>CP139509.1:402093357-402693357 GCA_021014915.2 Artemisia tridentata subsp. tridentata | reverse complement strand
CCACTTGACTAACGTTTAACGGTTTTGGGCAACAGATATGGAACAAATACGGATGATACAGGGTTACATTCATGGAACGCCACTGTCCACCAGCTTTTGACTGTAAAGAGTGCTTGGTACCACCACCCAATGCCTACAAGGAGCCCATTAGATGGCCAAAGAGCAAAATTGGATGTTGGTACAGGTAAAGATGTGATATTTTGGGATCTTATTGTATTTCTTTAAGTGTGTTTTGTGTTTGAAAATCTTGACTATATAAACATTTACATAATTACATTTAGATATTTAGAATGAATCTAGATATTCGGTTATGTTGTAGCAAAAATGTGCCAAACATTATCTTACCTATAAATAATCACAGTCATAATCAGTTTCACTACGCAGCAAAAATGTGCCAAACATTATCTTACCCATAAATAATCACAAACAACATGATGATTATGCTGGAACTACAAATGCATGAAAAAAATATACAACATGGTTGAATTTTTGTATTCACAAGGATTAGATGTCGTTCTTGACAAGGCTGTAAAACTTGAAGATGATGGAAAGACTAGGTTAATATATAGGTTTACCTGAGAACTTCCATATAGTTCATTTGAAACACATGATATTTTTATATAATTTATTCTACTTTTTTTCACACTACGTGCAGCTACTTCTTTAAAGTGATCCTCGAAGACGCAACTGGCACAATCATAGGAACCTGCTTCAGTCCAGAAACTGATGAATGGGTGGGAAGCTGTCTCGAGCTGATGAATGAGACGGCAGATAAAAACCCCTCACAGAATACCTCAAAAGCTAAGAGCGCTGGAAAATACAACTCGCATCTTCCTAATCCACTTTGGGTGAGGAAGCAAAAAAACCAAACCTAGGTTTGTCATAGATACTGCAACCAATATAGCCCCGCTCTTACTACCAGCTCCCTACCACCGTACCAGATGTGGGGTCTTCATCTACTGTAATCATGGTTTGTTATTCTAAATAAGTTAATCGTATATGCAGGGAATACTTATTGCGTTTTTTGAACTGGGCGTAATAAGCATGGAATGCCTTCGGTTATGATCTTTTGTCGATACTTTGTTAAAGCTGATAGCGTTTCAGTTAATGTGATCAGTAACTTTCTTGCATTACCATCACAAAAATCACTTTGTTGAATGTATATATGTTCACTCTCAGAACACAAAGCTAATGGTAAATAAATTCAATTTCACTATCATCTCTTCTTATATCCCACATTGTTTGTAAAGATTAATGCTCATTTATAAAATTAATTATACATTTTCTGTCAGTAAGTCACAAAGCTTTTGTATCATTTGTTTGCAGTAAATATGAAGATCATAGGAATAAGAGTTGTTGGAGAATGTCCGCGCAGATCATGGTTGACCAACAAAAGCAATTGCTGATGGCCATCAGAATATACAGGTATTAATAGAGACCAGAAAATATTTTGCCTTCAATTTTTAAATTCATCAAACTGCTACCACGTGCCTCAACTTCATCTTATAATCTTTGGGTTTCTTTGCATTAAAAGGCTATGGTTATGCACAAATGTCGGTGGGCGATGGCTGTATGAATGATTATGCACCTGCAACAGCAGGTAATGCCAGAATTGGGAATTTATTTGCAGGTTTTTTTTTGAGATTTTCTTATTTAACCTTCCTGCATTACAGGGTATACAAGGACATCAGGACTGGATGTGGCATGTGCGGAAATGTAAACAGAATTCGGCGGGTGTTATATGGGATTTGCAGAAGCTTTTTTGTGGCACCTGATTGTCGGTTTCTACTTATTTTTTTATCTCATAATCACTCTCAAAACACATTGCCAAACACCCATTTATTTAAGCTGATGTAATGTTGTGTGCTATATGGTGTTGTTTGTTACATACCAAGGCTAAAGATATTGAGCTAAGAGGGCATACCGATAGCGTGGATCAGTCACCGGGGTGTCATAATGCATCGTGCAGTTTGCCGACGTTCTCACTTTCCCATTTTCTGTATTACTCAACTTGGTTAATGTATGTTAGTTATTTTACAAGGGGAGGCCCTTCAATCGCTGGCAATGGAACGGCAAGCACATCAGCAACGATGCGTAAATGTGAGTTGTCCGCTTTTATTTTATTCTAACATTCTTATACCGAATTTATGCTTTTTAAATGTTGTTGTCCAGTTAGTCATTCGAGTCAGATAGCCATGCCATTTGTTAGCAGCCATATGTTTATGTGTCATTTACATGCGTTGAAAAGCTACCTTAACTCATAACTTTCTAACGTCGCCCTTTTCCAAAGTTTGTCACTGCTATTTGTTAGTAGCCTGTTTTGCACATTTTTAGTACACTCTTTAAAAAAAATGTTTCCAATTAATGTAACTTGCAAGGACAGCGTGCGTTGCTGGTACGCTTAACACTTTTTGACTGATCCTTCTATGTCACTATGATTGTAGGCGACTCAGAGACGCAGAATATTCCACGTTATATGATTATTTAGAGATCAGGTTGGATAAGGAGTATAGGAAAACTTAAGGGGTGTTCCAAATTACTTATTATAAGTCCTAACTTTGGTTATTGCTTTTTTGCATTAAGTAATGGAATAGGCAAGTATTCATTACAACGTTGTTCACTCACAAAGAGTCAAATTGGGTATTTAACCTGAGATACCCTCAAAAGTGCTTAGGTGTTGTATCAAATTAGAATAAGCATATAAGCAATTTTAATAAGCAATCCCAAATGCCACTTTTTAAGGGCATTTTACAGACAATATTCAGAATTTTCTGGGTACACAAACAACTGATTATCAGTTATAACCAGCAATAGCAAAATCATGTTCAAACACTATCTGTAACAGCCAATTGATTATCTGATTATTGCGTGTCAAACAATTTTGCAGGGAATGTAGATGCACGGCAACTAACGTTTACTCAGAAATGTGTGTCATATCTGCACTATTCAATCCCAAACACCCCGTAATCTGCACTATGCACTATTTTAAGCATTGGATCTGCATAAAGCAAGACCTTGCCATCAGAGGCCAATACAGAACGCGTTGAGGTAACCTATTACCTTGTGGCTACTGTATTCTTATTGCACTAGCCACTCATACTTGGCTTTTCTAGATATACAATACACGCACTCCCTTGCTTATATAAAAAGTTTGTTTTGAATGTATTACAGTAACAATGAATTCTATTAGATTCATCTTCAGTAATACTTCTTTACATGATTTGTGAAATGATTAAGGGGCTGTTTGGATAAGCTTATTTCACCAGCTTACGGGATAACAATGAATTCTATTAGATTCATCTTCAGTAAGACCTCTTTACATGATTTGTGAAATGATTAAGGGGATGTCTTGGTAGATAAAGTACTATGATTTTTCGCGACATGGGTTCTTATTATGCAGTTAAGTATGAGGCTCGGCGTGAGGAAGGAAGTTTAGTTACGAAATCTGAGGAAGTTGAGTTTATTGTGAAAGATGGTACTAAACGCCCTTTTTTTCAAGTATGATTCACCTGCATCCAAACACACCCATGCTTATGATACCATATCTGTGTAGGGTGTTTCTGTCCTGCTTTAGCAAGAGCTGTAAAAACTATAAAGAAGGGAGAAAAATCTCTTCTTACCGTGAAGCCACAGTGTCAGTTATTTTGAACTTTAATCAACACAAAAAAATGTCAATTTTTTCACGCATCGAGATTGAATCTTGATGTCATATTTTGACATCTCTGCAGATGCATTTGGGGAGAATGGTTGGGAACCAGCAAGTGGTAATGACGGTGTAGTGCCACCAAACACTACCCTCCGGGTGTCTTATTTGTTAACAGAGAGATCACTTTGACTTTTTGTCCCGGATGTAAAATCCTCAAAAAGACCAAGGTTAGGTATTATTATGTTGCATACCAATTCATTGAAATGTGCTCACAGTAAGTACTTATGAGTAAACTTCATGATTATTTGTTGCATACCAAGGTATTATTATGTTGCATACCAATTCATTGAAATGTGCTCACAGTAAGTACTTATGAGTAAACTTCATGATTATTTACTTTTATGTTTTCATTTTTGGGACTTGTGAGATAGTAACGATAAGTCCTCAGTTACTCGAATATATACCAATTACCATATGTATCTTCATACTAATTATTATAGTTCTAAGATAATCGTGTGCGGAGAGAAACTTACAGGACAACCATTTTACAACATCTAACAGTTTAAGCCATTTAGGAATTTGATTCTTTGCAGATCGTAGGACTTCTTTCAATAGGGTTTCTTTTAACTAACAGTATGTTGCATGTTAAATTATGTATTAAAATTGTTTTATAGAGATGATTAAGTTCTAAGTTTGCTTAGGCATCCAGTTGTAATAGGAAACATACTGATACATGATTTTGAACTGTATATATTTGTCTTGGTGATTTGTGTTCATTTAAATCCCTTTGTGGTATGTCAAGAAACATGTAATTAGAGTATACTTATAGGTTAACATTAAGAGGCTATTTAAGAATGATAATCATGTTACTACATATGCATAAACCGTCTTTTGTGCTTTCAGGTGGCTATTTGCGACTTCAAATGGTTCAAATAAAGTTTTCCAAGCATTTGAGGATGCTGTAAAGCTATTTAAAGGGAAGGTATTTGGAAATGGCAATCTGTAAACATATACAATAGTTACTTACTGTTTTTCTTTTTTTTTTTCTTCTTTTTTTTTTCTTTTTTTGCATATCTTTTTGTATGTTTATTTGGACAAATGAAGATGTCACAAGGCGTGTTGCAGATTATTTTGGCATTACAAGGAGATGGAAAGTCGATTGTGACAATGAGATGGTTCTGAAATTTCATCATTTCTAGACATGAATCGGTTCCACGTCCCACTATTGAACAACGAGTAAGTAATGAATTATGTCGATTTTGCAACAAAGACGTTAATTGCAAAAATTACACTCTGAACATTGTTTAACAAGTTCTTCATAGGCTTTAATCAATATGATATTTACTATTTTCTTCATTTTACAAATTACAACTTAATTTGTATGTCATTTTTAATTTGTCATAGTTCTTAACAATTATGCTAAACATTCTTACTTATATATGAACTTCTTTTTTCTTTTTGTTATAAATACGTATTCGTTTTATTAATACGCAACAAATTATCACGTCATCCAATTTTTAATTAGTTTAATCCCACACAAGAATATTACTTCACTAATAGTCTAATACTAACAATTGATATAATGAAAGTAGCCCGTCCATCTAGCGGGTCATGCAATTAGTTTCTTTCTATATAGGTTAGTGAGATATGATTAAATAATGATACTGTTCTTTTTAATTCATCTCATCCCATTTTATTGTAAATGGGTCAAAGTTGGTATCTCTAAAAACCATATTGTATGAGTGCCTGGCAAACTAACGTTTGGGAGCTGCATTGAAGGAAAGGCATACCAACGGGAGTTGCATTCCAGGTATTCCAACAACACTCGCATCCTTGAATTGAATTATATTTCCACACTTTTTACCTAATCAAAATCTATTTCTTTCCCACCTTCTCGACCAAGAACATTTTGATATAAGCGTACAAACTTGTCTTAAATATGTAGTTGTTACTAACAATAAGAGTTGTGGTATGTTATTGCTCTAAACGAGTGGGTATTTTATGTGTTTCTGGAAAGCTAAACCAAACTTTATAATGTTTAAAAGGGCTGAAACCTTCAAATAAATATCGTTCCCAAAAGCTTACGAGGGTCAATTTACCCTCAATGAGATACTCCTGTAAAAAAACTTATGCTTTTAGATAAGCTTTGCACAAACACGTGTAATCAGTAAAAGTTTTCTTATAGCAAAGTAGTATAAAACTCAGAGTGAAGATCGCAATCAATACATGATAGCAAACATTTGTTATTGCACTTTGCCCAAGTGTAGCTGAACTGGCAAATGAATCATTTCTATGATGAATTTATGATATGCTCAACTAATATGACGTGTGCAAACATCTAGGCCCAGGGGAGGTGATTAGACTTTAGGTTTTACATGCGCATTTTCAAAATGATCATCTTTATTTCTTGAATAATGATCATATATTTTGATTGATTGGCTTTTGTCGTATGTTAGGTATGTTTGTACATCCGTTCAAAAAAAGGTATGTTTGTACATACTCTGTTGACATAATGTTAATAGTTTCAAATGTGAACCCAAACACTTCATACTCTTTCACAATCTGATGTTATTGTCATTTTAATCAAGACAGAAACCAATATTATCAATGTTGTGGAGAGAAGAATTTGGCAATCCATGGAGGAGAGCCATTTTGAGAATCTACCAGGGAAGGGAAGGGGAAACCCCTGAATCTAAACATCAATCCTCATGCCGATATAAAGATTAGTGAGTATCATGTATCAACTTTTAGATTCGTGGATTTGCATTTTAAAGTTGATTAAATGATGCTAAATGTTCATAATTTCATATAAATAGCTTTAATAAAGCTGGTTGATGATAACCATACTGACGAGAAAAAAATAGACGCGGAAAAAGTTCATAAAAAAGGTACGGTGTACTTAAAGATTATAATTCATGTTCTCATATTTTGATTAGATTTTGTGATATACTATGATTTCGAAAAGTTTTTATTTTTATTTTTATTGATTTAAACATATGAATCAATATCAAAGAACTTTGTGAAGCCGGACATAACATAATCGATGATTATGTTGTTGACCACAACGTTAGCGACCATGAACATTATATGTTCTCTTATGTCTGTTTATGTTAGTTGTCATCTAAAAACATATTCACTTCCGATATGTTTGTTTTTGGAACTTTTTAAGTAGGTCTTTATTTCATGTTTGTAATAAGTTGGCTATTTCGCAATTTTTGCAAGCCATTGTTATCAATAATTTTAACTATCAAACATCTTTTTACCACTATGCAAGTTATACTAACATAGGAATATCATTGATTAGGTGGTAAGATTTAGTTTTTTCTTCAATCGGAATATTAATAATGTTCACAATAGTCTAGATGACCTCATAAACACTTATTATCACCTTCACACTCATTATCACCTTCTTCTTTGGATACTCCTCTAACCGAGTAATCCTACACACCCACATGCCATACAAAAACAAACATTTAAAGAACTGTATAGCCAAAAAATAAACCTAAAAAAGATTAGTATATTAATGAAAAAACAATACTGACAAATGTTTGGAGTTTAAAAATTAACATTCGTATTATATGAAATTAAATTGTTGAAAAAACATAAATCTTGATAAATCTTTCTCTGCTTGATCAAAAGTCATCTTCGCTATTACTGTCGTCAGTGCTTTCATAATCAGTTGTATTGTCATTTCAAACCATACTATTATTAATAACTAATTCAGAGTATTTTAGGTTAGGGACGAATTAGAGCGCACTTTCTTGATGATGATGGAGATATTGCTTAAATGTATCTGACTGATAAAGTAATGCGACAACTCAAAAATGCTTTTGAAACATACCACCCTTACGCTATACAAAAATATGTCAACGAAAATTTCTTATGTTTATAACTTATTTTCATTAACTTAATTTTTTCAACGATATTCAAAAGTATGCTACTACAAACGTTGTGTATAAAGAAGCGTTATCTCACATTTGAGTTTAAATCATATGCTATGTTGTTACAAACAACATTGTAACAAACACAAACAATTTGACAAACGTTGGTACTATTCTTTTAAAATTCTTTGTATAATAAACAATTTTTTAACACCAATATTTAGCTAAACGAAAAAATGTAAACGATAATTATAAGTCATGCCCGCCCATCGGGCGGGCTTCGAAAACTAATATATATATATATATATATATATATATATATATATATATATATATATATATATATATATATATATATATATATATATATATACATATATATATATATATATATATATATATATATATATTTATATATATATATATATACTAGCTTATAGACCCGTGGATTCACGGGAATTTTTAAAAAACTTATTCATTAAGGAGTTAGGTGCACGAATAAAATAACAAACAACAACGATCGCGAACAGGTTTCATTATTTCGTGAAGAGAATTATAAGTTTAATAGTTCGACGAACCGATAAACAATTCATGAAACAGAAGGGGTGCAACTTTGTAACGGAATACACAAGTGATGCGATGTTTACAATATTTTAAGCACAATGAACTGTCAATATTTGTGATCATCCGGGCAAGAATTAAGTGGCACTAATCATTATGACCTCATGTTACACAAAAAGAAGCAAAACACAGAGTTCACCACAAGGTCCACAATATTCCTGTTAAAGAAATTACCTTTAGTTTAAGAAGAAAAATGGCATCTCCTCCAATATGCTTAAACTAAGGAACTACTACGATGCCACTTTTCAGATGCTCTAGCTCCTCCTTTAATAATCAGATTTCATGTTGGTATTTCTTGATCAGGGATTTCTCATCAATAATCTGCAATATTATGAACTTACTTTAGAGCACTATCAAGAAGATTACGTTATAGCACCGAAGGTTTAATGTCCAGACCTTATTTTGTGTTGCGTGAACTTCAATGTGTTTTGCACGGTTAAAGTATATTATTCCAATAGTATGTCAAATATAATCAAAGTATGTCAAATATGATGGAAGTATATTATTCCAATAATAATCCAAATATCTAATCTTTTTGAATAAAATAAATTAATTTTAGAGGTTTAATGTGTGACAGACACACTCTTGGTGCTATCATTCCAATAATAATCCAAATATCTAATCTTTTTGAATAAAATAAATTGATTCTAGAGGTTTAATGTGTGACAGACACACTCTTGGTGACTTCCAACCGTTCCTTTTAAGATGAATTATCCATTCGACCCGTTAGAGATATTTAATAACCGCAATTCACTCATTAAAGTTATTTGGGCGAACTTGACACCCATAGTTGAAAAGGACTGTCATGCATGGTCTTTCATCAGGTATTCATAAGATTTGGTTGAATTGAAATTAATGTGCAAAACTTACATATGCTCATCCATGACCACTCAATGCAGACTGAAGGAGCCTAGTCAATTTCGAGTCCCTGTATGGTATATGAGCAGCTCTCGCTTCTGTCAATTTTGATATAACCTGAAAAAGTTGCGAATTAGCGAACTCTGACAGCTATCTAATTAGCAAAATATTAAAGAGAGAAAACAAAAACCCACTCCTATGTGTACAAAATAATTTAGTGACGTGTCTGTTGCTGTTGGGAACTGGAGACACTTCCGAGAATCTAGGAATGAGATCCGCCACTTCTCTAATCCTTTCTACAGATGGCGTGGCTGATCTACCAAACTTGATTGGCATGTCTCATTTATTTATCTGTGCACGAAAAAAAACTAAGTGGTGTTACAGATTAACATCACATAAGCAAAATGTCAAACTAATTATAGCACGAAATTAGTGTGTCATTTTAGACTTTATATGTGCATAAGAAACATACATATAAAGTGTCAATAGCTTGATCATGTTATAGACCCGTGAATTTCTTGATCAATAGCTTATAGAATAAGAACACATTAATACAAATTGATGTAAACAAAACATTGTGATCCACCATCTTTATCCCACCCAGTAGTTGCCGGTCATGTAATGGAAGAAATCAACTCCAAGCCCCTTCCTAAGCCGACAAAAACTACAAACAACTTTTATCCAAAGCTTAAAAATCAAAAACTACATTTTCACAAACACCCTAAATTGGAACCACCAAAAAAATGCACTAATCAGTAAGCAGATAACCAACTACAGATTTGTTAGGCCAAAAATGGACATCACTGTACTAAACTGGAAACATTTAGCACGTGTGAGTTAAATTTGTTTTCTGCGAGTTGCGAGCACAGAAGTTGCATTGGGTATATTATCTTCCAAAGGTGTAAAAATATCAGCATATTGTTTTTAAGTGCTTTCATAATCACTAATAAAGTTAATTCAACACATTATAAGCTAAACATGTCCTCGACTGCAAATGATCACTTCCTATATATTCATATTAAACTAAATGGAAAATGTGACAAAATGGATATGTTGCATGTTCAGGTCCTGCATATCGAGGTACATATCAATTATACAAAAACATAGCTAACAACAACTATTCCAGCTGACATAAAATCCTCCTATTTATCAATAAAATGTTCTTAACAGGTACTTGTGTTGTATGCAGTGTATACCTAATTTACCTAAGAAAAAATTAGGACACGGTTTTACCAGCTATAAACATAGTAACATAAACAATCACCAGTTAAGGCTTTTAAAAAAGTTCCAAATTGCAAACATAAAGTTTCAAAAGGTTACTTAATTCTTTGTTGTAAGGTGCAACATGTTTGTTTCCTTAGCCAAATTCATGTCCTGAGACTTTTAAATACAGTTAAATGTTTAAAGAGACTAACTTAGAAACTCAGTCGATTAAGGCCTAATGGTGAAACTTTTGACCCATATATTTATAAATGGGTCAATTTTGGTTTTCTTTTCTTTGCGTAAACCGACATAACCTATTCAACCCGTACTATGAAATTTCCCGTTCTGGCCCATTCCCCAACCCACCCATTTTACCAAGTCCCAATATATCATATTGTGCTGCAAGAACACCTTACCAGGCTAGGTCGGTTATGGCGGTATAATGAAGTACAACTGAAACTGCAATTGGCTCAACGCCTTAGGGCAGAAACACACTGCACAACAGCTTTGCTGGCACCATGGAGCATTAAAGTAGGCCTGTAATATCAAAGCACGTAAAAAATTAAAAAATGATATGGAACTAAAAGGGTATAGGTTAATTACATCAAAAATTGAAAAATGTCTTTACAAATATGTAAGCCTAAGTTGTTCATAAGCACAATGGTTAATCTTGTGGAATGTGAAGTGACTGAAGTTTCAGGCAACTTAAATTAGTACCAAGTACGATTAAAGCTCAACAAAGTATGCTTACACTTTTCATCGAGGCTTCCAAATGTAGGGAACTATCATCTCCTACTTCTTCATTCGCACTACAAATGCTCTCAATGATGGCATATAGTATAGTTATTAACAGATAAAGCTCAACCTAAAAAAACATTAACCATCATTCAATTGTAATGAATGGACTTACAAACTTGTAATAACTGAAATGGAAATCTTAATTGTCCTTATACCCGTTCTTAAAAGTTGGTCATCTTCCTTGTTGGAACTGTCATGCATCATCTGTGACTTCTTTCTTAAACTCAATAGAGATGTAGCTGCTATTTTTGACTGCATAGATATAGTAACTTCAACCCATATAGAAAGTTTAGCAATCGGAAGAATGGAATGACACCAGGATGAAATAAAAAATCTACAGCCAGAGCATATAGTTTCGTCCTCACTAAATGATTTAGATAAATAAGTTACTTTAGCTCTTATAAGGTTTTTATATTTTGTTGAGGAATCTATAACCGTAGTCAAGCGTCACTAACAAATTGGGATCTAGCGAAATTTGTTGTTGTTCTGCAATGACCAGGGTGATTCTCATTCCTATCATAATCTATATGATAATTTATTATTATGTGATAGTTGCTTCCAAATGGATCTCTGAATCCGTAGATGAGTCAAATGTGTCATGCTGATATCCATGTGTATTGTGTCATATTCACCTATAAAATCTCATGTTTCAGAGTCTTGTTCGACGGGTGTTTACGAATTGTTTTCTTTTAGCAAGCTCTATCGTCAAGTGTTCTCATAATGTGCTATTAACTAATTCTGAATACAGTTGGAAAATGAATTTTCTAGAGGTTTATGGGTCTGTTAATGCATTGGAATTGGATCTAATCTAATCCATCTATTGCTACTATATGATGTTTTAAAGTTTCTAGACATTTGGATAAACGCTTAGATGTGGGCTTATAAAATATGGATATTAAGAACATAAGAAAACTTTAAAACCCTGCTACAAAGGGGGTGTTTGTTTAAGCTTAGATGTGGGCTTATGAGCTTATTTGATTTCGGCTTATATTTCATAAGCCCCAATTTTCCGGCTTATTTGAAAACTTTTAGGCTTATATAAGTTTATCATATTATAATAAACTTATATAAGCTTGCAAGTCTCAAAATAAGGCAAAAATTGGGGCTTATGCTATATAAGTCGAAACACAAATAAGCTAATAAGCGACATATAAGCTTGAACAAACACCCCCAAACATTAATGGCCTTCTAAAATAAGCAACCCTACATTATTACTTCTATCAAATCACTCGCTACCTTCTCATCCGAGGAAGTTTGTTTTGTTTCCTTTGGACTCAGTAGGACACTATCCCTCACAGAATAACATATAACCTGAAATTATTTAACATAACACAAATTGTTGAGTAAAAAAAAAGAGTTTGGAGTAATGTAAACAAAATTAAAAGAATCAAATAAAAATCAAGTTCATTAGAATCAATACGTACCAAATTTATGGTATTGAAATGACAGCACAAAAAAGTGCTAATGTTAGCACCAAACTTTATATCCAAACTTCCGGCTCAGCTTATTAGAAACTACGAATGATCCAAATCCTGTACAGACAAAAACTGTATTATCAATGGAAACGAATTGGATATGTATTGATTTTTTTGTTTTGGTTCAAACATTAGATAACCAAATCAAACACAAAAAAAAAAAAATCGAAACTTATTTTAGGATAGCTAAAATAAAATACAATTGTATGTCGTACAACAGTATCGAACCACATCGCCAAACACCCCTAATACCAGCCTAATTCAAGTAGAGAACTAACTGTAAGATCATATCACACATTTTTAACATCAGTAACACAATCTCATTACTTGTCATTCTAAAAATACGTTAATTAATAGGTAACAACATTATAACAAATACCTCAAGTATAGCAAAATATAATGTCGCTGAGCATTTCATCGAGCAGTAAATATATTGAATCCGCAAAACACACAAATTATAAAAACTACTCCTAATTTTTTTCATCGAGTAGTAATTCATGAATGTCATTCCCCCTAATTTTTTTCTAGGGTTAACCAACACATAAATTAATTGAAATAAAACACAGCCAAATACATTGTAAATTGAATCGAAACCCAAAATACTACGGGATTTCAATCGAATCCCTAAAAAAATTGAATAAATACGATAGTTACCAAATATACGGAGTGGATGGCATAGAAATCATTGGCAAATCAAGAAAATTTGTAGAACGAATTGAATTGATAACCGCCATAGATTGATTTTCAAGGGATCTTGAACGATGCTGTGATTTGAGTTGCAATTGTGTGTGTGCTTTATTAATCGGGAGAGGAGGAAATGCCTTTGAAGTTGCATAGATCGACTTCTTGGGGATGTTGAATCTCTGAATAGAATATGTGTTTTCTTTTCAAATCGATGAAATCATTGGATGATTTTTTGAATAGTTGAATAAAAGATACACGGACCAAAATGTAAGTTATTTTTGGATAATTTTTAGAACGCGTTTTCATTAATTGAATACGGAAACTGCCGATTTGAGTGAAGAAGGGTTTTGAAGAAGCGTATGCAAGAAGCTGTGGATGAATAATGAAGAAGCAGTGTTGTACTTTCCTACTTTACCAGCCAATAGTATTTGTTACACGTCAGACAATTAATTGTATCGGGTGCTTTATGCAGTGGTACAAAACTCTCGTTTATTATATTAGATAGATATATATATATATATATATATATATATATATATATATATATATATATATATATATATATATATATATATATATATATATTATAAGTTAACTTCTCATATATTTAATTAATGGAGATTAATTAAATAAGTTTTGAAGAATAGTTAATAGAATATAGTTAGTGAAAAATTATTATATTTAGAAACATCGTTTATTATTTTTGTTGCAACTTTTATTATAAGAAAACAAGTTTTGTTAAGTAATTCCATAAAGTTTACTTAAGTTAAGTATTTTCACCAAAATATTATAAGTGTTGGATTTTTAGAAAATATGGGCATGACCCATTCGTTTATACAACGTTTCCATTTATCTCACGTGTTTCAACTTTTACTCAAACATTTCACTAATTAGTTTCGAGTGCAAAAATACTTTTGTGATATATATATATCAAGTGCCGTGAATATTTTCGTAGTTACATTATTCGTTATCTTCACTTTTGAGTATTAACATTAGGTTTCGACGTAAAGTCAACAATTTGTTAAAAAGTCAACAGTAGTTCATTTCAATGTTAATTTAGTGAGAATGTCAATTTTTACCCTTTCAGGGACTAAACGTCTCAAAACAAGTCCAAAAATAGTTATCGTTATATTTATCGTTTCGTTAAACATTAATAACTTCAGCGAGTCGGAAAATATTCCAAAAATCAAATTTATCATTTTTATAGCTCATTGGGCCGAAAACTATTGAAAAAGCCCAATAACCAATTTTAGCCCAAAACACGTTTTTAGTTATAACGTATATATCGCCGCGTTACTAAAAATCATTTTACTCATTCATTACGTCCGTTTGGTCAAAAAGTCAAAACATCAAAAATACTTATGGGCTTCGGCCCAACAGTAACTTAGTGTGCTTTTTGGCCCAAAAATCCATTTGGTCCAATTTGTTATCATTAGTTACTTATTAGTGATTTTTAGTTACCAAACACACTTTATACTTATCAAATAAGCTCTAATAAATAAGTTACTTAGTCAAATAGTCAATTATGACTAAAAATAAGTCCATTCGACCCATATTACTTGTGTTAACTTATTTACACCTTTTTATTAGTTATTTTTAGTAACTTATAGCTTATTTTCAATCCATTCCAAATAAAACTCAATTATATTTCTCCACCATTTCACCACTTGAGCCAAAATTTTATGTTTTTCAAAACCCCAATAATCTTTTATTTTTATATATAGCCGATCTATGTATATACTCTAAAATTCAATATAGTGCTTAAATTAGTGTAAAAACCATAACTAATGTTTGTGTTATCAAATAAGCACTATATGTAACAATATTTACCACACAAGCAAGAAATCTATAAACTAACTCATAAACTTTCAAAAATGTCGAGCATAGTATATCAAAGATCAAACCCTAGCTTTAATCATATTATCAAAACATACTCATTTAACACTTTTAAACATCATTACACACCAAATGAACAAAAGATTAACAAGTTTAGAAAAGTTTTATGAATCCTTACAAATCTTGTGAAGTTAACGTGGGATAGGAGGAACAAGAACACCCAAAGCTTCACTAATTTTACCCAAATCAAGCTCCAAATTACCCAAAAACCTTAATTATACACTTGATGATCTTGATCTTTTAGAGAAATTTTTTGGATGATGATGTTAGTGTGTGAAGATGGGGCGTACAAATGGTGATGATATGGTGTGAAATGGAATTTTAATCTAGGTAACATTTAAAGATAAGAATGGGAAATCTAAATGTTGTTACACCAAAAATGGTAAAAATGGATTACCTTTGGATTAAATGAGAATGTTTTTCATTTAGTGGTGGAGTAAACACCATGGCCGGCTATAGGCTTATTTGGGGGAGGGTGATTTTATTTTTACTCCGCTTTGGTGTATCGTGTGTCGGTTTGAGTTTAAAAGTTACCGTAAAATCCCGGTTTGACGTTTTTGGACACGATTACGTAAAATAAAGTTTTTAACCACGTTTTCATCAGAAATATAATAAAATGTCATTACTGACTCAAAAATATATTTATTTGACTATTACCATATGTACTGTGCTGTCGGTACGCGCGTGCGGTTGTTTTTCAGAAAAATGCGAGAAAGCTCTCAATTAATTTTAATACTCGTCAGTAACTATCAGAAATGTGATAATTTAACTTTACTGACAAAAATATACTTTTTCTGCAGTGACTGTAAGCTACAGTATGCGAAACGGCTCTCAAAAATGCTCAGAAACACTCAGAAACATGCAAATGCGCATAGAAATGCTTAGCTTAAAAATAATTAATACTCATATAATATTAATTAACAACGTGAAATTACCATTGGTCACAGATGCATTTGTCGAAGATCCACCATATTATTCTTCAAACATTAACTCGAAGAAGTTTTCCAGTTCTTGTTGTTTAGGTTTTTTAGGTGTTGTTGATGGAGCTACTTGAGGTACGAGTCTTGAACTAATGTGTCTAGAAGTCTGTGGGTTTGGTGCGGGTCCTAATCTGTTTTGATTAGAAGCCATTGGGTTAAGCACGGGTTCTAGAGCGAGTCTCTAAGAAGCCATTTATGAAATCTTTTCGAAATTCACATTCATCGTCTCCATTATCTTTTTAGTTCTTCTATTATACACCCGGAATGCCCTCGAGTTATCTAAGTATCCAATGAAGATTCCAATATCACCCTTTGCTTTCAACTTCCCTAGATCTTCTCTGTCGTTCGTCGGATAGCACAAAGCGCCAAACACGTGAAGGTAAGAGATATCAGGTTTCCTATTGTTTACTAGCTCATATGGGGTTTTATTGAATCTTGGATGGATTAGGGAACGGTTCTGAGTGAAACAAGCAGTGGCTACAGCATCAGCCCATAAAAATAACGGTGCACTAGAATAAATCAGCATTGTGCGGGCAGCTTCCATAAGAGTTCGATTTCTTCTTTCAACTACCCCATTATGCTGTGGAGCAACGGATGTCTGATGTGTGATTCCAACATCTTCAAAGAAAGTTCTTAACTCCTGATTAGTAAATTTTGTGCCATTGTCTGTTCTTACGATCCTTACTGGAGCTTGAAGTAGGACTTGAATACGCTTCAGAAAGGTGATGATGTTTCCTGGTGCTTCGTCTTTTGATCTCAGAAACTTTACCCATGTATATCTTGAATAGTCATCGACGATAACAAGTATATACTTCTTTCCATTAATGCTTTCAACTCTTATTGGGCCGTAAATATGTAAGATTTATGTGGTTCGGGAGGTCGAGGTTGATCAAACATGATGAATCTATGCATAGTTCTAGTGAGAGAGAGTAGAAAGAGGGTGGAAAGTAAAAGGATGTTTATTGATAAGAACAAATGAATGCAATTACCCTAACACTTAACCACACCCCTCATGGAGAGTCATGAAGGGTATTTATAGGCTCAACACACTGCAAGTTTGCCCCTTGTACATAAGTAGTCCCTACAGGTGCAACTTACTACATATCTAGTCCAATTCACGTGTTTGACGTTATCTTTACAAACTAGTGAGGCTAACAGTAATCAATATCATTATTGCTTTTCATCACATTCTCACTACCTTTACCATTGTAATGGTTATCAACTTCCTTACTATTTACATATATCCCACATAAACATGTATCACAACACACTCTCGGCCACACACACATACAATATAATCTTTTTCATCCGGTGGTCTAGTCTGCACCACGGATGGTGTAATTTGGTAACTCCACACGTGAAGTGTGAATGTGTGTAGTGGTGATCACTCGTGGTCTTGGTGCCACCTAGGATGACTTATGCTAGTTAGTACAGTCACTACGGTTGCTCTGCAAAATCTTCATACTTAATATGACTACTTATCATCCTGAGTCTTACCTATCGATTCATGTAATATGTGTTATATGCAATAATTCTCTATCTTACTTTAGTCATTGATCTTTCCGTTTGTTATAACCATGTAATCATGTATATGTGAAGATATGTATGCCCAAGAAAGTTAAAAAAAACATCATTTTCCATTGAAAATTGTGGAGCTTGATTTTGATGTCGGAGTTCATCAAAGTTCATATAGCCGGTGAAAAAGGGCCAACTAGCATAGCTCATTATTACCCAAGGCCTTTGGTCTAGTAGTATGTGAGTTGCCCACCAACCTAAAGGTTGTCAAACCCTCGCTAAAGGCATTTGTGAGATAGGTAGTATAGGATATTTTTTTAAAAAATGTCGTTCTAAAAAAAAAAAAAAAGCTTGGAGCATTGAGTATAACGGTGAATTAGCTCGTCGATTCCACCGTGTCACCTCGTTGGTTCTCGCCGAATTCTCACCACCACACCGTGAGTTTTTGCTACCATCCAATTCGCCACTAAATCGACAAGAATAAAGACAAAACCAATTCAAAAATGTTACCGTTTTTAGTTGTGTTTACTTGTGATGGGCCCAAATGATATTAGTTGTGAGTGAAGTGTTATTTTAAAGTGTGAGTGTTGAAAGTGAAAAAGCTGATGTGACACTCAGTTAGGCTCAAATGACTAGTTAAAACTCTTCATGATACTCGATGCTCATAGTATGTGTTGTCAATAGCCATCATCAATATTAATGGTCTAGACTTTAGGTAACAAACCAATTACATAGCAAAACTTTGTCTATAACACATAGCACTTTGTCTATAACACATAGCATAATCAATAGAGCGCTCCTCTTTAGATGGGTGTGGAGATTTATCTCATGTGATAACTCTTTATGGTGCCGTTTCATTAAATCTATGCACGGCTCTTCGCTCTCTAATGTGTCTCCTTTTCGTCTCTCGACTTGGAATTCCATCATTCGGGAAGTGCATTTGCTCAAAGATCGTGGAGTTGACCTGATATCTCATTGTCATATTCGTGTTGGTAATGGGTTACGTACTCAGTTCTGGAATGAGGTTTGGATTGGAGATACTCCTTTATGTGTTAGGTTCCCCCGTATCTTTGCTTTGGAGTCTAGCAGAGATTTTACGGTGGCTGATAAACTCCAAAACTCGGTTACTGATTCTCTTCGTCGACCTGTTCGAGGAGGGGTCGAAACTTCTCAGTTAGATCTTTTGCAGGAGACTATTGTAGCGTCGATGTTGTCTAGTATGGAAGATAGATGGGTTTGGGGTTTAAATGGGGAGGGTGTTTTTCGAGTCAAGGACGTTCGCTGCTTGCTTGATGACAGTTTTTTGCCGAAAGCTCCTACAGCTACACGATGGGTTAAATATGTTCCGATCAAAGTAAACGTTTTTGCCTGGAAGGTCTTTCTGGATCGCTTACCAACTCGTTCTAACTTGCTGCATCGTGGTGTTCAGGTTCCAGATCATATGTGTCCGATCTGTTCTTCAGCTCCTGAGGATTCATCGCATTTATTTTTTGGTTGTTGTCTGGTTACTGATGTTGTTAGGCTGGTATGCCGTTGGTGGAACCTGGATTGGTCTCCTGTTGGATCGTATTCCGATTGGCTTGCTTGGTTCAATTCCGTTAGGTTAAGTTCTAATGTGAAAGGGTTATTGGAAGGGGTCTTCTATATCTCATGGTGGAGTGTTTGGCAGTATCGGAACCAGTTGTTGTTTTCTACAAAAATTCCCCGTAAAGATGTTATTTTTGATGATGTTGTTTCGCGATCTTATACTTGGTGTCATTCTAGGTGTAATCGTAATTTTAGCTGGGATAGTTGGTTGCAACACCCTTATTTAATTTCTTTGTAACTTTCTAGCTTCTTGCTAGTTGTTTTTTATAAAAGTTGCCGTTCAAAAAAAAAAATCAATATTTCGAGAATTTGTTTTACCCGTGATTCGTCGTCCAAGTAAACTAAGCAAAATGCTCTCTTATAACATATTCTACATTATGAATTTCTTTTTGAATTTTTGAGCCCAAAATTTCTAAAAAAAAAAAACACTTGCAATTGCAAGTATTTAGGCATTAATAACTGAACGAATATACATTTAAAACTACTTATTAATGAAACCGAATATGATTTACCATAAACAGATAACCTTAATTTAACCTATATCCGAGTGGATAACTAAACACAATTCTCACATGTTACAACTTTGTTACCAACTTGTAGGTGTGTAGCTCAATTTTCGGGACTATGTGAATATGGTCGCGTTTCTCTTTATTGGTATTGGTTGGTGAGCGTTGTCATCATAACTTTTTGCGCACATCCAAAATAAACTCACCTTAAAACGTCCATTCAAGTTAACTCACATGTCCAAATCTTAAGTGTTGTAATACTATGTTATCCTTTTTCCTAGGTTATCACTAGGGTTGTAAATGAACCAGACCAATACGAACGGAGTTTTGTACATATTTGTTCATTTAATTTTAATCGGACAAATAAACGGAGATGAACGCTTAAACAGACAAATTTTCTTGTTCATGTTCGCTTATTAAGAAAATGACTTTTTCATGTTCGTTTATATTCCTTCATTAAGATACTAAACGAACCATAAACGAACATAAATGAACGTAGAAAAACAAACATAAACTTTGTTAAATTATGCATACTATTTTGTTTTATAAGTGTTTTGTTTAAACAAACCAGTTTTAAAAGTATACAATTAAAATGTATGATATAGGAACGTAAACAAATAAATAAACATAAACGAACATTAATAAACACATAATCGAACGTTCACGAACATAAATGAACGGACACGACCTTTATTCATGTTCGTTCATTTAACTAAACGAACGTAAAATATTGTTCATGTTCGTTTACTTGTTACGTTCGTTTAACAAATAAACGAACATAAACGAACCTTTTACCGAACGGTTCATGAAATATTCATTGAATGTTTAGTTCGTTTACGGCTCTAGTTATCACTAGAATCAAATACTGTGTTTCAGACTTTCAGAAACTTTCATGAATCAAAGGTCCCAAAATGTCAGTCTAAATTAAATGGGCCGGTATAAGCTTGTAGGCCAATATATAGCCCACGAGTGATAACTGTCCACTTTGATTTCTTTCTATCTCATTTAAAACACAGACTGGTATAAGCATGTAGGCCAATATATGGCCCATGAATAAACACTGTCCATTTCGATTAAAAATGTGGCCCATGAATAAACACTGTCCATTTCGATTAAAACTAAATGGGCTGGTATAAGCTTGTAGGCCAATATATGGCCCATGAATAAACACTGTCCATTTCGATTAAAATTAATACTCCCTCCGTCTTATAAGGGTGTTGGCAATGGAGGCTATGCCACCAGCGGCTTGGGGGAGGCCGCCGACAAACACCGCCGCCAACCCCCTTGCCGCCAGCGGCAGGTGCTTTGGAAGCTTGGGGAAGCCGACGCGTCTTGGGTAAAGGACAAAACAAAAAAGTGACCGTTGGAGGGGAAAGGAGCCGTTGGCAAACATTCATTTCACCATGAACATCACTTCTCTTCAACCATACACACCAACAAACCCCACGACCACCGCACCTCGCCGCCACACCTTCACCACCACGCTCCCTCACCGCATTTCATTCCACAACAGCAACAACAAATGATGGCCCACACACACCCCAATTTTAGCATCAGCAGTTACTATCGATGAACAAACGAATAGTAACGTACCGAGTCGAATCGGTGGGCTGAGTCAGGTGTCGGGTGTGTTGGGGTGTCAGTGGGGTGATGAAGGTAAAGGGAAGCTTGTTGATATTTTGGCTAAGCATTATATATAAATAATAAATAAATAAATAAAATAATAGATGATTCCGAATCCTTCATAATCCTCAATTGCCAACACTTTAGGATTCCGAATCCTCATTTTTTTGCCTGCCACATGGCAATATATGATTGGTCGGTGGAAATCCTCCCATTATTCCCAATCCTCCATTGCCAACACCCTAATATATATTCATTTTCATAATACACAAAGTTTTAAAAAATCTCATTCATTATACTCACCATCAATCAAATATTAAACCTACCAACTAAAGTCTATTTTCATGGGTTGAATACAAAGTAGAAAATTATTTTAAAACATAACAAAATAGCAAAATATAGGCACTTAATATGAGACGGAAGGAGTAGTAAGGAGAATTAGGCAATATATTATAGGTTCGAGCCCGTGTGTGGGTTCAGGTCCATTAGGGTTCACGCTATGTACTTTAGTTTGGTTAATAATAAAATACACTTACGGGGAATTATGTAATCTAACTATATATAGAATACATAGCATCTGGGTTTGACGGTGTGGCTTAGGGGAGCCAGCTCAACGTAGCCACTTAGGTATGAGGATCATACCCGCTTTAACACCATGTTAGATTACATAATTCCCCGTAGATGTATTGTATTATCAACTAAACAATATATAGAGTACATAGCATGAACCCTAATGGACCCGAACCCACAGACGGGCTTGGGCCTTTTAACATATCGCCTAATATGGAGTAATCGAGTATACACAAAATATTTCTAAACTCTGCATAATTATATCTATATACTAAAACCCAAAATCTTGGGACCCACAAGCAAAAAAAATGAACAGTAGCATGGCAAAAAAATGAACAGTAGCATGAACAGTGTTTACTGTTCTGCTACAGTAAATGGTTTTTTTTTTTTTTTTTTTTTTTTTTTTAATAATTTAGAAAAAATAGAAAAAAAAATTGAAAAAATATTTTCAAAAAAAAAAAAAAAAAAAATAAAAAATTCAAAAAACTTTAAAATTAATTTTTGTAAAAAAATTAATTTAAAAAATAAAAATACAAAATAATTGTGAACCTACAAAATAATTTCGAAAAAATAGAAAAAAAAAAAATTGAAAAAATATTTTCACAAAAAAAAAAAAAAAAAAAAAAAAAAAAAAATCAAAAAACTTTAAAATTAATTTTTGTAAAAAAATTAATTTAAAAAATAAAAATACAAAATAATTGTGAACCTACAAAACCAACAAAAAACAACTATCTGAACAACCCGCTGCAACAGTACTTTTTTTGTTTTTTTTCTTCTTTTTTTTTTTTTGAAATCCCGCAGCAACGCGCGGGTTACCCCGCTCGTTAACTCTATAACTTAAAACACATGTCTGACAAATAGATTATTAAATTATTTCTTCCTTGGCCCGTCTCGCTAGCCCAACAGTGGCCCAATGTCTTCACTTTCAGCCCGGTTTTACATCTGGTACATATCCGGAATCTACGAGACAAAACTCACCGCCTCTTTCTCAACTCACCGCCTCTCTCTCATTATGAAATGCAAACTGCGGTAAGATGATTTTTTTATAAAGGCTATTAAAACGTTTATAGCTTGATGTAATCGTGGTTTTCCAGATTAGATTCTTATTGTTAGTGTTTCGATTAAGGTTTTTATTGGTCTTTGTTTAATTGCAGTTTCCAACTCCAATTATAAGCGACCTGTCCCTAATTTGATTACGGATGCTGGAATTTCGTATGCAGAGCCCTTTCTCACAGGTACAATAATTTATTCTCTGAAAATTTTTATCTTCTCAATCTAAATATGCGACAACGAAGCTTTTTATTTTAGGGGTGGTGTTAATTTGTGTTTTTGATTCTTGGTTAATGAGATAATTTTTGTTTGTGAATCTAATTTCGGGTGATAGTTTTGTGGTTCGTGTTTTTATGTCTCGGGTTATTTTTCCTCATTATGGTAAATAGTTGATTAAGATGTTTTTGCAATTTTTTATAAAAGTATTGAATTGTTTTTTACAGGTGAAGAAGTTGATGCTTTGAAAGGTATGTTTATTAATTCGTTAAACGCCACACCTATTAATCCAACCTGTATGTTATTGATTATATTAAACTAATTCTGTGTAACTTATATATTGCATATGTTCTATATAAGCTATTAGTCTGAGATTTTCTTACCTTTTTCCTGATATCTTTGTCAGCACAAAGCCCCGTAGTCAGAGGGTTGAGATGCTACTCCACCACATGCTGAGGGCAAAGCTGCACTCTTCGCCGCCTGCCACTCCAGCTCCAGCTCCATAGATATATTCTGTACATCAATATCTCCCAGGTACACTAACTTGAATCTCATTTTAGTGCATAGTAAAAAAGGAATGAAAATTAGAACTTTGCTATGGTAGTGCTTACCCGAACATGCTACTAAATAAGCAAGCACCCTTCATTTCAAAACTGAAGTTTTAAATCCTCTTGGTATATAACCTATAAATACACCTACGATATGTCACAGTTATCAATTAAAAAGGCTCATAAAGTTTTCTTTACTTGAGACAGAAACTCGACACAACAAACTAAATAGATCACTATGGGAGCAAGTGACAAACTGGGCCTTCTGAACAAGAGGAACATGTACCAACACATATGCGAGCTGGTAAGTGGTCATATATGCTAACTGAGGGTCTTTCTATGCGTATTTTAAGTTAAGCAACTGAAAGTCATTTTCTGCCGTTTATGTGTCATAACCTATCACTTATTATTTTGTTATTGGTTGCAGGCTTGGCAGCCGGTCCGGTCGTTCTGCACTTTCAATCAGGGGTTATCCGGAACGCCGCAGGTAGTTCTGCCCCTATGAGTAGTTGTATCCGTTCTCGAAATTCGGCGTCTCACAAAAGGAAACCGTTACTCAATGGTGAGCCACGGTAATGATTTTAAAGTGTATGCAATATACATCTAACGCCATCAGTGTATGTAAATAATATATGTTCAGTTATGTAATTCACATTGTTATGCAAATACACATAGTAGCATCCTTGCACACAACTTGCTTTCATGAATTGCTGCTGCTAACAACATTCATATTCCAATATTAGTCTTCCATGTACATATGCTAACACATGAGTAAATTGTTACATTCACAGCATCACAATGCTCAGAAATAAGGGCTCACGATCCAGTTGTACAACAGCAATGCCAACCGTGGCTGTTGTATAGTCAGCTGACAAATGGCAAACAACCAAAAAAACCTTTAGCAACTGCCATAAATTCCAAAAAAACGTAATCCAGATGTCAGCTTATACAATATACCTGGACAACGGCCTTGGAAAGCACAATCGTTATGCAACACAGCGTGTGAGATCACCTGAAAATGTTCACAACTCAGGGGTTAAAAACAAAGGTAAACAAAAAGTTTAATGCATAAATTTGTAAACTACTGTGAAGTTTGCTGTTACTAAATACTATTCATTTTTTTTTTAGGTTTATCGCAAAATAACAGCACTAAGCAAACCAACAATTCTTCTTATATGTTTGTACCAAAGACTGTTGGTAACACTGGAGATGTTACGACAAACGATGGATCATTTATGTAGTTTAACAACAACTACGGTTTCCATTCACTACTGCGACCTTTAGCTATTGACATAAACGGGCAACCATGGCAAGCGTATAATAGCATGATTGATCATTTGAGTAGAAAGTAAGTGAATCTTCTTTATATGAGTTATATGTTAAACTATAATATAATATGTGTATTACTTGAAATAATCAAGCCTTCAATTTGGTCGACCTTTATCAGGTAACAATGAAATTACCTGTTTTCAATAATCCGTTTGCTAATTACCAGCTGCTTACTGACACTACATCATTGTTGTACTAAATTTTCACTAATAGCATAACTGTGGCTAAGGATGGAACTAAGTGGGTCTTAATACATATTTAATAGCGTTTCTGGCTTTTCTTGAACATAAATAGACCGCCACAGAATGTATGAGGCCCTCTGTATGGTCAGAATAATCGCATACAATCATCTGTGACAGGTAAGTGATTAGACGATTTAAGTTCCTCTTAAATGAATGCCTTTAACACCAAAGTTTGTTTTCTCTTTTAAATAGTGCAATTGCTTTGGAATACCAAATACTAATTCAGTGGTTGACGCGATCATTGTAGGTGCAAATGGACAGAAAACGGCGGGATTAACATACACCAAAATCTGTTGGCTTTTTGCAGACAAACGGCTGACAAAAGTACACCAACCTTAGTTACTGCTACCACCGACGCACATGCAAAGGAATACTAATTGAAGAGGATGTTATTGACCTCATGGATCTTAAATCAAGTGACCTGCACAATCCAACATGCGCATCCAGAAACGTGCATGATCCAAATCCCACCGGAATGTGCTTTATCTTTCTCGATAAAAAGGTATTGCACATATGCATGGCACATAAAAATAATGAATCCCTTATTTCTAATACGTTGAAAAAAGAGGTGCATAAATTATTTGTCTAACTTTGATAGGGTGGCGCGATCCATGTAAATGTCCACCTCTGAGATATGGGACAATTTGGTGCTTACCTGTATCAGTTTTCAATGTATGTTGTACTTAAATAAAGGGTACTATTATAGCTGATAAAAAATGTAAGATTTGTTGGCTGCACCATTGCTACTTGCCTGCATTTTCATCTTGTAAGAGTGCAAGACTAATTTTCATTATCATATCCCCTATGTCGCGAATACATTTCTTATGATATTTGTTCACACTCTTTAGTATCATTTTCATGTAAATTAATTCCAAATCGTCTTATAAAGGTCTTTGATTCTTCATTATTGGCAACAAACACTGCATTCAAATATCATGACAATTTTAAATCGTTGATGCGGAATGACATATCAGTTTTCGTATCAATGTATATATATGAGTTCATGCATGATGCATTTACAAAAGTCAGACAATATAATTTTATAAGTCTCTTTCGTAAAGTTTATTACTGCCATGATCAATTTCATACCATAGATTTCCATACGACCATACGTGTTGCAACTTCAATTTAAATTGTCACAACTGACATTAACAAGACAAGATTATCATGCAAGTGTAGGGCTGTTCACGAGCCGAGCCGAACCGAGCGAGGGTCTGCTCGAACTCGGCTCGAATAGAAACCGAGCAGCTCGGCTCGGTTCGAATTTAATGAAATGAGCAGAAAACCATTGCTCGAACTCGCTTGGTTTAAAACCGAGCAGCTCGGCTCGGTTCGAATTAATTGGGCTAAGTTTATATTAGTGTGTACGTGTACGTATTAGTGTGTAGGTGTACGTCTTTGGATTTTGAATCGGCTTTTAATTGGGCTAAGTGTTATTTGGGCTAAATACAAAAATGTTAATCCATAAATCTAATAGAATGATAGTTACAAGATAAATTTATATTTATATAAATACATACATATATAATATATATAATATATTTATATATATAATAAAAATATTCGAGCCGATCCGAGCCGAGCAGACCTTTGCTCATGCTTGGCTCATTTACAAACCGAACCGAGCGGAGCTGCTCGTTTACAATCAAGCGATGGATCAAGCGAGCAATTTTCGAACAAGCGGCAAGCGATCGGCGAGCGACGAGCACTTTGCCCAGCCCTATGCAAGTGGCATTCGTTATTTTACTTTTGGGAAAATTACTAATATATCTAACTTGACACTTTGTCGAGTATCGTGTAGTCAACTCGATATTTCTATGTATTTGTTCAGGTGCACAAGGACGGAACTTAGAAGGAACCGAGGGGGTTGTTGCCCCCCAAATTTTTTGACCTTATGTATATTTTATACCATTTATATATAGTTTCCGTCATTTTTAATACAAAATTTTCAGCATAGTATATATCGGCACCTTAAAATAAATATTTTAAAATTGGCCCCTCTAACAACAACGTTCAAGTTTCGTCCCTGCATGTGCAATAACTATTTTGCCCTTTGCTGTTAATTGATTGAGTAAAAAATGTAAGAGTAAAACAGTCATAAAATACAAACAAAAGTCAAAATTAAAAAGTTTGAGAGTTTGAGTATACAATAACAAAAGAAATAGTTAGCTACACAACTCTTCAAAAGAAAACCCAAATAAGATACATTTTCATGAAATTATCTCTTTAATTTTTAATTAGCATAAAGTGTTCTTGCATAACATTCTTTTAAAGGGGTCACTAAATAGCTTAAACATTACTACGTATCTTTTTATTCCTTCCGTCGTATAATAAGTGTGTATTTTTAATATACAAAAAGTTTTAAAAAATTTCAGTAACTACACTTTCCGCTAATCAAATACCATCTCTTCACATTAAAACCTTTCCAGCTCTTCTTATTGCTTGAAATACAAAGTGGACATTTTTATTTTGATACATCTTAAAATAACAATGTAAACATTTATTATAAAACGAAAAGATTGCATATCATAGTGAAACATATGATACAGTGTTAGCTTACTATCAACATTTCACAAAAGTTTTGATATAAATTTATGAGTAAATTACACCGTTCGTCCTTGTGGTTTGCATTGATCGCAGCCTTTCGTCCTTTCACCAAAAAACAATGCGCCGTTTGTCCTTAAGTGGCAAATGTTATCCGTCGTTTGTCCCTCTCTTTAACGACTTTCAGTAACGTTCGTTAAGTCACCCCATGTGATACCCATATGAGGGTATTTTCGTCATTTCACAGTTCATCTTCTTTACTGTATTTATTTATCTTCATCTCAAATCATCACCAACCACCGTCATTACCCGCAATTCATTATCATCGTTAAGAAAAAGAAAAAAAAAACATCTCTTTACCAAAATCATTATCATCATCTAAGAACAAAAAAATATAGCACAAAAATATATATATATAAAAAAAATCAACTCTTTACCAAAATCATTATCATCAACTAAAAAAAAAAAAAAAAAAAAAAAAAAAAATCTAACACAAACCCATTTCATTATCAGGAACAAAAAAAGCTAATACAAACCCACTTCATTACCAAATTAGTACTAAAATTTATCAGTGTACAACAAAACCATATCATGTATTACACCTACTTCACTACATTAGCCCAACCAAATACATCTTTGGCATCTAAGACTTTTCATATCTTTTAGGGTGTGTTTGGCAGCAAGAATTATGGGAGATTATGAGAGCTAAAGATTATTTTTTTTAAAAATAAGCTCTCATCTAAAAAGTAGCTTCGTTTGGCTGCGCAAGATTATTGAAACTCTAGCAAAATAATCTCCAAAAAAAGAAAGCTCCTCACAGGAACTTTTTCAGAAAATCCTGGAGATTATAATTTGCAAATTTACCAAGATACCCTTCCTAATACTCATGTTTCAATGCAATATTTTTGTATTGATGCTATGAATTAAATAGTTAACACCGCAAAGTAATTTATTAAGGAATGAGTTGTTGGCTTTATCGACCTTTAATTTGAAAAAAAACGCAATTCTTAATTGCTGAAAGAAATTCAAGCTAGTTAGATTCAATGTTAAACTGTATAAATGCATGAACATATTAATCATGCTAATGCGCTAGATGAAAACACACAACTTTAATGCGTGATGCCATGATATACAAGTCATCACATACATATTACTATGGAAATGGCTGTTTCAACTTTCTCGCATCATGTCGACAAAAGTAATCGGTCATTCTAGCGAACAATGACTTAAGTAATCAACCCAAAGTCAGATTAGTGTACCATTTTAACGTTATTTGTATTTTTACATGGATTTTCATGCAATGCTACATATTTATGATTTATATCAATAATTTTATTTATTATTTTTATTCATATTGTGTTTGTTATTTGTATGTCCAATTACGTCATTTTATAATTTTAATCTACAATTACAGCTAGTTTGCCAAACACTACTACAAAAAAAAGCTACATTTTAATCTTTTTCGGCACCAGCACTTTTTGCCAAACACACCTAAGACTTTTCATATCTTTTAGTCATTTCATCGAACATTTGGTGTTCATAAAGAAAACATAACCCAGTCTTTATTCTCACTTCATCAGACACATAAATACATTAAATCAAAACAGTGTTTTTCACCCAATTTTCTACTTATCAATCAAAAAACCAAGCTCGTGAAGGAAACATCAAACCCACTGCGCTTTTAGTTGTGGAAGAGATTGTCGTTGGTGTGGGTATTTTCTCGTAGACATTTGCGGTGGTGGAGTGGTGGCAGACCAGATCTGTGGTGGTGGACTGAATTTCTAGGTGGTTGAGCGGAATGGTTGTGAAGTATTGGTGGTGATTTTATGATGTACAAGGAGGTTGCTGTCGGTGTTTATGAAGATGGGTGATGGTGGGTTTTGTACTATGGTGATTGGTTTTGCAAAATGGGTGTTGTGATCAGGCAGTTGTTTGTGTACATTTACATGAAGTGATGAGAATGACAATGAGTTTGTGTGTAATTGGGTTTTTATTTGTTGAAGATGATAATTTAAGTATGAATACTCCATTTTTTGATAGTAAACAAAGTGAGGATTTTTTTTAAATACTCCATTTTTGACAGTAATTTGTTTGTGCTCAAAGAAAACAAAGTAGGTGGAGTGTATTTTATTCTAGTTTTGTTTGTTAAAGATGATAATTTAAGTATGAATATAGTAAACAAAGTGAGGATTTTTTTATAAATACTCCATTTTTTGACAGTAATTTGTTTGTGCTCAAAGAAAACAAAGTAGGCGGAGTGTATTTTATTCTAGTTTTGGACAGTAAAGGAGAAAAATACCCTTGGGTGTGGTAACTTAACGAACATTACTGAGAGCCGTTAAAAGGAGGGACCAACAACGGATAACGTTTGCCACTTAATGAGAAACGAAGCATTTTTTTTTTGTCAAAGGACGAAAGACTGCGGTTAACGCAAAACACAAGGACGGACGGTGTAATTTACTCTAAATTTATAATGGGTATACTTTGTGCAATGTGCCTCATAATTGGCACCAAACACCACATTTGAGATAAGAAGATGCAACTTGCAAGTATATCAACAAAAGGTAATAGTGATGATACATGATGTACAATTGAAAGTACGATAATATCCTTAGAAGCACCTATAACTTTCTGCCACCTTCAATTACAAGACCAGAAAGTGGACCTTTTTGCCCTTTCCATTTCACATTCAGGCCAACCTTTGGGTGTACCTACTTTCCATGCATGAACATCTAAAATTGTACATTAATTGTTACATGAGGTCATGAAGGTATACAGGTTTTCTCATACAACACTCTTTCTTTCATAAGTCCACACATCATCAAATAAACCATAAAATTTGCGTTTACTAGAACTCTTCATATAAACTTAAGGGAAAATGATGCCTGCTTCCCTTTGAAAAAAAGGGTGAGGACAGGGGAAAAGCATGTAACAGTGACTTATCGGAGAGGTTAAATTGTACATTTTTTTAAACTTTTTACAAAGAGGAAGTAGGCAATTTGCCTACCTCCGGAAGATCATATCCCCACTAAACTGAATCAAACATTTGATTGAACTTATATAGATTATATTAGGTAATAGGTTCATAAGCCCTTTAAAGAAGCCTAAACAAACACCCCTTAAGTTTGATTATGAGTTTTAGATACTTTAAATAAAAGTAATTAGATTATAAAACATATTCTGTATATACCCCCTTACTACTTAATTGTAAAGTGATTTTCCTATTGGAATTTAGTTGTCTCACACTCAAAAATATTTTTAGGCCTATGAGAATGATACAATGAGATGTGATTATGTAGAAAGTGAAAAAAAGCTATTATCTTAATAGTCCAGAAAATGCTTCTCAGATAAGCCCCCCCCCCCCCCCCCCCCCCCCCCATGTAACATCACAATTTTATTATTTTTCCTCTATTTTGATTCTAAATCATTCAAAAACAAAAACTTAAGTTCTAATTCTCGTTTACTTCCTTCATATAAATGTTCAATCGATACAAATTACAACAATCTTAATGCATTCGAAGTTTATCAAAATTGGTTTCGCTAACTTTGAGTCAAAACGAAATTAGTGTGATAATTATTGAGTAACAAACTTTAAGTTAAAAACAGATAATTATTGAGTAACAAACTTTAAGTTAAAAACAGATAACATTCATTTTTATTATTTATTTATTTATTATTATTATTTTTATTATTATTTTTTTTTTTTATAAGTTTATATTTCAATTTTTCATAAAAATCAAATCTTAATGAAAGTGCCTAACAGTTGTTTTATGAAATGTCTCAATTAATTCTTTTAAATTTTTATTTTTGAAAAACATATTTTGTGTTCATTGATATAAATGTAATTGAATTATGAAGAAAAATAGTATTTTCAATGAAGAAAAAGTCATCGCTTACGATGAACAAAATGATGAACATCAATTTGATTTGTTTTTCTATCTATTGTGTTCATGAAATATCAAAGTGTGACTTTTTAAGAATGGTGAACAATGTTTAAAATTGGGAGATATTCTTTGAAAAAACATCATACTTGTCACAAATATATGTTTCGCGTAGCAAACAAAATTTTGCAGAATTTAACTATAAAACTTTTGATGTTACTTAGATTTATCACACAAGCTACTAATTCACCTTAGATCTAGAGAGAGAAAGTTATAGAGAGAAAAAGAGTGGAAGGTTATCTTAAGACTAATGAAATGAAATGATCAATTAACCAACCAACCTTCTCCCTTGAATGAGAGGGGGTATTTATAGTGTTCTTACAAAGCATGGGCTTTAGCCCTAATTAACATAATAATTAACATAAATAAAACGTCACGGCCCATGGGCCTTCTACACAGGCCGAAACATAAAACTAACCTAAAGGCCTAAGCAACCTATTACATTAATAATCAATACTTGATGAATAATAACGTGTTCCCAACAATCTCCCCCTAAGTATTGGTCATCAAGGTTGCTTGACGTCGTCATTGCTTCTTTGACTTTGACGTCTTTGGAATTTTTGTTCTTGGTTCTTGTTGTGATATGATATGGTAACGTCTTGATCTGCCTTTTCACCAACGTTCTCTAATGACAGTTTCTTTACGTCTTTTCCATCATGCTCATATGTCTTTTGACTTTTGTTCTTCAAACGGTTCTCACTTCATAAGCTTCCATCTTTGACTTGTGAAAGTTTGTAAGGCTTGAACTTTGACTTTTCTTTAACTTCTTTGAACTTTTGTTATCTCTAAGTCTTTGTGAGAACTTTTCATCAAGATATGAGCATGATGGAATGGTGATAATGGAACTACAGGTCTCCATGATTAGCTGCATGTAAACAGTTAGCAATAAATCATCCGGCACTTACAGATTCAGACTTCGAGATCGTCAACAGCATAGTGTGAAGACTTTCTCTAATCCTAGTCCAAGCCGTTCTGAATCGGATACCCCCGAAAGGGCTTACACGGACACACCGAAGTGCACCCACGATTCAGTGAGCCGCTGAGGATCACCCCACGACTGTAGACCATTTTTTGGAGCTAACACTAAGCGTAACCCACAAGAGATTACCGAAGTGACCTGCTGTCAGGGCTGTTTGATGTTGACCCTGGCAGGATTTCCATTCAATCACTGAGAATCACATTTGTGGTTTCTCTCATGAATGTTCTCAGCAGATTGCTAAGATCTGCGAAGGACACTCTTATAATTTACAACTGGTGTTCCTTTTGTTGAACAGCCAGTGTATACTAAGTGTACCTAAGAGATCTTTGATGTATCTCATGGCTCTAGACTCAATTAAGTGCTTAATTTTGGTCATCGGAGGCATGGAGCAGAGTGCCTCTTTTTCAATATCAATGCATCTCGGAGTGAGAGGTCGATAGATAATGAAGGGTTCTCCGTGAGAAATGAAACAATTGTCTTTTGAGAGACACCTGAGTGGCTAGAAGGTTTAGTGAAGTGCGTTACTGGGTCCATGACGGCTTAATCTTCAATACTAGTGTTACCGTAGTAACAACCTGTAACACCCCAACCCGACAAGGGTAAAGATATCACAATAATGGATTCATATCAGATCAAAACAGAGCATACATCTACAGTAATACAAAAATCTCAAAGGATTACAAATGAAATACTGAATCTACAAGGTTACAATGAAAACTTTCAAAACATAATATCTTCTATCCAATTCTAATCCAGAATAGCTACCAAGCCTTCTAAGTCCAGAGGTACACTCTCACTCATTCCCAGCTTCCTACTAAAACCTGCCGCAGGAAAAGAAATGCGGCTGAGCTACGAGAGCTCAGTGAACAAATATATAGATGACAGAAACAATAACAGATAACAATACAGAAACAAATCCGAAATACAGATTATACAGATACTGAATTAAGGTGAAAGAATAGGAAAGGAATAAGGGTAAAAGAAAAGAAATGAGAAAGGGATAATGTACAAACCAGGTTTAGGGAAATACAGAAATCCATCACGAGCCCAGAGATAACAGATAATATAATAACAGAGTAATCATATAATAATCCAGAGGGGATGCCTCTCAAGTAACAGATAATATGAGGGGTGACCTCATGTATCAATTGGAGTGATCAGCTCCCAGATAATGTGAAAGACGTGTATCGCACACACCATCAGTCACCAGACATATATATATAACAGTAAACAGTAACAGATAACAGAAATCAGATCAGAACTAGGATGCATCCATGCGCCCCAGTAGGCCAGAATCTTCTCCTACATAACAGATAAAATCAGGGACGGGACAGGTCATCACTCTCCTGCCCTAGAGTCATGCCATCGGTGCATCAATGACATGGACATGAAACCCTCATGCCTAGTGATTGGCTCGGATATCAGACTGTGGTCAAGGTCAGATGTCATATAATAAACAGAGTCATATCTAAGGGTTCATGGCAGAAGGTCATGTCAACAATTCAGATTAAGATAATAAGGTTTAAATCAGAGTTTATCAGATTAAGTTTAATATCAAAGCTTAAGTTCAGATTAAAAGGTTTATTTCCAATAGTCAAAAAGAGTATATCAAAGGTTAATAATTACAAGTTTATAGCAATAATCCATTTCAGAAGTTCCTGTCAAGAGTTCATTTAAATCAATCCTTTAATAATGGTTTTCATTGAAATGATCTTTCAAAATAGTTTTCATCAAAATGGTCTTCCAAAACTTTTAGTAACTTCCATTTCAAGTGGTATAGCATCTTTTTAAAATAGCTTTTAATAAAGGTTCAAAATCAATTAGGTTCAGATAAGGATTTAACAGGTTAAGGTTTATACCAAAAATCAAATCAAAGTTTACAACAGATATATCAGGTTAAGGTTCAGAACAAGGTTCACAGATCAGATTCAATCAAGATTCACAAATTCAGGGTTCAGAACAAGAGATCAATCAGAGTTCAGGAAAAAGGTTCAGAATAAAAGAATCATAGCAGAGGTTCAAACAAAAGGTTCAAGACAAACAGATCACAACAAAGATTCACAACAGAAGGGAACATAGCAGTGGTATCGGGAATCCTAATAAAGAAAATGAAAAACTGAAAGAAAAGGGGATGAAAAACCCTTACTGAAAAAGGGCAGAATATCTGTACCTTATTAGCAGTGCAGAAAATAAACAAGCAAATAAATACTGAACAGATCAAGGCTTCTCCTTCTTCGCACCTAAAGGAGTAGAAGACGGAATTACTACGGTTCTAATTCAGATTATTACTTTTAGTTTACCTCTCCATTTTAAGTACTTTCTATTTTTAGTAACTTTCCAGATTTAGTAAGTTCCCATAATTAGCAGGTTTCCAGAATTAACAGATATTACCATTTCAGATTAGGTTAAACCCTTATTCAAAGATTTTTATGGAATAACAGTATATTTTATCAAGTTACAGAAGTTTAGGGCTAATTATAACAATTATACAATGTTTAGGGTTTTAAATGTAACTTCATCAATTTCCAAGGTCATTAGTGAAAATACTTTAAGTTACAGAATTATATACTCATTTTATTCAGAGATTACATTTTATTCTCTTAAGTTTCACAATTTACAGATTTTACCTCTCTAGTTCCAATATTTACAAAACAAACCCTAGATTTTCAATATTCACAATTAAATCCCTACAATATTCATATTTACCAACCAAGCATCATATTTTACAAAAATACAAAAGTTAACATCAGAATTAAGTGTATTACATATTAGGTCCCTCAAAATTCAGAATTTACACAAATGGTCCCTTAACTTTACAAAACTTATAAATTAAACTATAATTTATTAACCATTACATCTTAAGCCCATAAATCCTCAAAAATTCACAATACACTTTTAATATCAGTATTTACCCAAAAAGATATCAAGATTCCAGAATTTACACTTTTAGTCCCTCAATTTAAATAAATTGCAATTCTTATCAATAAATATATATATAATTACCTTTTAAACCTTTTAATTGCAAAACTAACACACATGGCCCTTATTTTATATTTTTAAATGATTAGTCCTTGATTAAAACATATTACAAAAATACCCATGAGTTTCATAAAATTACAAAACACACCCTTGTCTTTTATTTTTAAATCGTTAATTCACAAAACAATTACAAACCCTAACATAAATTCTCCAATCATTACACCATAATTATTACAACCTTAAAGTATAATTAATGACCAAATTTTCATACCAACATCCTAACCCTAGCTCGATTAACTTAGGGTTTTCCTTTTTTTTTTAATTTCCTTTTTATGTAGCGATTAGAACAATAATTCACACAACATGATCAAAACCTCCAAAATTCGAATCATTATTTTTCTGAGATGTTATATATTATATATAGTCCAAATAAAATAGTGCTCATGCCCAGAAAATTCGTATATAATTATTTAGAGTTTTATTACGTTTTTAAGGGTTAATTCACAAATAATTCATAGAGCATGCATGGTTCGATTTAAGCATTTTATTTAGACCTTGTATGATGTAAGAGACGTGAGAAAAATACCAGACCAGATTTAGGACGTGTAGAAAGGCTGAACGAATTTACTTCTCGAATTGAGTAATGCGAAAACAATAATTCCCCACGAGCACAAACGTGACCAACAAACCTTGTAATCATTTTTCACAGATCATATATGATGTAAGGAACTCAGGAAAAATAGAAAACGAATTTTACAAGGGTCGTATGAATCAGAATGAATTATTACCTCACTTTTGAACAAAATTCGACAACAAAGGAAATAGGCCTTTATAATTCGAATGGCTATTTTTCTTGGCTCCCTAGCAATGGATTGAACTCAGAAAAATTATGCTTGGCTCTCCAGAAATTCGTATGGATGAAAATCGAATTTGTTTGTGTTTTGATGTTTCTCGGCAATTTGTTTTGGAAGAAATAATATTGAAATAATTATATAGAACATAGGATCCGATCCTAGAGGAGTATTAGCACTAGAATCGGTCTATAAATGATAAGGAAATCAGATTTTGATTTTTAGAGATAATGTCCTTATTTATTTGTATTTATCTTTCCTTTTTAAATACTTTTAATGTACCGAAATTAATAAAATACATATATAATCGGTTTTTAAATTAATTGTGGTACAAATAATTATTTTTGGACATGTTAAATTATTGTCAGACTTGTCTTAATTTTATTTTAGCTTATATGTAAGTTATTTGACATAATTTGGATTTATTTAGCTTAATATAGCTTTTTAATTAAAATTTTAAGTTAGTGAGGGCATTTTGGTCATTTGACATGTTATGTGAATTTCAGGTATTACACAACTAGTAGCATATGTATTGAACCCGGTGTCTGCCCTAAGGTTGAACAAATGGAGGGCTATTTCTTTTCACCCTTTTCTTTACTTTTCTTTTTCATTCTTCAACCCCTTCTTTCTCCTTTCATTTCTTTTCTCCTTTTTTTCAATCATACCTAGGACTTTTCTAGTACTAAACTATTGGTATTGTCCTTGGGTAGATCCCTCCGGCTCTAGCGGATCGTAGGACGGTTTTTCCTAACCTTAGTCACCTTATAACTCCATGACTATCCTATTGTTTCCATAAACCAAACTTTTTGAAGATCTCTCAAAGTGCTTATGATTGTAAAAACATATTTTGTTAACACTTTGAGAGTTTTGTGATTTTCAGAAATACTCCCCCTTAACATGTGCTCATAAGTAGTTAAAGTAAATTTGCACATGTCGGGTAGAGTTAGCACTTTTAAGTTGATTGATTTTCAATGAACCTAATCGTTGCAAGACACGTTTACATCACTAGTTAGACTAACTTAAAATTATTACCCGTCCAGATCAGATTCAAGGAGAATCGCTCGAAATCGGTACATTCTACTCAGATACATCCTTTGCGAGACACGTTTACATCACCAGATATACTGGCTTGAAATTATTACCCGTCTAGGACATGTCTTTTCGATTACTGACTTTTGTTATCGTCAATTAGAGTGTTTAATTCTGAGTCTAGCTCACATGAGATTTCAACTTTTATTACCATATTTTAATCATATCTTTAGTCTCCCCCTCAAAAATAGCATACTTATGTTGTTTTTGTTAAAATTTTGATTAAAATATGCTCTTTTTGAGGTTTACGGGAAGAATTTCAAGAACTTTTGTTTTTAAAACAAAGATTATTTTTCAAATACTCCCCCTTAACAAGGGAATACTTGTCCTTATGAGTAGAATTTTGAAAAACTTAGAAAAATTCTGGTTAATTCTACTCATAAGTAAGAAGCTTTCGCTCATTTGATCAGGATTGAGGCACTGAAGCGTACCTCAGGGTCCTTTCATTACAAGTACGGGTTGTGCATTGTGATGTGTGCACAAGCCATAGTCAAAGATAACAAAATGATGAAAGATGATGAATTTTGACAATGGTACCAATGATTACTGCTCAGGACGTCGAAATGTGAGAATGTTGGGAATTTTGGCTCGTCCTCCCACATAGCTTTCCAATCTTCTCATCGTCACCCGGAACTTGATCCTTCGATCAATCTTATCCATGAATTTGATAGCTTGCTTCACATCATTCTTACTCCATTGCATATGCCTTAGCCACCCTGACTTCAACCCCTTTCTATGGTTCTCCAGAATCTTTTGAAGTTCAGACTTGACATGCAGCAACGTTTCATCACTGAACTTGTAGAGATCTTGATAACCCATGAATCTTGTTGAATTTCGTTTTGACAAGTATGCTACCCCGAATGGTCTATCACCGAAAGAATAAGGCTTTATATCTGCTATCCCCGAAGGTCAGAGATTAGGCTTGACTAAATTCAATTTCTTCTGGTAGCTTTCTACCCCAAGATGCATGTCTTCAACTCTTGATCTGATGACAATGTTGCGAATGTACAGCAAAACCGAGTTGATGATGTCATACTGAAGACGTCCAGGAAGATGTTCGAGTTTTCCTTGAACTTTCAGGAGATACATGTCTTCAATATCGTTGATATGCAGGTAGGGATAATCTGCTTCGCTGAAGGTGTATTCTTGATCATCCAGCCTCCTCACGGTGATCTTCTTCAGAAAGTTGTAGCCAAACATCGATTCTGTTTCAGCACTTGTGATTGAAAGGATCTTACTTTTGTGATAAACATCAGTCTTTGACCTTTTTGTAAGCATCCAGTTATAGAACCATTTACTCATATCTGGCCAATGATAAATTCCAAGAGCTGCTTCATCGTTGTATTCTTCAACTTTGTTGACGAATAAATCGTTGATTTGTTCTTCGAAACCTTCTAATGCATATGATGCTGCCGGATACTTGGTAAGTGAAGTAGCATATCATTTTTCTGGGTTTGTGTTACCATAGACCAGATAATCCAAATCTCTGTTAAAGAAATATGCTTTGGGTATATTCGGGTTGTGGCCATGACCGACGAGTGGTAAGGGTTGCGAGTAATTGTGAAGTTTGAAGTTATCAGATGGATTTGAAGCCTGTGCATGTTCCCAGTCAATATTGTCTGAAAGAGCCCTTGCCACTTGTTCCAAGTTGTACTCAAATTCCAGTTCTGAGGTTGTGACAGTTTTGAATTTCGAGAAGCCTTCTTTGCGAACTCTGATGATATCAGACAACCCTAATTTCTGAACTCTTATCACCTTCTTTAACCTTTTGGTGAAGTCCACAATTGAACCTTCAACAAGTGCTTCATTCTCAGCTGGAACTTCTGGATATGCATCCACCATTGTTTCAAACCAATCGAATCTTGGAGCGTTCGGGTTTATCCATTCTGGTGCTGGTTTAAGTGGAGCATCTGCTGGTGGTGCTGGAACATTTGGAACTCTTGGTGGTATAGCAGCAGTCTCTTGATCGTCACTTAAATCATCATAAGGTTCAGTCTCATCAAATGCCCCAGTTTCTAGAGGAACAAACTTGTCATGACTTGATTGCTTGGTAGTACCAGAAGAATGTGCTGTAGTAGAAGGGCCAGTTGATTTAGAAGGTTTTGTTCTTTTCTTTCCTTGATCGTCTTTGGTTGGCTTATCCTTCTTACATGCCTCTGCTTTCTTTTCAGCTTTCTTGATTGAATTAAGCAATGCCTGACGGAGTTCATCCTCTTCGGGATTATCGATGATATTTTCAAGCAATTGTCCTTTGAGTTCAGCAATAGACGGTTTGGATGGGACGGTCCGAACTGTCATTGGTATGGTTTTCATCAGATTAGCCACAGTTCTTTCCAGATTTCGTTTGACATATTCCTTAAAAAGTTCTGGGAGTGCCTCTTGAAGATGTTTGCCGAATTCTTGGGGTACTTGAGAGCTGACTTCTTGAGGGACATGTGTTCTGAGATATTGCTCTGCTGCTTTCTCCAGATCAAATGATTTGATATCATTGATGTCAAATTTCTATTTATCCAACTGTTTTTGCACTTCAGTGAGCTGTACATTCAAAGCTTTGTACTCACTGTCTTCTGATTGTTGAAGTTCAGTAACGTTATTTTGAAGTGCAAGGAGTTGCTCTTTGAGATCATTGAGCTCACTGGGAGATTGACCCACAAATGACGGTTGAGGAGATGGAATAAGGTTGCCATCTTGGTTGTCATCTTGGTAGTCTCCTTCTTCATTGCCTTCATTGTCTTTGTTATCATCATCCTCATCATCTTCACCCTCTTCATCTTCTTCTTCATCATCTTTTTCCTCTTCATCATTGTCATTCTCATCTAATTCAGATCCTTGTGGGTGTATGTATTCTTTCATCGAACCACCAAGCTGTGGGTTTAAACGATTGATCTGTAAATTTTATGGATTTTCCCCTTCCCTTGCCCAAATCTTTGTCTGTTTCTGCCAATACTGTCTTCTGTTTTTCAAGTTCTTTCTTCTTCTTTCCTTTTCTAACATCTACTTCTTCTTCATCTTCGTCAGTAGGTTCATCTCTGAGCTTCAATTCAGTGGACTTGTCATTGGTTATCAGTTTCTTCTTCTCAGGTTTTGAGACTTTCTTTGTTCTCAAAGAAGCTGTTGGGACAATCTTTCCTGTACCTCTACCTTTGCCCCTGGTTGACTTTGTTCCCTTTTCTGTAATTCCCACCTTTTCGGCCTTTTCTGCTTCATTGTACCATTGGTAAGCATCAGTTCCCTTCACCGCTTCAGTTAACATACTTGGTGGGATTCTCAAACCCTGTTTCTTGGTGTTTGTCATATGCACTTTAACCCTGGTGAGAATGTGATCCATGTGTTCGGTATGTGCTTTCTCATTTGATATTCTATCTATTTCAGGATGATTCTTCATGAAATGTGAAATTATGAGCTTGGTGAATCGAGTAAAGGGTATCTTGTAACCCTTGTTTTGTTGGAACTGTTGGGCTTGGTAAATCATATCATTCCATATGAACTTAGCGAAGTCCATGTGGTAGAAGTTGACGACACCCCAGAAGAATTGTGACTGTTCCAGTCTCGGGTGTTCAAGTCCAGTTGCTTTTCCGGTTATACAATGAATTATGATGGTGTAAAGGGTCAACCAAGGCTGAGGGATGTACTTCCTGTCCACTTTGGAAATTGAGGTGAGCTCTTCATCCTGATCATCATAGCCAAGACGCATTAATGTTTCAACCATGGTTCAAAGGTTAGGTCATCGTGGAATTTGCCTCTTGGGCCTGAGGCTTCTGATGGAAGGTCTAGAACATGACGAAGAGTATCTACACCGAATTGGATCTCTGTGCTATCAACTTTGACTGTCATGGTTTTGTTGTCTTTTCCTATGATCATGGAATGCCAAAACTGATTCATATACACTTCAGGTACGCTTGCTGTCTTAGTCATAACGGAACTGACGTAGTGTCTCTTGAGTATTTCCACGACTATTTGACATGATTTGTGACATGGTAGATTCTCAAAGTCGACTTTTGAGTTTGATTCACTGATTTTGCGCTCATCTCCTTCGGGAACCATCTCCTTTCGAGTAACGGATCCTTGAGACATGGTTAGCCTGTATACCACATACACCAACAATAATACACAATAGACATAGCATATGTGTGTTAGTGAATGATATTTGTTATATGATAATAGCCTAACTTGTATGATGCATCACATAGAGAGACTAAATCATGAAAAACATTCTCATATTAGTCAAACAAACCATAAACAAGCAATCCTCATTCTTAAAAACTTTTTGCACTTTCCTAAGTTCATTCCAAAGAAAATATTCTAAGTCTGAAAAACTTTAACAAACTCGAAGGATATTGATAAACTCGAAGGATTTGTAAACTCGGAGAGTTACAAACTCTGGTAGTTTACAAAACTCGGAAAGGCTATAAACTTGGAGAGTCAACAAACTCGAAATTTTTTACAAAACTCGATAAGTTATACAAACTCAGAAAGTTATATAAACTCGACAAGTTATACAAACTCGACAAGTTATACAAACTCGGAAAGTTTGACAAACTCGGAAAATTTGTAGAAACTCAGAAAGTTTGTAGAAACTCAGAAAGATGGTAGAAACTCGGAAAGTTTATAGAAACTCGGAAAGTTTATAGAAACTCGGAAAGTTTATAGAAACTCGGAGAGTTCCATAACTTTAGTCTCCTAACTCGGAGACAAAGTCGAAGGATTCCATTTATGCAACAAAGTCGAAACATTTCATACAAAGTCAAAGGATGAACACTTAAACACAAAGTCGGAGACATTCATATTCATCAGATTTCATGTAAACAAGTTATGATTCACAAGCAATGTTCAACTTAATCCTATTCATGTTCTAAACAACAACCAGTACTCAGAAACTCATTCACATCAACACTTTGTTCATCACAGTCAATACGAACACAAGCAATCTCTCGTATTTAGATTAACTTTTTTGATTCAAGTTATGAAACGTTAAGCATATATTCTAGGACAACAAATAAGCATATCCCACCATTTAAACATTCAAACACATCACTCATTAAACCCAGCACATAAAATCGAGTCCTTAAACCCTAATTTATTCGAACTGCCTCACTTGTTGTTATTGAATCTAATTAATCATATACATAGCATTCTAAATCATGTTATGAAGCTATTATACTAACTCAATTAGACTAAACATCAATAAACGAGAAATGCCTAATTCAATTCTCTTAAACCCTAAATCCTAAAATCTGATACTTAGCTACAAGAATGATGTGCGAATGATTCTAAGTCATAAACGCTTGAATTTAAACACTTACAAATTGATATTAATGAAGAATCGAAAAATCTTGTAATCACAGTGGGTTTTGGCGGGTTTTTAGTGAGAGGAGAATGAGTGATACTGTGTGTTTTAGTGAGAGGGAAATAAGCAAATTTTGACCTATATTTGACTAACTTTGTCCATTTGTCAATTTCATCCCTTTAACTAGTGTCCTAGTTCACATAAGGTCCTATTGTGACAGTTTCAGCTCCTTAACTAGAGTCCTAGTTCACATAAGGTCCTATTGTGACAACTTTTAACAACTTGACAGTTTCAGTCCTTGAGGTTTGAAATGGTTAAAGCTTTTGATCCAATTTGTTGTGAACTTGGTATATTTCCATTTCTCCCCCTTGAACTATGACATATTTTTAAAAATTTGACAATCTTGTAGTTCAAGAGATCATAGAAATATTTTTCGATGAAGATTTTGATAATGATGAAGATTTTAGATGATAAATGTGCAAAAGTTAAAGAAAATTCTCCCCCTCAAAATATGTTCGTGATTTGAAATTGATGAAATTTGAAATGACGAGAACATATTTTGATTCGTTTTTTACTTTTGCACATTTGAAGAGGCGTTTTTTTTTTTTTTTTTTTTTTTTTTTTTTTTTTTTTTTTTTTTTTTTAATGAAACAGGAAATTCTTTTTGTGTTTTTGAAAAAAATTATTTTACAAAGATAGTTTTGATGTTTGACTCATTTAATTTTGTTTGAGAAAATTGTTTAAATCGTCTGGAGTCAAACATCGCATACCAATCTGGTGAACCGATTTCAAAAATCTTGCATGAGGCAAGGCTTTAGTGAATAAATCAGCCAATTGGTATTCTGTACCCACGAAATAAAGTTCAATTGTACCCATTTCCACGTGCTCTTTGATGAAGTGATAACGGACAGCAATATGCTTGGATTTTGAGTGCTGGACGGTGTTGCACGAGATAGCAATGACACTCTTGGAGTCGCAGTACTTTGGAATCTTGTTGAAGACGTATCCGTAGTCCATCAGCTGTGATCTCATCCAGATGACTTGAGCGCAACATGCTGACATGGCGACGTATTCTGATTCGGTAGACGACAGTGATGTACAGTCCTACTTCTTTGACTGCCAAGAGACAAGCTTGTCACCCAAAAATTGCACTCCCCCAGATGTACTTTTCCTTGTGTCTATTCAACCAGTATGATCCGTGTCTGAAAAAGCTATTAGTTCAAAACCAGAATCCTTCGGATACCAGATCCCCAAGTGAATGGTTCCCTTTATGTATTGAAGGATCCTTTTAACAGCAGATATATGTCTTTCAGTTGGTCTCGACTGATAACGGGAGCATAGATAAGTGGCAAATACAATATCCGGTCGGCTAGCTGTGAGATACATGAGAGACCCAATCATACTACGGTATTTTGAAGGATCAATAGGTGTCACATGTAGATCAGCATCTAGCTTCGGGGATGAGGACGACATGGGGGTATTATAGGTGTCACAACTGGTCATGCCATGTTTTTTCAAAATCTCTTGAGCATGTTTGGACTGACTTAAGAAAATACCACGGGGTGATTGATGAACTTGTAGTCCTAAGAAGAACTTGAGTTCACCCATCATGGACATCTCAAAGTTTTGTTTCATTAATTTTGCAAAAGCGTTTGTGTATTTTTTATGGGTAGACCCAAAAATGATGTCATCCACATAAATTTGAACAATGAGAATATCCTCCCCGTGTTTTTGTATAAACAAAGTCAGGTCAACTGATCCTTTAGTGAAATGATTAGCTAGTAAGAATGCAGATAGTTTGTCGTACCATGCCCTCGGGGCTTGTTTAAGGCCGTAGAGGGCTTTCTTTAGCCAGTATGCATGATTCAGATGTTCTGGGTCAACGAAGCCTTCTGGTTGTGTAACGTACACCTCTTCCCGGAGTTTTCTATTGAGAAATGACGTCTTCACATCCATTTGATATACCGTGATATTCTTGTGAGCAGCGTATGCCAGGAACATTCGAACGGCCTCAAGTCTTGCCACTGGTGCGAAATATTCCTCGAAGTCGATTCCTTCCTCTTGACTGAATACTTTAGCCACCAACCGGGACTTGTTACGAATAACCGTGCCATCCGCATCCAACTTATTCTTCCAAATCCATTTTAGCCCGACGATGTATACCCCATCTGGTCTTTTTACCAATTCCCAAACTTCCAATCTCTTGAATTGATCAAGTTCCGCTTGCATCGACTCAATCCAATTGTCGTAGGTAAGGGCTTCTTTAATGTTTTTGGGTTCTGACTGACAAATGGTGAGTGCATAAATGCAAGTTTCACCGTCTCTGTGGAGGCGTTTATGTGTCATGACCGGGTTTTCTGGGTTGCCAATCACGTTCACTAGAGGGTGATCCTTAGTCCACTTGTGGATTGAAGGGTAGTGTTGAAAATTCTGATGCATATTTGACGAATCCAAATTGCTCGCTGACGACTCTGCGATATCTGGAATGGTGAGAGCCGGAGCAAATGGATTAAAGAAAGCATTGCCGTCATAATCTGCTGGTGTGGGTACTTCAGAAGAACGTAGAGGGGGATCATTAGCTGTAGTCGCAGTATTTGAAGCTGTTTGTTCTACTGATGATGATGTTTCTGTTGGTGGTGCATCTTCAGCAACTGTTGTTGTAGTAGTTACTGTTTTATCAGGTGATGATCATCGGAGGAGCGTGATCTTTGGTGCGAAGAAAGTAGACCCAAGTCCATCTCGAGATGTAACACCCCAACCCGACAAGGGTAAATATATCACAATAATGGTTTCATATCAAATCAAAACAAAGCATACATCTGTAGTAATACAAGAATTCTCAAAGGTTACAAATGAAATACAGATACTACAAGATTACAAATGAACTTCCAATAAATACTAATTCCGAAATAATAATAACTTCTAGTCATTTCTAAATCCAGAATAGCTATCAAGTCTTCTAAGTCCAAAGGTACTCTCCACTCATTCCCAGCTTCCTACTAAAACCTACCGCAGGAAAAGAAATGCGGCTGAGCTACGAGAGCTCAGTGAACAGATATAACGGTAACAAGCAGTAGTAGAGAAAAGTACAAAGTAACAGAAATAAAGGTCATGCAGATATAATATAGGTTAAGGGAATAAGTAAATGAATACGAATAACGGAAAAAGAAAAGGGATAGTAATCCACCACGAGCCCAGAAACAGATCATATCATATCATAACCGTGTAACCATAAATCTTCATAATCATATAGAGGGGAGACCTCTCAGATAATAAGATAATATGAGGGGTGTCCTCATTCTTCAAATGGAGTAGCTAGCTCCCAGATATATGTGAAAGGCGTGTATTGCACACAAGCACCAGTCACCAGACAATAACAAATCATATATATAGATAATCCACTAAACAGAACAGATCTAGGATGCATCCATACGCCCCTGCAGACAAATCTTAATCATAATGGCCATAGCAGATAACAAATAAGGGACGGTGTTGAACATCACTCAACCACACTAGAGTCATGCCATTGGTGCATCAATGACACGGACATGGAACCCCCATGCCTAGGGTCACAGATTTTGGCTCGGGTATCAAACTAAGAGTCAGATATCATATCAAATCAGATGTGTCATAATCAAAGGTTCATAGCATAAGGTTCATGTCAAAATATTTCAGAGCTAATACCAAAGGTCCAAATCAGAGTTTATTCAGAAAGGTTCATAATAAAAGGGGTCATAGCAATGGCTTTGGGAATCTTAAAGGAATCAGAAATCAAAATCATATCAATGGGATAAGACACCCTTACTGAAAAAGGGCAGAGTATATGTACCTTATACCGCACGTGCAAACATATCTAGAAATATAAAGATCGGAAACATCTCCATCGTCAGCGAATCTACACGAATACATGGTCGCCTTATTAAAAGCTTATTTAATTCAGATTACTTATTTTAGTCGGCTTTCCATTTTTAGTAACTTTCCTTTTTAGGTAACTCTCCATATTTAGTAACTTTCCAAAGATAGTAACTTTCCATATTTAGAAAGATTAAAGTATTACCATTTAGGTTAAGTCATAATTAAGCCTCATTATGGAAATAGGGTATATTTTAACAAGTTATAATAGTTTAGGGTAATAATAACAAGTTTCCATATTTTAGGGTTTTAATTGTAAATACACCAAAGTTAAAGGTTTAAATGAAAATATCTCAAGTTACTCATTTAAATACATAAGTTATTCAGAAATACACTTTTAACCCTTTTAGTTTAGCAATTTACCATTTACACCCCTTTAGTTAATTTATTTACAAAACAAACCCTATAATTACATAAATCACATTTTAAACCCTTATTATATTTATATTTACACATCAAGCCCTTCATTTTACAAAATTACAGAATATACCCTTAAATTAATATGTGGTACGACAGCCCCTCAATTTTCATAAATTACAAAACTAGTCCCTCTAGTTTCCAAAAATACAATTCGAATCATATATTTAATTATAATTACACATTAAGCCCTTAAATATCCAAAATTACACATCACACCCTTAATACCATTATTTATACGAATCACCCATGAGTTTCCAGAATTTACACTTTTAGTCCCTCCATTTTAATTAATTACAATTCGATTAATATATTTACCAAATGAACCTTTTCTTGCAAATTTTACATATAGAACCCTCATGTTATATTTTTCACGACATCCCTCTGGTCCAAGGTGACTTACAAAAATATCCCACAAGTTTAACAAATGACAAAACACACCCTTATAGTTTTTATTATCCAATCGGTATAACATATTATTTACAAAACCCTAACCCTAGTTACCAAATCATTCCACAATCATTATACAATCATTATAACACATTAAATGACCAGATTTAATCACCAACATATTAACCCTAATTCATTCGTTTAGGGTTTTCTCAATTTTTACTAGTTTTTCTTTTATAGCCGATTTGAACAAAAATCCACAAATGATATTTTAGGATTTAAAAAATTAAACCAACATTTTTCCAGAGTGATATGATTATAAAGGAACCCAGAAAAATTATGAACATGACCCAGAAAAATCGTATAGCCCGAATTGTATTTTACTCTTGTTTTTGTTATCTATAATTCATACGATCAAAATAATCATGCATGATTCGTGTTTATCATTTTTTATGAGTTATATATCATCCATATATCATTAGAAAAATATCAAATCAGATTTAGAACATAAGAATTTGGGCGTATGAATTAATACCTCACGGATGGAAAAACGCGACAAAAGAATTACCACAGATCGAACCAAGCTTCCAACGACCCAAAACTTATTTTTATCCCCTTCCTTAGACCTTGATGAACGTGGGAAAAATATGCTAGGACCTCCAGAAATTCGGATTAAGTGTGTGCGAATTTGTGTGTGTTTCTAGGGTTTTTAGCGATAGGAAAAAAATAAAAAGGAAAAGAGGAAGCATTTAATAAAACGTGTGGGAGGGTGAGATAGGCAGAAAGTTTGGCCAAAAAGGTTGACAAATCATAATTTGATAATCTTTGATCATTTCCTTAATTAACTTGTGATTGTCTTAACTTATATTGTTTTTAAATGTAATTTATTTAAATACAATTGGTTTCCGGTTTATGTACTATATTTGATGTGCAATATTAATTTTTGGACATGTAAAAATGTTGAAATGTTGCCTCATAATTATTTTATCTCATATGTAGCTCATTACCAAAATTTAGAATTTATTTGGTACTTTACATCAAATTTAAGATTATAAGGGCATTTTGGTCTTTTTACATGTTTCAGATTTTTAGGGTTTTACAACTCTTCCCCTCTAACAGAAAATTTTCGTCCTCGAAATTTGAAGTCGCAAGGTTAGACAATGTCGTAGCAAATCGTAAAAGGTCGTCGCGAACAATTCTCACGCCCGGGGAGGTTCTTCCAGAAGGATCTTCAAAACAAATGGTTTCTCATGACTCGATCAAAACAATATGGGTTCAGATTCCTCAGAAGGAGACAAATTAGGTTGATTCAGAACAAAAGGTCTATGCAACATAAAATGGACGGTAGGTGAATCTTCAAAAAGCTAACATGGAATACGAACAAGATTTCAAATCAAATTGACTGTGTCAACAGTATAGAGCTCTTCAAAGAGTTTTTCAAGATTTATAACTGAGGTCAACAGAATACAGAACGAGAGTCCAAACTCATCCAGATATCTAGTGAATGAAAACAGAGTATACGCATAGGTAGAATGAACCTAACGTCTCACTAATCACGGATAATCCAGCGGAGATTCAATTTCTATACTTCTTAGGTACTCCCCAAGATATCCTATGGCCACAATGAGGGCACGTTATATGGTGTAAGTATTATCATGTTGATCAGGCGTCATAATACTAGCACCACATAAATATGCCTTCATGATGATCATACTTTATCTCAAGTCGTAATCAAAACCACCTATCTTAATCCACCTAGTACTTCTACATTCTCAGAGGTCATCAAAATCAAACACCATAACTAAGAGGAAAACGAACTACTCGAAAGAGTTAACGGAAGTCCCAGAATGTCTATCAGAATTTGGTACATCGCTAAAAGCATCAAATCGTCCATCATTCGTCAAATTTCTCATAACAAAACCATCGTCCAGCATACGCAGAATGAACACCGAGCGGAATTACTAACAGGGAACATAACTCATTCAAGGGGTCCTATCATCAGTTAACGGAAATTTGAGTAGGTCAAGAGTAAATGAATTACGTCATCCATAGCTTCATTCTTCACAAAATCAACTCTTCCAAACACAAACGTTCGCTTCAGAATTATCGTCCATTCAAATACATGATCTTAAACTTCTTCCAAGTCCATGCAGTCTATCATATGATCATAGGATGGAAAGGAAATATAACTCGAGTCTGGTCCCTCAAGCCTTCGGCACCTCCTCTTGGAACTGTGGTGTAGTAACGTGAATCTCCAGTATGGTCACTTGTGCATTCTTCCATCCGCAAGTCTGCTTCTGCTCCCAATTCATCTTAGTACAACTAAAATGGATAGAGAAGCAAGACTGCGGTTTAAGACATGTCTTCAGCATAGTTCGAAATTCGCCCACTCAACTGCCGTCATCGCTAGATGCATGGTAGTGTTGTCTGCTACAATCTCTGGACGCCAATCAAATCTACTTCTTTCAGAATAAAGGGTCATTCTACAAGATGGTCTACATGTTCCTCTTCGTGCATAAAACTGAAATGCTTCTCGGAGGTTACTCTCAAATAGTCATCTCTTTTCTTAGAAGTCCTTGGGGTTGCTTCTTCAATCCTTCGATCATTAAAAGAGGCCGTCTGGTACGGAGTTTACAAAGATAGAATCGATCATTGATACGCTGAATTGAAAGATGGTAATGGTAGTGATACGATTAGGTTTACGATAGTCAATACTCCAAAGTTTTCTCTTTCTTCTTCACAAGTTAACAGGGTGTTCAAAATGAAACACTGAGGTGAACAAAATCATATTCCATCATCTCCTCCGATTTTCTCAACTTCTATAGCATCATGGTCCGTCAACTGAGATTGGTTCAAATTTCATTCTACTTCTCAACCAGGAGGGAAACCCAAAAGTTCCATCGGAGAACAACAGAAGATTTGTACAACAAAACTTCCAATTCCAAAGCTTCTAGGGTGGGTACTAATAGATGTCAGTAGACAATCGACAATCAAATGAGATCGAGGTAAAGGTTTCCATAGCGGCGTTAAGCTCAACAGATTTGAGCGGTTAAAGGTTATCATAACAAAAGTAGGATGCAAATAGATTTCTGCAGTCACATATCAGATATGGTAATCTCTGGCAGCTTTATGAAGAGCCAGCCAATCCATAACCTAGAGATCACAAAATCGAATATATCAAAGTAAACGGATTCATAGGATAATTACAGTCGCCAAGCCAGACGGATAGTTCATATATCCAGGTCAAATACATGGTTCATCAAAGTGTCGAGGAAGATGAGTGAACAGTTCAAGGTGTTGGAGTCTTGACTAGATATTTAGCATAAGTGGCAGGTAGGTTGTGAGTCATCGGAAATACAAACATCGTATAACTGTCAAGAGTGAGGCATATCGAATATCAGTTATCAGTATCATCATGCTCAGTTAACCATTTCACATCGAGACAAAATTATCGTCATATCCATGGCTAATAATCGCCAGAGTTCTCATAGGAGTAGTAATGGACTTTGCAAGGACAAAGTACTATCAGGTGATACATTTTCATCCAGCACGGGTAATGAATTTATAAAATGTGTGAAACACATTAGGGTTAAATGACCTTCAGGACGGTCAGAGGAGTATCAAACTGCTTATCAAACAGGTCGGAAGTGAAGAACAAAATTAGGTAGTAATAGCAAAAGTTTAACAATCGGAAATCATGGTAGGGAGTTCAAAGGGTTTCAAACACCGAAGGTGGAACATAGGAGGGTAGTCGTCAATGATCAATCAACCTATCCTTTATCAGAATAAAAATCAAAGTTAACTATTCAATGAAAACAGATCGACAACGCAAGTCTTATCGTTCAGAAGTGAGGGGAAAAACACTCTTATACTCGTGGTCAAAACACCACCAGACTTCTCATGGGAACAGAGATGTTTAAGACGAACTCAGATAGGGTCAGAAGATTTATAGATTATCAAAAGCAAATAACAGGATGTATCCAGTAGGTCATCGTCATGGAGATTCTCAGAATACCCGAAAAGGCATCAAGATGATTAACAAAAGAATCAGAGGTCAGAGTCGGAGTCTTAGGTGGTGCAAAGCGTGAGCTTTCAATCTCCAAAAGTGATCTCAACAAACAGGGCATAAATCAGAGTGATGCGGAAGCAATGATATTTAAACAAAAGTCTTATAGCCTACCCATTCCTCACTGGTCAAAACTTAAGTTCCTATAGGGAAATTCTAAAGCAAATCTTAGAGGTTATCTTATGAGCGCTTACAGTGGAAACTTAGTGGTCCAGACTTTACAGGTCAAGGGTAAATGTATTACGACTCGCAGCCTGTCGCTCTGATACCATAAATTGTAACACCCCAACCCGACAAGGGTAAAGATATCACAATAATGGTTTCATATCAGATCAAAACAAAGCATACATCTATAGTAATACAAGAATTCTCAAAGGTTACAAATGAAATACAGATACTACAAGATTACAAATGAACTTCCAATAAATACTAATTCCGAAATAATAATAACTTCTAGTCATTTCTAAATCCAGAATAGCTATCAAGTCTTCTAAGTCCAAAGGTACTCTCCACTCATTCCCAGCTTCCTACTAAAACCAGCTGCAGGAAAAGAAATGCGGCTGAGCTACGAGAGCTCAGTGAACAGATATAACGGTAACAAGCAGTAGTAGAGAAAAGTACAAAGTAACAGAAATAAAGGTCATGCAGATATAATATAGGTTAAGGGAATAAGTAAATGAATACGAATAACGGAAAAAGAAAAGGGATAGTAATCCACCACGAGCCCAGAAACAGATCATATCATATCATAACCGTGTAACCATAAATCTTCATAATCATATAGAGGGGAGACCTCTCAGATAATCAGATAATATGAGGGGTTTCCTCATTCTTCAAATGGAGTAGCTAGCTCCCAGATATATGTGAAAGGCGTGTATTGCACACAAGCAACCAGTCACCAGACAATAACAAATCATATATATAGATAATCCACTAAACAGAACAGATCTAGGATGCATCCATACGCCCCTGCAGACAAATCTTAATCATAATGGCCATAGCATATAACAAATAAGGGACGGTGTGGAACATCACTCAACCACACTAGAGTCATGCCATTGGTGCATCAATGACACGGACATGGAACCCTCATGCCTAGGGTCTCATATTTTGGCTCGGGTATCAAACTAAGAGTCAGATATCATATCAAATCAGATGTGTCATAATCAAAGGTTCATAGCATAAGGTTCATGTCAAAGTATTTCAGATCTAATACCAAAGGTCCAAATCAGAGTTTATTCAGAAAGGTTCATAATAAAAGGGGTCATAGCAATGGCTTTGGGAATCTTAAAGGAATCAGAAATCAAAATCATATCAATGGGATAAGACACCCTTACTGAAAAAGGGCAGAGTATATGTACCTTATACCGCACGTGCAAACATATCTAGAAATATAAAGATCGGAAACATCTCCATCGTCAGCGAATCTACACGAATACATGGTCGCCTTATTAAAAGCTTATTTAATTCAGATTACTTATTTTAGTCGGCTTTCCATTTTTAGTAACTTTCCTTTTTAGGTAACTCTCCATATTTAGTAACTTTCCAAAGATAGTAACTTTCCATATTTAGAAAGATTAAAGTATTACCATTTAGGTTAAGTCATAATTAAGCCTCATTATGGAAATAGGGTATATTTTAACAAGTTATAATAGTTTAGGGTAATAATAACAAGTTTCCATATTTTAGGGTTTTAATTGTAAATACACCAAAGTTAAAGGTTTAAATGAAAATATCTCAAGTTACTCATTTAAATACATAAGTTATTCAGAAATACACTTTTAACCCTTTTAGTTTAGCAATTTACCATTTACACCCCTTTAGTTAATTTATTTACAAAACAAACCCTATAATTACATAAATCACATTTTAACCCTTATTATATTTATATTTACACATCAAGCCCTTCATTTTACAAAATTACAGAATATACCCTTAAATTAATATGTGGTACGACAGCCCCTCAATTTTCATAAATTACAAAACTAGTCCCTCTAGTTTCCAAAAATACAATTCGAATCATATATTTAATTATAATTACACATTAAGCCCTTAAATATCCAAAATTACACATCACACCCTTAATACCATTATTTATACGAATCACCCATGAGTTTCCAGAATTTACACTTTTAGTCCCTCCATTTTAATTAATTACAATTCGATTAATATATTTACCAAATGAACCTTTTCTTGCAAATTTTACATATAGAACCCTCATGTTATATTTTTCACGACATCCCTCTGGTCCAAGGTGACTTACAAAAATATCCCACAAGTTTAACAAATGACAAAACACACCCTTATAGTTTTTATTATCCAATCGGTATAACATATTATTTACAAAACCCTAACCCTAGTTACCAAATCATTCCACAATCATTATACAATCATTATAACACATTAAATGACCAGATTTAATCACCAACATATTAACCCTAATTCATTCGTTTAGGGTTTTCTCAATTTTTACTAGTTTTTCTTTTATAGCCGATTTGAACAAAAATCCACAAATGATATTTTAGGATTTAAAAAATTAAACCAACATTTTTCCAGAGTGATATGATTATAAAGGAACCCAGAAAAATTATGAACATGACCCAGAAAAATCGTATAGCCCGAATTGTATTTTACTCTTGTTTTTGTTATCTATAATTCATACGATCAAAATAATCATGCATGATTCGTGTTTATCATTTTTTATGAGTTATATATCATCCATATATCATTAGAAAAATATCAAATCAGATTTAGAACATAAGAATTTGGGCGTATGAATTAATACCTCACGGATGGAAAAACGCGACAAAAGAATTACCACAGATCGAACCAAGCTTCCAACGACCCAAAACTTATTTTTATCCCCTTCCTTAGACCTTGATGAACGTGGGAAAAATATGCTAGGACCTCCAGAAATTTGGATTAAGTGTGTGCGAATTTGTGTGTGTTTCTAGGGTTTTTAGCGATAGGAAAAAAATAAAAAGGAAAAGAGGAAGCATTTAATAAAACGTGTGGGAGGGTGAGATAGGCAGAAAGTTTGGCCAAAAAGGTTGACAAATCATAATTTGATAATCTTTGATCATTTCCTTAATTAACTTGTGATTGTCTTAACTTATATTGTTTTTAAATGTAATTTATTTAAATACAATTGGTTTCCGGTTTATGTACTATATTTGATGTGCAATATTAATTTTTGGACATGTAAAAATGTTGAAATGTTGCCTCATAATTATTTTATCTCATATGTAGCTCATTACCAAAATTTAGAATTTATTTGGTACTTTACATCAAATTTAAGATTATAAGGACATTTTGGTCTTTTTACATGTTTCAGATTTTTAGGGTTTTACAACTCTTCCCCTCTAACAGAAAATTTTCGTCCTCGAAATTTGAAGTCGCAAGGTTAGACAATGTCGTAGCAAATCGTAAAAGGTCGTCGCGAACAATTCTCACGCCCGGGAGGTTCTTCCAGAAGGATCTTCAAAACAAATGGTTTCTCATGACTCGATCAACACAATATGGGTTCAGATTCCTCAGAAGGAGACAAATTAGGTTGATTCAGAACAAAAGGTCTATGCAACATAAAATGGACGATAGGTGAATCTTCAGAAAGCTCACATGGAATACGAACAAGATTTCAAATCAAATTGACTGTGTCAACAGTATAGAGCTCTTCAAAGAGTTTTTCAAGATTTATAACTGAGGTCAACAGAATGCAGAACGAGAGTCCAAACTCATCCAGATATCTAGTGAATGAAAACAGAGTATACGCATAGGTAGAATGAACCTAACGTCTCACTAATCACGGATAATCCAGCGGAGATTCAATTTCTATACTTTTTAGGTACTCCCCAAGATATCCTATGGCCACAATGAGGGCACGTTATATGGTGTAAGTATTATCATGTTGATCAGGCGTCATAATACTAGCACCACATAAATATGCCTTCATGATGATCATACTCTATCTCAAGTCGTAATCAAAACCACCTATCTTAATCCACCTAGTACTTCTACATTTTCAGAGGTCATCAAAATCAAACACCATAACTAAGAGGAAAACGAACTACTCGAAAGAGTTAACGGAAGTCCCAGAATGTCTATCAGAATTTGGTACATCGCTAAAAGCATCAAATCGTCCATCATTCGTCAAATTTCTCATAACAAAACCATCGTCCAGCATACGCAGAATGAACACCGAGCGGAATTACTAACAGGGAACATAACTCATTCAAGGGGTCCTATCATCAGTTAACGGAAATTTGAGTAGGTCAAGAGTAAATGAATTACGTCATCCATAGCTTCATTCTTCACAAAATCAACTCTTCCAAACACAAACGTTCGCTTCAGAATTATCGTCCATTCAAATACATGATCTTAAACTTCTTCCAAGTCCATGCAGTCTATCATATGATCATAGGATGGAAAGGAAATATAACTCGAGTCTGGTCCCTCAAGCCTTCGGCACCTCCTCTTGGAACTGTGGTGTAGTAACGTGAATCTCCAGTATGGTCACTTGTGCATTCTTCCATCCGCAAGTCTGCTTCTGCTCCCAATTCATCTTAGTACAACTAAAATGGATAGAGAAGCAAGACTGCGGTTTAAGACATGTCTTCAGCATAGTTCGAAATTCGCCCACTCAACTGCCGTCATCGCTAGATGCATGGTAGTGTTGTCTGCTACAATCTCTGGACGCCAATCAAATCTACTTCTTTCAGAATAAAGGGTCATTCTACAAGATGGTCTACATGTTCCTCTTCGTGCATAAAACTGAAATGCTTCTCGGAGGTTACTCTCAAATAGTCATCTCTTTTCTTAGAAGTCCTTGGGGTTGCTTCTTCAATCCTTCGATCATTAAAAGAGGCCGTCTGGTACGGAGTTTACAAAGATAGAATCGATCATTGATACGCTGAATTGAAAGATGGTAATGGTAGTGATACGATTAGGTTTACGATAGTCAATACTCCAAAGTTTTCTCTTTCTTCTTCACAAGTTAACAGGGTGTTCAAAATGAAACACTGAGGTGAAGTTTAAGATCATGTATTTGAATGGACATCGCTAAAAGCATCAAATCGTCCATCATTCGTCAAATTTCTCATAACAAAACCATCGTCCAGCATACGCAGAATGAACACCGAGCGGAATTACTAACAGGGAACATAACTCATTCAAGGGGTCCTATCATCAGTTAACGGAAATTTGAGTAGGTCAAGAGTAAATGAATTACGTCATCCATAGCTTCATTCTTCACAAAATCAACTCTTCCAAACACAAACGTTCGCTTCAGAATTATATTTCCTTTCCATCCATAACCTAGAGATCACAAAATCGAATATATCAAAGTAAACGGATTCGTAGGATAATTACAGTCGCCAAGCCAGACGGATAGTTCATATATCCAGGTCAAATACATGGTTCATCAAAGTGTCGAGGAAGATGAGTGAACAGTTCAAGGTGTTGGAGTCTTGACTAGATATTTAGCATAAGTGGCAGGTAGGTTGTGAGTCATCGGAAATACAAACATCGTATAACTGTCAAGAGTGAGGCATATCGAATATCAGTTATCAGTATCATCATGCTCAGTTAACCATTTCACATCGAGACAAAATTATCGTCATATCCATGGCTAATAATCGCCAGAGTTCTCATAGGAGTAGTAATGGACTTTGCAAGGACAAAGTACTATCAGGTGATACATTTTCATCCAGCACGGGTAATGAATTTATAAAATATGTGAAACACATTAGGGTTAAATGACCTTCAGGACGGTCAGAGGAGTATCAAACTGCTTATCAAACAGGTCGGAAGTGAAGAACAAAATTAGGTAGTAATAGCAAAAGTTTAACAATCGGAAATCATGGTAGGGAGTTCAAAGGGTTTCAAACACCGAAGGTGGAACATAGGAGGGTAGTCGTCAATGATCAATCAACCTATCCTTTATCAGAATAAAAATCAAAGTTAACTATTCAATGAAAACAGATCGACAACGCAAGTCTTATCGTTCAGAAGTGAGGGGAAAAACACTCTTATACTCGTGGTCAAAACACCACCAGACTTCTCATGGGAACAGAGATGTTTAAGACGAACTCAGATAGGGTCAGAAGATTTATAGATTATCAAAAGCAAATAACAGGATGTATCCAGTAGGTCATCATCATGGAGATTCTCAGAATACCCGAAAAGGCATCAAGATGATTAACAAAAGAATCAGAGGTCAGAGTCGGAGTCTTAGGTGGTGCAAAGCGTGAGCTTTCAATCTCCAAAAGTGATCTCAACAAACAGGGCATAAATCAGAGTGATGCGGAAGCAATGATATTTAAACAAAAGTCTTATAGCCTACCCATTCCTCACTGGTCAAAACTTAAGTTCCTATAGGGAAATTCTAAAGCAAATCTTAGAGGTTATCTTATGAGCGCTTACAGTGGAAACTTAGTGGTCCAGACTTTACAGGTCAAGGGTAAATGTATTACGAGTCGCAGCCTGTCGCTCTGATACCATAAATTGTAACACCCCAACCCGACAAGGGTAAAGATATCACAATAATGGTTTCATATCAGATCAAAACAAAGCATACATCTATAGTAATACAAGAATTCTCAAAGGTTACAAATGAAATACAGATACTACAAGATTACAAATGAACTTCCAATAAATACTAATTCCGAAATAATAATAACTTCTAGTCATTTCTAAATCCAGAATAGCTATCAAGTCTTCTAAGTCCAAAGGTACTCTCCACTCATTCCCAGCTTCCTACTAAAACCTGCTGCAGGAAAAGAAATGCGGCTGAGCTACGAGAGCTCAGTGAACAGATATAACGGTAACAAGCAGTAGTAGAGAAAAGTACAAAGTAACAGAAATAAAGGTCATGCAGATATAATATAGGTTAAGGGAATAAGTAAATGAATACGAATAACGGAAAAAGAAAAGGGATAGTAATCCACCACGAGCCCAGAAACAGATCATATCATATCATAACCGTGTAACCATAAATCTTCATAATCATATAGAGGGGAGACCTCTCAGATAATCAGATAATATGAGGGGTGTCCTCATTCTTCAAATGGAGTAGCTAGCTCCCAGATATATGTGAAAGGCGTGTATTGCACACAAGCACCAGTCACCAGACAATAACAAATCATATATATAGATAATCCACTAAACAGAACAAATCTAGGATGCATCCATACGCCCCTACAGACAAATCTTAATCATAATGGCCATAGCAGATAACAAACAAGGGACGGTGTGGAACATCACTCAACCACACTAGAGTCATGCCATTGGTGCATCAATGACACGGACATGGAACCCCCATGCCTAGGGTCACAGATTTTGGCTCGGGTATCAAACTAAGAGTCAGATATCATATCAAATCAGATGTGACATAATCAAAGGTTCATAGCATAAGGTTCATGTCAAAATATTTCAGAGCTAATACCAAAGGTCCAAATCAGAGTTTATTCAGAAAGGTTCATAATAAAAGGGGTCATAGCAATGGCTTTGGGAATCTTAAAGGAATCAGAAATCAAAATCATATCAATGGGATAAGACACCCTTACTGAAAAAGGGCAGAGTATATGTACCTTATACCGCACGTGCAAACATATCTAGAAATATAAAGATCGGAAACATCTCCATCGTCAGCGAATCTACACGAATACATGGTCACCTTATTAAAAGCTTATTTAATTCAGATTACTTATTTTAGTCGGCTTTCCATTTTTAGTAACTTTCCTTTTTAGGTAACTCTCCATATTTAGTAACTTTCCAAAGATAGTAATGTTGAGTGTGTAAATAATCATCATTTTTATCCCATCTGAACTGCAAAAACATTTAAAAACACTCTGAAATGCTTCAAAATACAGAAAATATCCTTGAATTGTGTTTTATCTGTTTCATGTGCAAAAGGATTGAAAACGGGACGAAAACGAACATTTTTGGATTGACTCGGCAATAATTGTGCATTTGATCAAGTGAAGACGAAAGTCAAGGACAGAGTCAAAGTCAACCCCCAAAATCCCAAAATGACACAAATGGTCCTTGGAAGTATTTTTCAAAAATGACAAGAATGGTCCCTGGATTTTCAGTATTTACATAAATGGTCTCTAAATCTTAACACTAATTCCTTACTAAATCCAAACCATTTATATCCTAACTAAAACTAAACCCAGTTACAAACATCACCAGCCCAATCCCATAAAATAAAATCCAACCCCACAGCCCAAATCCCTTTCCTTTTAAATAAACCCAGACCTTAAAACCATTTGACCAAAGTCAAACCGCCTTCTTCTTCAAAACCACCCGCCAATACCAACGGCCTCGGCAATACCACCCATCACCTAACCCTCAACCCACTTGCCTCTGTTCTCTGCTACACTCCACCACCCCCCTCCTCACACACTAACCCACAACCCATGTGCTCAGAAGAGGTTAAAAAAAACCCACTTGGCCATTTTCCCGCCAAAATACCAATTAACGAATGAGATTGCTTCAAAGCATTCCAATGGCTGGGATTTGATCAGAGGGTTATGAAGAGTCTTTTGGGAATGCTATTTAAGGAAGAGAAGTCTCACAGAAGAAGCTTGTCATTGTTTTTAGACCAAAATTCGTAGTGTAATTTTAATTCAAGTCTTTATCTTTCTGGGTTTTGTTAATTCTGTATTTTACAAGTAAAATAAGTTGTAATTCAAACATTTTATAAATTAAAGTCCAGGTTTAATTGTGTAACTGTGTTTCCCGCCAAAATTAATGATCATCGTTTTTCATGTTATAAGCCACAAGTTCTGTTCCATTAAGCTCATTGGAGTTTATTAAAGCTTATTTAAGTATTTTAGATGATTCTCTGTTCTTAATGCAAAAGTTTCAAAAAAGTCAACGAAAGTCAAACTGCTAGTCAAATAAGCAGTCCAGGAAGGATAAGCTGAATCTGGAGGAGCTTATTGGGTAATATTTGGCTTATATTGTAAGCCTGGGTTGAAAATTATTGATGGTTCATCTCTGTTTTAGTTTAAAGGTCTTGTAAGTTTCAATTTCATTCTCATTTTTAGTATAACACTGTGCAACTGCTTATTCTTAGTTTCTTAGTGCTTATTTTAAGTTGTTATAGTTAATTGATCTTTATTGTACTTATTAATTAGTAGTTGATAGGTTTAGTTTCATTTTGTTCTTAAAATCATAAAATAGCATAAAAATAGTCAAAACAGTTAAGAAGCTTAACTGCTTATTAGTGCTTATTTCTTATTTTAGAATTGCTCATTAGTTGCTATATAAGTCTGAGAAGTAGTAGTTAAGCAGTATTGTGGTTTAAATTAGAGATTTGTAGTGTAAAAATTTCATATCAGTCTCATTAGGGGTGTTTGGTTTAAATGGGTTAAACGGGTCAAAACCCATGTAACTGTTCATGTGCCATTTCTTCAACTTTAAACCTGCTTAATTAAACTAGTATAAGCTATTAGTAACATGTTTTAAGCCAATTTAATAGGGAACATAGTTTTGTAAGGATTGTGAAAATTTTAGACAATAAATTGATTTACACAGCTTATTTGAGAAATAAGTTGTTTGGCACTTTTCTTTTGGCACCTTTTTACCTCATTAGATCCATATAGTTATAATTTAAAGACCTCATTTCAATTCCTTAAGTAATATGCCAATTTGCATGCTCACTGATCAAATCCATAAACATAACTGCATTATTTTTGAACTTTCCTATCTGCAGTAAATTTCTTTTATTTTTCATTTCTTCATCTTAAGTTTTTATTAGCTAAAATTTGGTACGAGTAGAGTTGGCTGGCTTATCTAGTTGCTTATTTTTTTTTTTATATTTTTTAGAATTTTTTTTAATAGCTTATTAGTAGCTTGAAAAGCTCATTTTTCCCCTGCTCTCTTGTGCAATCAGCAGACCCATTTACATTTAAGAGCTTATCTGCCTTAAGCCATAGCTTTTTCTGGTACCTTTAGTTTATTTATACCTATCTCAGTCCCTACTAACTTATTCTAGATTACTTAAAGCTTATATATAAGCTATAGTTTATTTCACAAAATCTTAGTTCTAATATAACTTATATATAGACTGTCAAGCATAAGAGCTTATTAGAAGCTTATTCAGCTAGATTTAAAATAAGTTCCTTTTCAAAAATTGCTTATTTCCATGTGCTCATTCAAAGAAAAATACCAAAAAAATAAAATAAAATAAAAAAATTCAATCAGTCTCTCATAAGCGGCTGCTTTAATCTACTTTTTTCTGTGCTTATTTCAAGTTTTCAAAAATATTGTCTTTTATAAAAAGTGCTTATAATTAAGTACTTTATCAATTTCGAAAAAACAAAAATCCAAAATCTCTTCATTTTTTAATCATTTAATTAGAGTAATTTAGTTTTTAATTCATAATAAAAAATATAAAAGTCAGAAAAATACAAATCTTTTTTCTAAAATTTTCTTTTATCATATAGAACTTAGGAAAAATGATTTGGTGCTTGTAGGATTAGATTTCCATATTTCTTAGTTTTAATCCCGTATTTAGATTTCCCGTTTTGCGTTTTTAGTTTATTTAATTCGCGTTTAATTTTCTTTTGTATATTTGTTTTTCATATATCAATTAGAATTAAAAAAGAAATCAAAAATCTCATTCCATACATCAGTCACTTTAAATCCAAACTTCAAACGATTGCCCATTCACACCTCGTTGGGACACGACCCGGGTAATCACTTACCTGGTATCACACACACAAACGTGAGTTTTTGCAAGTATCCTTTTTCCTAAAGGGGTGATTTGTATTTATTCACGTGTATCCGTCTGCATATTATTTATATATACTATTTAGCACGGATCAAGTAACTTTTCATATTTAGAAAGATTAAAGTATTACCATTTAGGTTAAGTCATAATTAAGCCTCATTATGGAAATAGGGTATATTTTAACAAGTTATAATAGTTTAGGGTAATAATAACAAGTTTCCATATTTTAGGGTTTTAATTGTAAATACACCAAAGTTAAAGGTTTAAATGAAAATATCTCAAGTTACTCATTTAAATACATAAGTTATTCAAAAATACACTTTTAACCCTTTTAGTTTAGCAATTTACCATTTACACCCCTTTAGTTAATTTATTTACAAAACAAACCCTATAATTACATAAATAACATTTTAACCCTTATTATATTTATATTTACACATCAAGCCCTTCATTTTACAAAATTACAGAATATACCCTTAAATTAATATGTGGTACGACAGCCCCTCAATTTTCATAAATTACAAAACTAGTCCCTCTAGTTTCCAAAAATACAATTCGAATCATATATTTAATTATAATTACACATTAAGCCCTTAAATATCCAAAATTACACATCACACCCTTAATACCATTATTTATACGAATCACCCATGAGTTTCTAGAATTTACACTTTTAGTCCCTCCATTTTAATTAATTACAATTCGATTAATATATTTACCAAATAAACCTTTTCTTGCAAGTTTTACATATAGCACCCTCATGTTATATTTTTCACGACATGCCCCTGGTCCAAGATGACTTACAAAAATATCCCACAAGTTTAACAAATGACAAAACACACCCTTATAGTTTTTATTATCCAATCGGTATAACATATTATTTACAAAACCCTAACCCTAGTTACCAAATCATTCCACAATCATTATACAATCATTATAACACATTAAATGAACAGAGTTAATCACCAACATATTAACCCTAATTCATTCGTTTAGGGTTTTCTCAATTTTTACTAGTTTTTCTTTTATAGCCGATTTGAACAAAAATCCACAAATGATATTTTAGGCTTTAACAAATTAAACCAACATTTTTACAGAGTGATATGATTATAAAGGAACCCAGAAAAATTATGAACATAACCCAGAAAAATTGTATAGCCCAAATTGTATTTTACTCTTGTTTTTGTTATCTATAATTCATACGATCAAAATAATCATGCATGATTCATGTTTATCATTTTTTATGAGTTATATATCATCCATATATCATTAGAAAAATATCAAATCAGATTTAGAACGTAAGAATTTGGGCGTATGAATTAATACCTCACGGATGGAAAAACGCGACAAAAGAATTACCACAGATCGAACCAAGCTTCCAACAACCCAAAACTTATTTTTATCCCCTTCCTTAGACCTTGATGAACATGGGAAAAATATGCTAGGACCTCCAGAAATTCGGATTAAGTGTGTGCGAATTTGTGTGTGTTTCTAGGGTTTTTAGCGATAGGAAAAAAACAAAAAGGAAAAGAGGAAGCATTTAATAAAACATGTGGGAGGGGGGAGATAGGCAGAAAGTTCGGCCAAAAAGGTTGACAAATCATAATTTGATAATCTTTGATCGTTTCCTTAATTAACTTGTGATTGTCTTAACTTATATTGTTTTTAAATGTAATTTATTTAAATACAATTGGTTTTTGGTTTATGTACTATATTTGATGTGCAATATTAATTTTTGGACATGTAAAAATGTTGAAATGTTGCCTCATAATTATTTTATCTCATATGTAGCTCATTACCAAAATTTAGAATTTATTTGGTACTTTACATCAAATTTAAGATTATAAGGGCATTTTGGTCTTTTTACATGTTTCAGATTTTTAGGGTTTTACACGAGAAGTCATCTACGATTACCAATATATACCGCTTCCCATTTGTTGTCTGAACACGCATTGGGCCACAAAGATCCATATATAGGAGTTGGAGTACATGATCCGTACTGTGCTCAGTTTTTGGAGGAAAATGAGCACGAGTACTCTTCCCTTGTTCACAAGCTGGACAAAGGTGATCTTTGGCGTATCTGAATCTTGGAAGACCATCGACCAACTTTTTACGAGCGAGCTCGGTCATAGTTTTAAAATTCAGGTGAGACATACGTTTATGCCATAGCCATGCTTTTGCGGAATGTGCCTTGGATAGTAAGCAAATCAGAGAAGAAGCAGTCATGTCCGAGAAGGAGATAGTATAAAGACTGGTTCCGCGTTAAGGTCGTTCCCTTGTAGGTCTCGAACAAAATGTGTTTTCTCCCGAAAAGCCACTTCCAAATCACCATCGCAAAACTGCCCTATAGAGAAAAGGTTGTGCCCAAGGCCGTCAACGTAGTATACACTGCTGATTTCGATGTTCCCGTTGACGTAATCCCCATATCCCATGATAGCTACAAAATGGTCATTTCCGAATCTGACAGTTCCTATGAACTTTGCGACAAAGTTTACGAGAAGCTTTAAGTTGCCTGTCATGTGTCGGGAACACCCACTATCAACAATCCATAGTACAATTTGAATCACCTGCATCACAAGAAGACACAGATGGAGAGTTGGTAACGGTGGATCCCATTGGGTTAGTAGCACAGTTGTTATACATCTTTGGTAACCAAGTAAAAGTAGGTTTATTCTGTAACAAACGCTGCCATATCCAACTAGATTCTGCTCTCTTCCTAGTGTATGCACTTGGTGATGGAATTGTTTTAGGGGCAACTACGGTCTTGTCAACGGTAGTCTTAGAAACTACTTTTGGCGGTTTTCCTAGGATTGACTTAGCAACGGTAGTGGGTCTAGAGGAAATGCCATTAGTACGTTTCTTTCTACGAGACAAAAGGGTTTGTGCAATGCATTTTTGATGATTACCAGACAACACACTAGTACGACAAAACACACAATAAACATCCACAATAACATCATTAAAAGCATTCAAAGATTTAGCATTCGTTACATCACTTTTAGAATTACACTTTGAAAAGTTGGATTCTACGTTAGACATAACATGCGTCTTATTTGATTTCCTAATGTGAACTTCTACTGCTTCATCTTTAGGTGAGCCGCTCTTAGGTTGCCAGACACTAATCTTCTTGTTGGTCTTTTTGTTCTTTGATCTGCTAACTGTAAGAGGGATGCCAAATCCTGTAGAAGTGGAAGCATGCACATTAGTGGTCTGTGAAGATGCTTTCTTAGGTGTTGCCTCTACTTGATACATTCCTGGAGCAATCACATTCTTTTGCACAAATTTTCCTTTTTCAAGTAGTTTGAGTTTCTCTTTCAACTCAATGATGATGTGATTCTTTTCTTGAATTTTACAATCCAATTCGCGGTTTAGTCGAACAGTGTCATTTCTGTTTTTGAAAATTTCATCAATGTCCTTTTCTTGTTCAACAATTTGACTCTTTAAAACAACATTTTCTTTTGCAAGAGTTTGAATTTTGGACTCATGACTGTTTTGAAAGGACAATGACTCTTTTTGTTTATGAAAAATTTCTTTTGAAAGGTTTTGTTTCACATCATCATTGACTTGTGTAAGTCTCTCATTTTCTCGTATCAAATTATCAATCTCTAGTCTCAACATCTCAATTTAACCAGAGTGATCATCAACAATCATTTCATTGCACGACAGATAAATGGAATTCATGATAACAGAAATTATGTCAGAACACAAAACATTTTCCAAGAGTCGATCTACGTCTTTTTCCAAAGCTTTCTTTTGACATTTTTGTTTCAAGATCTTGTTATCTTTTGCTTTGAAAATGCTCATCATTGATGTAACCTCTGTTTGAAGTTCCTGTTCCCATTTTGTACCACAGAGTCACAGGTGTTGAACATGTGGCAAAAATTGCTTTTGAAAAACTTCTCTTTTTTCTTTCTCATAGGGAGATAGAAAAGTAGAGAATTTTATTTCTGAATTATGTTCAATTGCATTTTCCAAAAGTTTTATGTCGTCCATAAAAGTATTAAAATATCGAAGGATACGACATTGTTTTGGCATTTGAGCATTAACACCCGAATTTGGTAAAGGACCATTAACTTGTGCTACTTTGGTCACAGGGATAACTTCAGAAGTTTCATGCATTTCAGTTAAAGACAATGTTTGTTCTGATTTTTCCTTTTGAGGTACGAAAGTGGCATTAATATGAGGTACCCGTGAGTAGTCATATTGTTTATGAAAGTGAACTTTACTCATTTTGGATCGACTCTCGTCCTTTTGTTCCATTTCCTCTTCGTTATTATACACAACAACACGCGTGAAAGTGTCATCAAACAATAGTTAGGCACTGTACAACTTTGGATTTTCCTTGTGTGCTTTATGTAAAAAACGTGGTTGATCATTTCCAATTGCAAAGCCATATCCTTGGGGATTTGGTTTGACAGTTAATTTTTGAATAGTTGTTACAGATTCACCCGTTTTATACACAACGTTTTGAAATTCTTTAAGTTTGCCTTCCAATGCCACAATTTCCTCAAGGTATGAATCAACACGTTTCCTTGAAACTTGTCGGTGCTCAGAAAAATTATCTTGACAAGTTGACAATTCTGTTTTTGTTTTGGAAAGTTCAGAGTGCAGAATGTCAACTTGTTTTTGAAAATCAAAATTTTCTTGTTCCTTTTGTGAAATTAATTCATTTTTGGAAACGGTCAATTCACGAACTTGATGTTCTAAATTTTGTACTTTCACGTATGATTCTTGGAATGCAGACTCAAAGCTTTTCTCACGTTTTTCTTTGTTTTCAAAATTTGAAAGTTGTAGTTTGTAGCACTCAAGATCCTTAGTTAACAATGCAACTTTAGCTTTTAAGTTCCGATTAATTTCATTGCATTTATCAATCTGGGATTTCTGTGCATCTAATTGTGTTTGGGTGGTCAACAGCAAGGTCATGAGCTCTGGATTCGTATCATACTCAAGATCATTTTGTTCAATGTGAGCATTGTGATCATCATCAAGAGGATCATCAAATGAAACAACGGTGTTAATTTGATCATCATCAAAGGTAACAACGGTGTTTATTTGGTCATCGTCTTGAGAGGATAACAATGATTTATTTTGACCAATATTTTCTTGCGTAGATGCAGATGTAGAGGGTGATACAATTTCATGAATGAGACATTCAGATTCAGGTACCTGAGACAAGCCGTCGGTATCATACACCGGGCCTGTTTCACCCATATGCATTTCTTGCATGTTTGCCATCAACATTATGGCTGCATTTGCCTCAAGATCTTCCATGTCATCGTCCGACAATTCATTTGCCATAAAGTTGTGATCTTTTTCGGTCAAAGTACCACCAGCTTTATCTTTCAAGGCCAGAAGAAGAGCTTCTTTGTGATAAGCACTGCCCATTATCCTTGGCTTGGGGCATGCATTAGCCATGTGACCATTCCCACCACAATTGTAGCATGTAATTGTTGTGTTTTCAATCCCTTTCTTCTCTGTTCCAACAATTTGAGCCCTCCTCTGTGTATTACCCATGTTGTTTCTTCCACTTCCTCCTGAACTGAACCTTTGACCACTTGAATTCCCGATATAATTTCCTGAACCAAATCTCCCGGAAGCCCTGTTTTGGATTTCAACCCTTCCATCATTAACAACTGCCTGATTCCTTGTGTTGGACGAAGATCGGAGACGGTTGTTAGATTTGTTTAAGAACTTGCTAAAAGCTTTAGCGATCAACGCAAATCCTTCATTCAGTGAGTTAAAAGCATCGTCTTCATCATTTTCAAAGTTGGAATACATCATAGAATCGGTATTGTCGTATGAAATCAGTTGATTGTCAGAATATTGGGATGGTGCTTCGTATGGGACAAGTTGGTTTGAAGGTTGTGAGGGATAACCCGAATGAGGTGGTGGTTGAACAAAATCCTGATTTGGTGGTGCAAAGTGAGACTGAGCAATTAAAGCAAGTGGGTTTGAAGTAGTTAATGATGAAAATCCTCCACGAGCTGCTCGGTCCTTGTCAACTTCTGATTGGTGATGTTTTAGGTAATCATACAACAACCCATAAGAGGCGTTGTGTAGATTCTTGGCTTGTCGAACGAAAGTCACATACTTTTGCCAATCCGGTCTGAGACACCCTAGAAACTTAGAGTTCACAGCAATATTTGGTAAAACGATGTCGTGACGGTCCAAATCATTGATAATGTTGGTAAACCGATGGTAGTATGATTCTAAAGATTCCCCAGCTTCAATGGTGAAATGTGTGTATTCCATATAAAGCTTAGATTCCAAGTCCTCCGGATTTAACTCAGTACCTTCCATGAGAAGGTGTACATGCTCCCACATATCATTTGCTGTCTTTTGTGCATCGATACTCCTGAATATAGGATTGGGAATCCCTTGGAGGATGTGATGTTGCTGCGTGTGTCGTTGCGGTTTAGCAGTTTTAATGCCTACTCAAGTTTTAAATTTATATTTAGCCGACTTATCAATAACACACACACCTAACGAGCAGTGTACCCGGTCAGTATGAATATAATGGTAAGTAGAGTGTCGATCACTAAGAGTGGAACGTATTATCTAGTTATTCTAATCAGTATTTTAATATATTAAGTTAGCTATACAACCTATTCTAACGCAAGGGGGTTTCAGCCTGAGAGACTGGCACGATTTGGTTGCAATTAAATAATAAACTAAACCAATAGGCACGAATCAGCAAGTAGCACACACGTACACAGATAAATACTCGAGACAATAAGAGGGCTGTCCTTATGATAAGTAGTTTGTCACTTGTTTTATTGCTAGTGTTATATGAAGTGTATAGTTCGATGCAACGCACCGAGATTAAGTCCTTTCTCGTTGGTTCTAATCTTATCGGCGAGTAAACCCTTAATGATTACTTATGACTATCCCGTTTATCTTTCTCCTACTTTTCTACAGACCATAGAATGCATAGGCGATCTAATAAACAGGCGAGGGCAGAGGCATGGCGACCCGATCAACGCTCAGCTAGCCACATAGGTTATCAATGCACTAATAAAAGTCACCAATGACATCAACATATAAACTTTAATTAATGAGAAAGCAGTTTTAAGGGAGTGCAATCTTTCCGTTGTCACATTACACAAGCCACCAATCTTGATGAATTAAAGTTTACTAACACAATAAAACAAAACTACTTAATGAATTAAACACATGCAGCACCTTCTTACAGCTCTTGTATCTTTGATTTGGGTGTGTCTTGTGCTGCTACCTTGACTGAATTCGTCCTAGGTTTTCGGTCTTCTGTTAAAACTTCGGAACTAAAGCTAACCGACTTCTTAATTCGTCTGGTCTTTGGGGTATTTATAGTTTCTGTCTGAGGGTAAGATGCGGCGCATCTAGTAAGAAGATGCGGCGCATGTACTTAACTTCGCGTGGGGTCCAAGATTATAATATTCAGGAATATTCGTACACCGCCAGAAGATGCGGCGTATCTTCATCTTTGGATGCGGCGCATGTCCTCTTGTATCTTGGATCGTATCTGGTGAAATATTGATAGTGATGCGCCGTATGTAATAGGTGAGATGCGGCGCATCTGGAGTAGAATAAGTTGGTTATTCTTCGTTGACCAAAGTTTCATATGCGGCGCATGGGATAAATCCATGCGGCGCATTCTTCAAAGTCAGGCAGTGGTCTTCATTCTCTTCATTCCAACAACCAATTCCAATCTTGATCATTTTACTCCGTTTTTAGTCCATAATTGCTAAGTTTCACCAAATGCTTGTTTTTACATGAGAATTACAAAAGTAAACGATTAAGTATCAATCCTCATACATAATATAGTAAAACAAGTCAAATTAATAGGATAAATGATAGTAATAAAATGTACTTATTTGAGTTCATCAAATATCCCCCCACTTGAACTTTACTTGTCCCCAAGTAAACCTTAGAATTAATCTTATGAAAATGTATCCTAAAAATGTTAGGATTTATTTTTATATTTAAGCATGTATTCGTCTTTTGTCATAATCACACAACTAAACACTTAACGAATTAGAAGTAGAATAAAAATATTTCGATAAAAGCAAATCTAATCGTTTAACTGTCCAGTCGCGACGAATATTCTATCATAAGCTTGGCAAGTATACACATCTCCACCACTAAAGCAAAGGAATAACAAGTCTAAAGCGGTAAAAAGGGTTTTTAGGCTTAAGGGTTAATTATTCTTAATTTCCATTGATCTCAAATTCCAGAAAAGGCGACAAAATCACAAATACATGATCGAATCCACGAACACGATACTTGCAATTGCTCAAATCCTTAACTCGAATAGGCTAAAGATAGGTCCAAACTTCACCAATAATAATATATCAAAAAGGGCGACAAAATCATAAATACATAGCCGAATCCATGACTACGATACTTAAGATTGCTCAAATCCCTAATCTCAATAAATCAAAGGTTTGGTTGGATAAAGAATAATAAAGGGTATGGATAATATTTGGGATATAAATTGGTGTAAAATAAAAAATAAACAAAACAAATAAATTAAAATCCTAAGTGTGGTTAATCACTATCCCAACCATCCCATGAATAAGACTCATATCATTGAATAACTCACGCTTTAACACTTGAAACACACGCTTTAGGTAGACACGAATTATACTAAACAAGATCTTAATCAAAGAATAAACCTTAGTTGACGTTCCCATAACTGCCAACTCCCATTCAATCCATAGATATAATATACAACAAATAGTGGTGATATCGACCACTTACATAACTTTACATCGTTGGTTTAATCAAACATCCAACTTTCTTTTTTTCTTTTCTTTTTTTTTCTCTTTTCTCTTTTTTTTTCGATTTTTTTTTTTTTTTTTTTTTTTTTTTTTTTTTTTTTTAAGCATATTTTTTTTTTTTACTCAGAAACATAAACATAGATGTGTAAAATTTCACCACATCACTATAACAATAAATCTGGATAATTTTTCCATACTTTTCATGACTTCAGAAATAACGGTAATAGTGAAAGTAGTAAACACACGAAAAATAAACTCAAAGACATACAATATTTACTTTCACTCCAATTGCATTGTGCAATTTCCCGACCTAACCATAGATAATGAATTACGCACGCGAACACAGGTAATGTAAGGAAACACACTTTGCCTATAGCAATTAACCAACCACGGATTCTAATCTACAGGGTAGGCTAAGGTGTAAGGGTGTAACGAAACATTTTAACAAAGGTGTAAGAAACGAAAGGAATGGCTCTGAGTGTTTTTCTAGGGGTATCTTACTCTAAAAATGAGAGTAACAAAAGGGTTTATACGGGGGTTAACTAACCAGTGTAGTTAGCTAATATCACATAACATATAAGGCTATTTGGGTGTAATCCTAGAATTTTTACCAATTTAGACAAGTCATTCCAATTATATAAATAATACTTATTATGGTGGTCTCGAATAGTATACAAGCCAAGTTCTAAAGTTTACAAGTCACCGGCACACTCATAGATTTGTGAGTTTTGAAAAATCATAATTTTTGAAAATAACGTCATGTGTACAGCTATGCAACTTAGATCTTAAACAAAAACATGCTAAAAATTTTAAATTTTGATATATTAAGCACATTTTAAGCATATTTTAAAAAGTTTAGGACAAGTAAATGTTAAGTGTTCTAATTCTCCAATCCCCCCACTTAAGTTAAACAACGTCCTCGTTGTTTGTATGAAAGGTTAAAAACTGGAAAATAAAAGAATTAGAACAGAAAAACTCCCCTGAGATTTGCTCGGTATGATCCTCCATTAGTAGTAGAGCAAAAATCATCTTTCTTGTGGATTAGAACGTTTAAGCTTAATATTCGATGTATCCATAGGAAATGCAGGAATCTATAATACCACCAAGGCTTCAAAACACACCTAGGGTAAGAAAGGTTCAACTTGCATAACACATTAGTAGTTAGGGAAAAATAAAACATAAAAATTAAAAATGAAAATCATCAGGTCAGTCGATGCGCCGTATCTTATTGAAGAAGATACGCCGTATCGAGCCTGGAATAATTACGGATCAGAATAAAAGATGCGCCGCATCCTTAACCAGGGATGCGCCGCATTAAAATAAACTGATAAAAAGTTTTAAAGTCGAAAATAAAAAATACAGAAAAATAAAATAAGATATGACCATTGCGGGAGATGCGTCGCATCTCAGGATTGAGATGCGACGTATCCTCGGCGGTCTGACTGACTCGACACATAAACAGAATAATAAAAAGATAAATCCGGGTTGTCTCCCGGTAAGCACTTGTCTTTATTCCAGAGTCTTCAAGTTAGACTCACGTTCAGCTCTTTAGTATCGATCATTGAAGGAGTCGGAAACATCGCGCTCCCTCATTGCCAATTCGGTAATATTGAACACTCCTTGCTCGTCCATGATTTCCACGCCGTTCTTCTTCAGTATCTGTATAAACAAAGTTCTGTCCCTTTCGGGCAGAGATGACAAAATGATAGACGGGAAATTCTTATTATCATATAGGCATAAATAAGCAAGGTGGGGTGGTAGTTCAATAAACATATCATTATTCAAATACGTTTTCTCAACTATTCTCCTACGTTTGTTAATTACTACGCAATCATACCACTCATCATCAGAATCATTAACAACATTGCGTCTAAGTTCGGTAGGTACATTAAGGTCAATGAATTCCTCAAAGTTCTCATGATTAGGATTAGTTGAGTTGTTTTGAATCAATGTTTCTCCCATAAGCCAAGCTTCAAGATCGAGGTCCATACGCTCTCTTAATCCTAGCATGTAGACACCTCTAATTATGCTTTTAACAGGATCTTGGCACTTATAGACTAGTTTATTATTCCCTACCCTTAATGAGATTTTTCTTTTAAACACATCAATCTTAGCATGGGCAGTAGACAAGAAAGGTCGACCAAGGATTAAAGGAACCTTAACATCCTCGGGCATATCTAATATAACAAAGTCTACAGGGAAAATAAACTTCTCAATCTTAACTAGCACATTATTAGCAATCCCTTCAGGTCGTTTTACCATTTTATCAGCCAATTCAATAAGTAACTTAGTTGGTGCTAATTTTCCTAGTCCTAGGGTAGTAAATGTTTTAAGAGGCATAACACTAACACTAGCTCCTAAGTCAGCTAACACATTATTGAAAGATATATCATTAATAGAACAAGGTAGAGTAAAACTTCCTGGGTCTTTTTCTTTATGAGGCAAGGCATTTAAATCAGTTGCAGAGCTCCCTTCTTTCATTGTAGCCTTGATCTCCTCTTCAATCTTTGTCTTTTCTTTTAGTAGTCTTCTTAAACTGATTGAAGAATTAAAGAAAAATTCGGGTCTTGCACCATCATTACCATTCATCGATCTTCTAGGTATGTTAGGAGTGACTTCTTCAGTGATGAACTCAAATAAGTACATTTTATTACTATCATTTATCCTATTAATTTGACTTGTTTTACTATATTATGTATGAGGATCGATACTTAATCGTTTACTTTTGTAATTCTCAGGTAAAAAACAAGCATTTGGTGAAACTTAGCGATTATGGACTAAAAACGGAGTAAAATGATCAAGATTGGAATTGGTTGATTGGAATGAAGAGAATGAAGACCACTGCCTGACTTTGAAGAATGCGCCGCATGGATTTATCCCATGCGCCGCATATGAAACTTTGGTCAACGAAGAATAACCAACTTGTTCTGCTCCAGATGCGCCGCATCTCACTCATTACATGCGCCGCATCACTATCAATATTTCACCAGATACGATCCAAGATACAAGAGGACATGCGCCGCATCCAAAGATGAAGATACGCCGCATCTTCTGGCGGTGTACGAATATTCCTGAATATTATAATCTTGGACCCCACGCGAAGTTAAGTACATGCGCCGCATCTACTTACAAGATGCGCCGCATCTCACCCTCAGACAGAAACTATAAATACCCCAAGACCAGACGAATTTCGTACGACATATAATATAACTGAAGACCGAAGACCAGAAACCTAGGACGAATTCAGTCAAGGCAGCAGCAAAAGACACACCCAAATCAAAGATACAAGAGCTGTAAGAAGGTGCTGCATGTGTTTAATTCATTAAGTAGTTTTGTTTTATTGTGTTAGTAAACTTTAATTCATCAAGATTGGTGGCTTGTGTAACGTGACAACGGAAAGGTTGCACTCCATTAAAACTGCTTTCTCATCAATTAAAGTTTATATGTTAGTGTCATTGGTGACTTTTATTAGTGCATTAATAACCTCTGTGGCTAGCTGAGCGTTGATCGGGTCGCCATGCCTCTGCCCTCGCCTGTTTATTAGATGCCTATGTATTCTATGGTCTGTAGAAAAGTAGGAGAAAGATAAACGGGATAGTCATAAGTAATCATTAAGGGTTTACTCGCCGATAAGATTAGAACCAACGAGAAAGGACTTAATCTCGGTGCGTTGCATCGAACTATACACTTCATATAACACTAGCAATAAAACAAGTGACAAACTACTTATCATAAGGACAGCCCTCTTATTGTCTCGAGTATTTATCTGTGTACGTGTGTGCTACTTGTTGATTCGTACCTATTGGTTTAGTTTATTATTTAATTGCAACCAAATCGTGCCAGTCTCTCAGGCTGAAACCCCCTTGCGTTAGATTAGATTGTATAGCTAACTTAATATATTAAAATACTGATTAGAATAACCAGATAATACGTTCCACTCTTAGTGATCGACACTCTACTTACCATTATATTCATACTGACCGGGTACACTGCTCGTTAAGTGTGTGTGTTATTGATAAGTCGGCTAAATATAAATTTAAAACTTGAGTAGGCATTAAAACTGCTAAACCGCAACGACACATCACGCACCACATCAAGTTTTTGGCGCCGATGCCGGGGAGTGAATTGTTATTATCTGTTAATTTGATTAGTATTTTAATTAGGTTTTTAATTTTTTATCTAACCGCTAATTTTGTTGTGTATTAGTTTAATTTGCATTCATTGTACTATTTTGCATATTTTCTGTTTTTGTGTGTTATTTGTTTGCTTTTGTTTGTGTTTATTTTCGTGTGTTTTTATTTGTTTTAATTTTTCGTAATTTTTGTTCTCTGCTATCGTTGTACTGAGCTAAATCGAACGATATGGCGCATCTGATTTCTCAGATACGGCGTATTGCGTTCAAATTTTTATAAAATACAACGCGTTTAATTAATTCGATACGACGCATCTTTTCCCCAAGATACGGCGTATCTGTTTTTAATAAGAAGATTTTTCTAAGCGATAAAGTGATACGACGCATCTTTTCCCCAAGATACGGCGTATCTGTTTTTGATAAAATTTTTTTTCTAAACGATAACGCCATACGACGCATCTGCTTCAGCAGATACGGCGTATCTATTTTAATTAAAAACAGTTTTCGATTAATTAAACAGATACGGCGCATCGATTTTTATCGATACGGCGTATCTTCTGAATCAAAAATCTTATATTTTGAAACGTAACGAAAATACGGCGCATTAACTTTTGTTAATACGGCGCATTTAATTTTAAATAAATATCGATTTTTGATTATTAAAATTGATACGGCGCATTCAAATTTCTAAGCGGCGTATCTATTTTCTGAATAAAGTCTGATCTAATTTTAACGATTATAAGATACGGCGTATCCAACTTTTTGGATACGGCGCATCGTCTGCAGATATCAGCTATTTTGTATTCTTATATCCGTTTCTAAATTCATTAATTTTTCTTCTTAGCGAACAGATCCTACTGATGCTTTTGTGATTATTTCAGAAGGAAAATGGAAGGATTCGGAGAACTGATTGACTTCGACTTCGAAGCCAATTTTATGAACGATGTATTAGTGCATGAAAAATCACCCGAACGTTACAATGGGGACTACATTGAACTTAATGACCTTAATGGACCATTAGAATCCAATGACCTATTCATGGATGATGCGGAATCTGAGTTAGAAGAAGGAGAAATTCTTGATAGTCCAAAAATCAACGTTATTAATACTAGGAATTACGATGAATTTGAGGGGTATGATGGTTCTTGGGATTACGGTAGAAGGATCCACGCCGATTGTGCTTACAATTTGCAATTCACATGCATGATTGGGTACAAGTGTATTGACGCCAATTTCTTTCATATTTTACCAATCAATGTCATGTCAAGAAGGTTTTACAATTCCATTATGAGAAATAAAGTGGAGTATAAGGGAAAGAATGTAGTTGGAGCCTTCATTAATGTCCCGATCTTCGTTGGACGCTTTACTATTGTTACCGAGTTCGCCGTTGTTGAAGACATGAATGCCTATTGTGACAGCAATATGGGCGACGTGATTGTTGGAAAACCATTTTGTAGGGAGATCACTATTAATGCAAAACGATTTGAAGGAAAGATCACCTTTCAATGTGGAAGCGAAATTATCACCTATATGATGCCGCGAACTCACCCTGGATTTAAACATGCTACTAGCAGGATCTGCTACAAATTTTCTCCATTCCTTTTTATTAGTAATGATGATATAAAGAGAGGGATTGAGTACCCATACCAAATGATGGAAGGATTCTACAATGGAGTGTTGAAATTGGGACCTGAATATATACATGACGAATTAGTAGCTAAATGGATCCTACGTAAGCAATGTGGGAATCAAGTATTGGAATGAAGAGCTGAACGTGAGTCTAACTTGAAGACTCTGGAATAAAGACAAGTGCTTACCGGGAGACAACCCGGAATTATCTTTTATTTTTCTGTATGTGTCGAGTCAGTCAGACCGCCGAGGATACGGCGCATCTCAATTCTGAGATGCGACGCATCTCCTGCAAATGGTCATATCTTTATTTTTCTGCATTTTTTATTTTCGAATTTAAAACTTTTTATCAGTTTATTTTAAATGCGGCGCATCCCTGGTTAAGGATGCGGCGCATCTTCTATTCTGATCCGTATTTATTCCAGGCTCGATACGGCGTATCTTCTTCCATAAGATACGGCGCATCGACTGACCTGATGATTTTAATTTTTAATTTTTATGTTTTATTTTTTCCTAACTACTAATGTGTTATGCAAGTTTGAACCTTTCTTAATAATAGGTGTGTTTTGAAGCCTTGGTGGTATTATAGATTCCTGCATTTCCTGTGGATACATCTAATATGAAGCTTAAACGTTCTAATCCACAAGAAAGATGATTTTTGCTCTACTACTAATGGAGGATCATACCGAGCAAATCTCAGGGGAGTTTTTCTGTTCTAATTCTTTTATTTTCCAGTTTTTAACCTTTTATACAAACAACGAGGACGTTGTTTAACTTAAGTGGGGGGATTGGAGAATTAGAACACTTAACATTTACTTGTCCTAAACTTTTCAAAATATGCTTAAAATGTGCTTAATATATCAAAATTTAAAATTTTTAGCATGTTTTTGTTTAAGATCTAAGTTGCATAGCTGCACACATGACGTTATTTTCAAAAATTATGATTTTTCAAAACTCACAAATCTATGAGTGTGCCGGTGACTTGTAAACTTTAGAACTTGGCTTGTATACTATTCGAGACCACCATAATAAGTATTATTTATATAATTGGAATGACTTGTCTAAATTGGTAAAATTCTAGGATTACACCCAAAAAGCCTTTATATGTTATGTGTTATTAGCTAACTACACTGGTTAGTTAACCCCCCGTATAAACACTTTTGTTACTCTCACTTTTAGAGTAAGATACCCCTAGAAAAACACTCAGAGCCATTCCTTTCGTTTCTTACACCTTTGTTAAAATGTTTCGTTACACCCTTACACCTTAGCCTACCCTGTAGATTAGAATCCGTGGTTGGTTAATTGCTATAGGCAAAGTGTGTTTCCTTACATTACCTGTGTTCGTGTACGTAATTCATTATCTATGGTTAGGTCGGGAAATTGCACAATGCAATTGGAGTGAAAGTAAATATTGTATATCTTTGAGTTTATTTTTCGTGTGTTTACTACTTTCACTATTACCGTTATTTCTGAAGTCATGAAAAGTATGGAAAAATTACCCAGAATTATTGTTATAGTGATGTGGTGAAATTTTACACACCTATGTTTATGCTTAAAAAAAAAAAAAAAAAAAAAAAAAAAAAAAAAATCGAAAAAATGAGAAAAGAAAAAGAAAAAGAAAAAAGTTGGAAGATTGATAAACCAACGATGTAAAGTTATGTAAGTGGTCGATATCACCACTATTTGTTGTATATTATATCTATGGATTGAATGGGAGTTGGCAGTTATGGGAACGTCAACTAAGGTTTATTCTTTGATTAAGATCTTGTTGAGTATAATTCGTGTCTACCTAAAGCGTGTGTTTCAAGTGATCAAAGCGTGAGTTATTCAATGATATGAGTCTTATTCATGGGATGGTTGGGATAGTGATTAACCACACTTAGGATTTTAATTTATTTGTTTTGTTTATTTTTCATTTTACACCAATTTATATCCCAAATATTATCCATGCCCTGTATTATTCTTTATCCAACCAAACCTTTGATTTATTGAGATTAGGGATTTGAGCAATCTTAAGTATCGTAGTCGTGGATTCGGCTATGTATTTATGATTTTGTCGCCCTTTTTGATATATTATTATTGGTGAAGTTTGGACCTATCTTTAGCCTGTTCGAGTTAAGGATTTGAGCAATTGCAAGTATCGTGTTCGTGGATTCGATCATGTATTTGTGATTTTGTCGCCTTTTCTGGAATTTGAGATCGATAGTGATTAAGAATAATTAACCCTTAAGCCTAAAAACCCTTTTTACCGCTTTAGACTTGTTATTCCTTAGCTTTAGTGGGGGAGATGTGTATACTTGCCAAGCTTATGATAGAATATTCGTCGCGACTGGACAGTTAAACGATTAGATTTGCTTTTATCAAATTATTTTATTTTACTTCTAATTCGTTAAGTGTTTAGTTGTGTGATTATGATAAGACGAATACATGCTTAAATATAAAAGGGATAATTACCAAAATAGCCCAAAACCCAAATGGGATATTTCTACCCCGGTTGCCCTGGGCAATGCCCCCAGTTGCCCAAAAAGGGGCGATTGTTGCCCAAAAAATACACTGGAAATCCTTCGGTTGCCCCAAAAAATGCCGGTTGCCCTGGGCAACAAATTATTTTCGGATTTCGGGTTAGATAGGGAACCGGGGTAGAAATATCCCATTTGGGTTTTGGGCTATTTTAGTAATTATCCCAATATAAAAATACATCCTAATGTCTTTTAGGATACATTTTCATAAGTTTTAATCTAAGGTTTACTTGGGGACAAGTAAAGTTCAAGTGGGGGGATATTTGATGAACTCAAATAAGTACATTTTATTACTATCATTTATCCTATTAATTTGACTTGTTTTACTATATTATGTATGAGGATTGATACTTAATCGTTTACTTTTGTAATTCTCAGGTAAAAACAAGCATTTGGTGAAACTTAGCGATTATGGACTAAAAACGGAGTAAAATGATCAAGATTGGAATTGGTTGATTGGAATGAAGAGAATGAAGACCACTGCCTGACTTTGAAGAATGCGCCGCATGGATTTATCCCATGCGCCGCATATGAAACTTTGGTCAACGAAGAATAACCAACTTGTTCTGCTCCAGATGCGCCGCATCTCACTCATTACATGCGCCGCATCACTATCAATATTTCACCAGATACGATCCAAGATACAAGAGGACATGCGCCGCATCCAAAGATGAAGATACGCCGCATCTTCTGGCGGTGTACAAATATTCCTGAATATTATAATCTTGGACCCCACGCGAAGTTAAGTACATGCGCCGCATCTACTTACAAGATGCGCCGCATCTCACCCTCAGACAGAAACTATAAATACCCCAAGACCAGACGAATTTCGTACGACATATAATATAACTGAAGACCGAAGACCAGAAACCTAGGACGAATTCAGTCAAGGCAGCAGCACAAGACACACCCAAATCAAAGATACAAGAGCTGTAAGAAGGTGTTGCATGTGTTTAATTCATTAAGTAGTTTTGTTTTATTGTGTTAGTAAACTTTAATTCATCAAGATTGGTGGCTTGTGTAACGTGACAACGGAAAGGTTGCACTCCCTTAAAACTGCTTTCTCATCAATTAAAGTTTATATGTTAGTGTCATTGGTGACTTTTATTAGTGCATTGATAACCTCTGTGGCTAGCTGAGCGTTGATCGGGTCGCCATGCCTCTGCCCTCGCCTGTTTATTAGATGCCTATGTATTCTATGGTCTGTAGAAAAGTAGGAGAAAGATAAACGGGATAGTCATAAGTAATCATTAAGGGTTTACTCGCCGATAAGATTAGAACCAACGAGAAAGGACTTAATCTCGGTGCGTTGCATCGAACTATACACTTCATATAACACTAGCAATAAAACAAGTGACAAACTACTTATCATAAGGACAGCCCTCTTATTGTCTCGAGTATTTATCTGTGTACGTGTGTGCTACTTGCTGATTCGTGCCTATTGGTTTAGTTTATTATTTAATTGCAACCAAATCGTGCCAGTCTCTCAGGCTGAAACCCCCTTGCGTTAGATTAGATTGTATAGCTAACTTAATATATTAAAATACTGATTAGAATAACTAGATAATACGTTCCACTCTTAGTGATCGACACTCTACTTACCATTATATTCATACTGACCGGGTACACTGCTCGTTAAGTGTGTGTGTTATTGATAAGTCGGCTAAATATAAATTTAAAACTTGAGTAGGCATTAAAACTGCTAAACCGCAACGACACATCACGCGCATCAGTAAGTTAGGAGCGACTTCTTCAGTGGTGCTTATGGCCTTGACATGATCCCTTGGGTTGGTTTCAGTTGAGCTCGGTAAACTTCCGTATCCCCTTTCTTGAAGAACTTTGCTCATTTGACCAATTTGTTGTTCCAATGCTTTGATCGAAGCTCCTTGATTTCTTGTAGTAGTGTCCGTTGAAGCTCGGATTTCTTTGATCATAGCAGTATTCTCTTCATGTCTTTTAGCAGCATCGGCCATAATTTGCTTGAGAGTGTCATCTAAAGTCTGCCTCCTTTCTTGATAAGCGGGATTGAAGTTGTTCTTTTGATAGAATCCCGGGGTAGCTTCCCTAAATCTTCCTGAAGGTCGGAATGGTTTTCCAAATTGGGTGTAATATGCTTCTTCAAATGTCTCACTTTCATTCTTGTTCGGGCAGTCTTTAGTGTAGTGAGGTCCTTCGCACTTTTCACATCCAACTTGGGCAGCATACACTCTTTCATCACGCTTCTTCATCTCTCTACTAATTTTATCCAATTGAGCTTGAATAGCAGCAATCCCGTCAAAATTAGTGCTGCTCTTAGATCTAGTAGAGGTCCCATCGTGCCATTTCTGAGAATGATCAGCAGCTTCTTGGATCGCTTTCCTAGCATTAGTTGCACTCATTTGAGGTACAGCTCCCTTAGCATCCAAAATCTGTCTAGTAGGCACGTCCAATCCTTGATAAAACAATATTATCTCCTGCATAGGGGTTAGATAGTGTTGAGGACATTTTATTAATAAATCTTTAAATCGTTCCCAAGCTTGATAAAGAGTTTCATCAGGCTCTTGCTTGAAACTGTTGATAGCCTCCATTTTTTTAGCAGTCTTAGCAGGTGGACAATATCTCTTCAGGAATTTGCTCTTCAAACCTTCCCATGTAGTGATTGAACTAGCAGGTTCATTCCTTAGCCACTTGTTAGCAGCTCCTTTTAGTGAGATTGGAAAGATTCTAAGCATGAGTTGATCGTCAGTGACTCCTTCTGAAGTAAACAAATCTGCAATCTCCAGGACCTTTTCAACATGCTCATTAGCATCCTCATGTTCCGTCCCACTGAAAGCATTCTCTCTGAGCTCTTTGAGAAACTGACCCTTCAACTCGAATTTTGACTTATCATCAAACTTTGGTCTAGCAACTCCTGAAGTGTAATCAGCACGGGTACTGTTCATGTATTCCTCCATAGTAGTGTTTTCGCCCATTGTTTCTGTTTCAACTTCCTCTTTTTCTTCAGAAAAGTAATCAAGCTCGAGTGAACTTGAAGTATCAAAGCTTTTTGTGTTGAAAAGCCTTTTAAGCGAATGAAAGACTCGTTCAGGATCTTCGAAAGGTTGAATCAAGTTCTTAGTCGAACTCCTGGTCATGCACTTCCTGAAATCAACACAAAAGCATCAGTAGGGTATGCTCAAGAAAGTAATATATCAGAAAATTAACAACGAAAACGGAATACGAAAAATTAAAGTTACTGATATCTGCAGACGATGCGCCGTATCCAAAAAGTTGGATACGCCGTATCTAATAATCGTTAAAATTAAATCAGACTTTATTCAAAAAATAGATACGCCGCTTAGAAATTAAGAATGCGCCGTATCGAATTAAATTAATCAAAAATCGATATTTATTTAAAATTAAATGCGTCGTATTAACTAAAGTTAATGCGCCGTATTTTCGTTACGTTTCAAAATATGAGATTTTTGATTCAGAAGATGCGCCGTATCGATAAAAATCGATACGCCGTATCTGTTTAATTAATCGAAAACTGTTTTTAATTAAAATAATAGATACGCCGTATCTGCTAAAGCAGATGCGTCGTATGGCGTTAAAGTTTAGAAAAAATTTTCCTTAAAAACAGATACGCCGTATCTTGGGGAAAAGATGCGTCGTATCGCTTTATCGCTTAGAATTTTTTTTTATTAAAAACAGATACGCCGTATCTTGGGGAAAAGATGCGTCGTATCGAATTAATTAAACGCGTTGTATTATATAAAAAATTGAACGCAATACGCCGTATCTGAGAAATCAGATGCGCCGTATCGTTCGATTTAGCTCAGTACAACGATAGCAGAAAACAAAAAAATTACGAAAAATAAAAATAAAAACACACGAAAATAAACACAAACAAAAGCAAACAAATAACACACAAAAACAGAAAATATGCAAAATAGTACAATGAATGCAAATTAAACTAATACACAACAAAGTTAGCGGTTAGATAAAAAAATTAAAAACCTAATTAAAATACTAATCAAATTAACAGATAATAACAATTCACTCCCCGGCAGCGGCGCCAAAAACTTGATGTTGCTGCGTGTGTCGTTGCGGTTTAGCAGTTTTAATGCCTACTCAAGTTTTAAATTTATATTTAGCCGACTTATCAATAACACACACACCTAACGAGCAATGTACCCGGTCAGTATGAATATAATGGTAAGTAGAGTGTCGATCACTAAGAGTGGAACGTATTATCTAGTTATTCTAATCAGTATTTTAATATATTAAGTTAGCTATACAACCTATTCTAACGCAAGGGGGTTTCAGCCTGAGAGACTGGCACGATTTGGTTGCAATTAAATAATAAACTAAACCAATAGGCACGAATCAGCAAGTAGCACACACGTACATAGATAAATACTCGAGACAATAAGAGGGCTGTCCTTATGATAAGTAGTTTGTCACTTGTTTTATTGCTAGTGTTATATGAAGTGTATAGTTCGATGCAACGCACCGAGATTAAGTCCTTTCTCGTTGGTTCTAATCTTATCGGCGAGTAAACCCTTAATGATTACTTATGACTATCCCGTTTATCTTTCTCCTACTTTTCTACAGACCATAGAATGCATAGGCGATCTAATAAACAGGCGAGGGCAGAGGCATGGCGACCCGATCAACGCTCAGCTAGCCACAGAGGTTATCAATGCACTAATAAAAGTCACCAATGACATCAACATATAAACTTTAATTAATGAGAAAGCAGTTTTAAGGGAGTGCAATCTTTCCGTTGTCACATTACACAAGCCACCAATCTTGATGAATTAAAGTTTACTAACACAATAAAACAAAACTACTTAATGAATTAAACACATGCAGCACCTTCTTACAGCTCTTGTATCTTTGATTTGGGTGTGTCTTGTGCTGCTACCTTGACTGAATTCGTCCTAGGTTTCTGGTCTTCGGTCTTCTGTTAAAACTTCGGAACTAAAGCTAACCGACTTCTTAATTCGTCTGGTCTTTGGGGTATTTATAGTTTCTGTCTGAGGGTAAGATGCGGCGCATCTAGTAAGTAGATGCGGCGCATGTACTTAACTTCGCGTGGGGTCCAAGATTATAATATTCAGGAATATTCGTACACCGCCAGAAGATGCGGCGTATCTTCATCTTTGGATGCGGCGCATGTCCTCTTGTATCTTGGATCGTATCTGGTGAAATATTGATAGTGATGCGCCGTATGTAATAGGTGAGATGCGGCGCATCTGGAGTAGAATAAGTTGGTTATTCTTCGTTGACCAAAGTTTCATATGCGGCGCATTCTTCAAAGTCAGGCAGTGGTCTTCATTCTCTTCATTCCAACAACCAATTCCAATCTTGATCATTTTACTCCGTTTTTAGTCCATAATCGCTAAGTTTCACCAAATGCTTGTTTTTACCTGAGAATTACAAAAGTAAACGATTAAGTATCAATCCTCATACATAATATAGTAAAACAAGTCAAATTAATAGGATAAATGATAGTAATAAAATGTACTTATTTGAGTTCATCAGGATGTAAGACATTGCTAACTCATTAGCCTCTTGTTGAAGAACTTGTTCTACGGTGAGTTGAGCTAGAGGAATAGGGGTTGTAGTTGCTTCTCTTGGAAGAACATGATTTGGATCTGCAGGAATGGTTGTAGTAGGAGCTGGATACGGTCCATCAATGATAACCTTCTTCAAATACTTTCCATGAGGTTTCTTTAGCTCGATAAACCGGAGAAAACGACTGGACCACTGCACATAATTCCCTGGTGTTAACATTGGTGGTGTGTCCAAAGATCCTGCTTCATGTCTCGACTGTTGACTGCTTATAGCTTCGCACATTTTGTTAAACCAGTGTGGTTCTCTTGAAGGAGGTTGGTAAGTTTGCATTGGTTGTTGAGGGATTTGTTGCTGTGGAAGAAATTGATGTTGCTGCATTAACATGTGTTGTTGTTGATACTGTGGTTGATATTGTGGTTGAGGATACTGTTGTTGATATGGTTGTTGTTGACGATACTGTTGTGGTTGTTGATTATAGAAGTAGTTATGGTATGGTGGTTGAGACATCTTGAAGTAACTTGTGTATGTAGGATCTTTAAAGGATAATGACGGTTGTTGTTGAAGATTAGGTTTGTACATCAAAGAACTTTGAAGAAAAATCCCAAGAAACTTGAAGAATTCAAACTCGGAAAATCCTTACAAACTCGAAGAATCCAATCTCGAAAAAAATCCTTAGAAACTCGGAAACCTTATAAATTCGGAAACCTTACAAAGTCGGAAAATGTAACTTAGAAACTTGGAGGATTCAATCTCTGACACTCGGAGGATTTTACTCTAGAAACTCGGAGAATTCAACCTTTGAAACTCGGAGGATTTTACTCTAGAAACCAGGAAGATTCAATGTTAGAAACACGGAGGATTCTTTGTTAGAAACTCGAAAAATTCTTAGTTAGAAACTCGGAAAATTCTTAGTTAAAAACTCGGAAAATTCTTAGTTAGAAACTCGGAAAATTCTTAGTTAGAAACTCGGAAAATTCTTAGTTAGAAATTCGGAGGTTTTAATATTGAGAAACTCGGATGTTAGGAATGCTTCTAACACGAAAATGTGACAACATATTCGGGATTACATTAGTGTTAATGTATGGCACATACACAGGTACTGAAACTGTCAATATTGTAAAGTAGTGTGTATGGTTGCCTTTATATATCCTCCTAGTCTTCACTAGGAGGGTGAGTCTTATTTGTGTAATTTTCACTTTCACTTTGAATAAGAAAACCAGGCCTTTTACTTTCTCTCTCAACACTCTCTCTCTCTCTAAACTCTTACCATGGAGATGATGTATTATCATCATCTTCGACCTCCCGATTCACAATATTCTCACCAAAACACGATCCATCAATTGGTATCAAGAGCCATGGTATTAGTTTTGGTTGATTTGTGTGATGTTATCTTGTCAAAATCGTACCTTTTTTTTGCAGATCTGAACTGTTTTGAAGCTGTTGCATTACTGCTTTTACTGGTCAATATTTTCTTGTCAAATAGTACTATCAACAGTTTCTCAACAGTTTTAGTGTATCAAAACATATCCATTTTCAGTCCTGTATACATCTTTATCATTTTTTTTTGTGACTGGTTTGTATTCCCGTGAAATTTGTGGTCGATATACTGATAAATACTGGTCGGAAAAGTGGTCAAAAACTGGGTCTGATAAGTATATCATTTTTATGACTGTTTTTTGTATCATCCCGTGAGTATTTTTTAAGGTCGATAACTGGTTGGATAATACTCGTCTGAATGGTGGTCGGATAATACTGGTCGGAATCTGGTCGGAATTTTTCGCCGGAAAAGTCATCGGAAAGTTTTATCAAAATTGCTTGTATAAGTAATTTCGATAAACCCTCTTCTATCAAAATTCTTGTGTAAGAATTTCGATAGATTTGAGGGTTTATAGGAATTGTATAATTTCTATCGCAAATATGGACCTTGGAAGTTATCGCAATTCTGGGCACTAGGGTTTATCGCAAATCTGGAAGTCAACTCTATCGCAAAGTTGTGCTTCTATCGCAAATTTGGACTGGGATTTATCGCAATTTATCGGGTCAACGGGTCAAACTTATCAAAATTAAAAGAAAAGAAGGAGATGAAGAACAGAAGACCACAAACCAAACACCGAGACTCTTATCGACTTTTGGTCTCAACCATCATTAGTCCAACAACATTGAAACAAACAGTTAAAACAACAACCGCAACTACTAAGACCAAGACCAGCAACCACTATATCCTAAGCTCATCACAACCACAAGAAACAACAACCGCCAACTTCATCTAAAATCTAATCCTACATACAATCCCATCTCATCACAGATTATAACAATTAACTACAACAAATCCACAACCCATCTCTACTTCACATAAGACTCGAACGATAAACAATTAATTAGATCTCAGCTCTATCTCTTTTTGGTACCCAAAGATTCGTCAGAAGACATAAACCATAGAGAAACGTCATCATAGATCTATTTAAAGGCATTACCTTCATTGTCAATATCCGAAAATCAAAAAGGGGGGACAAAACAATTGTGTTTCATCCAACCTTTATTTCGGTTTTGAGATACTAAATGAAAACGAAATCAAACACAAGCAATAACCTACCCGAGACCCATGGATAGATCTTGAAGCCGTATAAAATCATTCTCCATTCATCTTGAGCAAGAAGAAAAAAGGTCACGTATAAGGTTGTGTGTTTGTGTTTGATTCGGATTAAAGATGTTTCAATGGAGATGAGGTCATGATTGAGAGATTAACGTTTGTGTTGATTTGTTTGGAGAGAGATTAGTTATTGATTTATGTTGAGTTAGGTCGATTGTATAACTGCAGAGAAAAGTTAGGTAGAGGGGGCGGATGAGAATGATATGCTTAGGGTTAGATTATGTGTGAAAAGTTAGGGTTTACACTACTAATACCGATTTATAGTTGGCCGGGTATTAATTTGGATCAGATTATGTGCGTGTACTAAGCCTGATCAATTATTCTATTGGGCTAATTATTTTACATCTAACAATTTGGGTTGTGGGACGAATGATTATTACATATTGCTTGGGCTTGAAATTTCTTATCCGAAAAAATTGCAAAGATTGGGTTTAATACATTATATGCATTTTTTTTTGGGTACAATACTTTGGCAAAAATAGTTGTAATTTTGAAGTTACAAATTTTCACGGGGATACATTTTTGCCAAGATCGGGAAAAACCATTATCAAAATTCACCCAACCAAGTAACAAAGGCTAGTTTTGAGTATTGAACTGCAAGATGTGACTACGGCGTTAATTCATTATTATTTATTTGAGGTTGAAGTGGAATATCACGGGTGCGTGTACTTAGTATCTTGAAGATATCGGGGTTGGTTGGATACATGATTCTTCGAGATCCTTGTTCGAGCTTTTAACCGTTAGAATGATTACGACTTGAGTTATCTAGTTATACCTGATGTAAGGCGTTACGTTGTTGTGCTCACAGTGTATAGCTATCACTTTAAAGGAGTTACGTTGTAGTGCTCAAGTGTCACAAAAAGCTATGGATAATTCAATAGAAGTTCATATACAGTTAAGGATGGTTGGATGGGTATTTGATTCTACCTTTATTGAAATTCTCAGTATTGGTTCTTAGTCAGACAATAGTGCAAGTTTAAGTCACAAGTTCGGGTTATTTTACTTCAGTCTCAAGTTTGTAATATTGGGTTTTCTCCATCAGTATTCACTAGAAAGAGCCGTCAGAATGATAATGGGGTCGGTAAAGAGTTAGCAGAGAAGAGTATAAATGAGTAGAGATTTTATCAGCTGTTGATTCTCACGGGCTATTTATGGTACTTCACACATCTTCGACTAATTGGACATACATGGTTTACGCTGCCTCCGTTTCCATCGTAACCATAGTGTGTATGCTTCCGATTCCGCGAAGACATCGTGGGGGAAGAAAGAGTGGATGTTCTTTGACTTTTCTTGCATTCTTTGCGAGAACACTCTTTTTCCAGATGTATCTGCATTCAGGGGGAAGAAATGTGCACATCGGGGACGCGTAACAGATTCACGTGATCGAGCTTACAATTTGAGTACTACCGGAGAGACGTCCGCAGAGATGATCAGTGGTTCAGTTTTGTGATTTTGGTGTTATCATTTCAACTTTCGCAGGTTGTGATGTGCGAAGTAGCCTACTTATGTGAGAAGATCTTGCTGATTTCTTGCATGTTACCCCCGAATGGAGTTTCCGCATTGAGCATAATCGTTACTAAGTACTAGTCAGATTTGCTTGGTGTGGTTTACGATGTCATTTACAAACTCCGCTGTGTACTTAAAAACTTCAAAAGTTAGAAGACATGTTAACTACATCAAAGTTTCGAATCTGCTGAAGACGGTTGTCAGTTTGGGGGGAAGCTGATTCAGAAACTTCGCAAAAAAGAAGCATATGAAGAAGCCGCTAAAGACATGCAGCATGAATTGGGGGGAAGTTAATCCAGTTCATGCAAATTACATCATTTGACTACAAGTGAAGAAAAGTTCTTAAGCCGAGGTACAAGATGAAGACAAAGAGCGTCAACTGTAGTCATCCTCAGCATTTGAAGAGCTTATGAAGACCTTTCTTTATTTGTATTTGTACTTGTAGGAAATGGTGTAAGTGATCCCATATGTTGCCACATTGGGGGAAGATTGTTAGGAATGCTTCTAACACGAAAATGTGACAACATATTCGGGATTACATTAGTGTTAATGTATGGCACATACACAGGTACTGAAACTGTCAATATTGTAAAGTAGTGTATATGGTTGCCTTTATATATCCTCCTAGTCTTCACTAGGAGGGTGAGCCTTGTTTGTGTAATTTTCACTTTCACTTTGAATAAGAAAACCAGGCCTTTTACTTTCTCTCTCAACACTCTCTCTCTCTAAACTCTTACCATGGAGATGATGTATTATCATCATCTCCGACCTCCCGATTCACAATATTCTCACCAAAACACAATCCATCATCGGAGGATTCTAAACTTTAGAAACTCAGAGGATTCTCAACTTTAGAAACTCGGAGATTCGGAACTTAGAAAGTCGGAGGTTCTGAACTTAGAAACTCGGAAGATCTAAGAAACTCGGAGAAACTGAACAAACTCTTCAAACTTGAAGAGAAAGTTGAAAGATTTCAAAAACTCGAAAAAAAATTCAGAAACTCGGAGAAAACCTTCAAACTCGAAGGATTTCTCAAAATCAGTCCAAAGTCGGAAGATTTGGTACGTGAACAGTAACCGAATTGAATTTCTTCAAATTTCACTTAGATCTAATCTTACACAACCTAAATTACCCCTTGGCGATTGATACCACTTGATGTTACTTAGATTTATCACACAAGCTACTAATTCACCTTAGATCTCTAGAGAGAGAAAGTTAGAGAGAGAAAGAGAGTGGAAGGTTATCTTAAGACTAATGAAATGAAATGATCAATTAACCAACCAACCATCTCTCTTGAATGGGAGGGGGCGTTTATAGTGTTCTTAGCCCTAATTAACATAAATAAAACGCCACGGCCAATGGGCCTTCTACACAGGCTCAAGCATAAAGCTAACCTAAAGGCCTAAGCAACCTATTACATTAATGATCAATACTTGATGAATAATAACGTGTTCCCAACAACTTTACTATTCACTCTTTTTTAAGTACTAAAAAAAAATCTGTAATGACCATTTTACCCTAGATTATTTGAAAATTGCATCCACAATCCCTAGGCTAAATTACATAAATGGTCCCCGTCCCTACGCTAAATTGCGTCCAACGTCTCTATTTTTTTTCGAATTTTTTTTTCCAATTTTTTTTTCGAAAATATTTTATTTTCCGAAATGTTTTTTTCAAAATAATTTTTTTTCTGAAATTTTTTTTTTAGAATTTTTTTTTCATGAAATAATTTTTTTTAGAAATTTTTTTCATAAATAAATTTTTTAGAAAAATTATTTTTTTATTCGAAATTAATTTTTTTACCAATTATTTTTTCTGAAAATTTTTTTTAGAAACTTTTTTCGAAAAAATTTTTTTTAGAAACTTTTTTCGAAAAAAAATAAATTACAAATTTTTTTCCTAAAATAATTTTTTTAGAAAAATAATTTTTTTTTCGAAATTACATTTTTTTCGATAAAAAATTGTTTTTTAGAAATTTTTTTCATGAAATAATTTTTTTAGAAAAATATTTTTTTTTTCGAAATTATTTTTTTTTTCTAATTTATTTTTCTGATTTTTTTTTTTAATTTTTTTCGAAAAAAAATTCTAAAAAAAATTCTCAAAAAAAATAATTTCGAAAAACATTTCAGAAAAAAAAGTTGGAAAAAAATAATTCGAAAAAAAATAGGGACGTTGGACGCAATTTAGCGTAGGGACAGGGACCATTTATGTAATTTAGCGTTTTGACGGTGGATGCAATTTTCGCAAGCCTACAGGGACCATTTATGTAACTTGAAAGGGTAAAATGGTCATAATGCTTAAAAAAGAGTGAATAATATAGTTTTATAGTTAAATTCTGCAAAAATTTTGTTCGCTACGCGAAACACATATTTGTGTCAAATATGATGCTTTTTCAAAGAATATCCCCTTAAAATTGTGATAAACAAAACTGTGAATGTGTAATTGTTCATCAGAGAATGTTTATCAAGTAAGTGTTCATCACAGAATGTGTATGAAATCTAAGTTTCAAGTTCCATGAGTGTTCATTACATAATTCCTCAATGACGTAATTTTGGGTTTTTTAGAGTTTGTAGGTGTTCAGCATAGAACGTTTGGATCAAGGGTACCCAGATGTAAGAGTTAATAAGGGTGTTTATTGCCACTTTCTACAAGATCACAACTCGTTTGACATTGGGTAAGTAGGATTTGGAGTGTCTAGTTAGGAAGAAGCCGAGTTTGAAGGTGTTGTTTGGGGATGTGAGTGTTGTGATTTTATTTTTTTATGAGTTTGTAAGTTGGTGTTTTGTAGCGTAACCAGCTTATTATGCTCATCAAGTAATGTTGATCAAAAGAATGTTTGTTATGTTCATCAATAAAAAGTAATTTGCATCTTTTTTTATTCCATGACCATCAATACAAAATGTTCACCAGATTTTTTTTATCTTTATCAATCTAAGTTCATCAAATACGAAATATTCACCAATATTTTGTCCATAAGTTCATCAAATACAAAATGTTCATCAATCATGTTTTGAATGTTCATGGGTTTGAATGTTCATCAGATACTCAAAATGTTCATCAATAAATGTTCATCTATCTTGATTTGATGTTCGTGCATCATTTTATGAATGTTCATCAATCATGGTTTATCATATTTTGATGTTCATCAATCATGATATGAATGTTCATCATATTTTGATATTCATCATATCTTGATGTTCATTATATCCTGATGTTCATCATATTTTTATTTATTGCATATCTTGATTTTTATCATATCTTGATATCATAACTAGATCATGAGTTGGAGGGAAAAGGAGAAGGAAAATAAAGCGAAGAGAAAAAGACATGTCACTCTTTGATAACTTGTATTTTTTACGGTGAGCCAACTTTTTAATTGATACTCCTCTAGTCCATGATCCAATATGTATAAATCCATGATACAAGATGTATAAATGTGAAATTATTAAAAAATGTATCGAACTTTACGTGAATATCGGTTTTGTGTACCCAACTAAATTTTTTTTTAAAAAGTGTAGTTAACTTTCAACAATACATCTATTTATGCAACATGTGACCTGCCTAGCAGGTTTCCGCCACGTCAGCAAGTTTTTTTTTTTCCCCTCCACATGTAACCCTACCAACCCGAATTTACATAAATGGTCCCTCTCATTACACTAACTTGCGTCCAACGTTCAAAATCATATTTTTTTTAGAAAAATTAAATTTTTTTTCCAAAATAATTTTTTTTAGAAATATAAATGTTTTTTTTTTCGAAATTAAAATTAAAAATAAAATAAAAATTTCTAAAAAAAATTATTTTCGGAAAAAAAAAATTTCTAAATTTTTTTTTTTTCGGAAAAATATTATTTTTCCGAAAAAAAATTTTTTAGAATTTTTTTTTATTTAAAAAAAAAATAATTTTCGGAAAAAAATATATTTTTAAAATTAAAAATTTCGGAAAAAAAATTTTTTTTTTACAAAAAATATTTTTTTTACAAAAAATATTTTTTTCCGAAAATAATATTTTAAAATTTTTTTTATTTTTCTAAAAAAAATTATTTTCGGAAAATAATTTTTAATTTTTTTTTATTTTCGGAAAAAAATATTTTTTAAAAAAATATTTATTTTTCCTAAAAAATTAATTTCGGAAAAAAAAATTAATTATTTTTTAAAAAAAAATTCTAATTTTTTTTTCTAAAATAATTAATTTCGGAAAAAAAATTTTAAAAAAAATATTTTTCGGAAAATTTTTAAATTTTTCTAAAAAAATTTTTTCGGAAAAAAAAAAACATTTATTTTTCTTAAAAAATTATTTTCGGAAAATAAATATAATTTTTAAAAAAAAATGATTTTGGACGTTGGACGCAATTTAGCGTAACGACAGGGACTATTTGTGTAATTTAGTGTAAGGACTGTGGCTGCAATTTGCAAAATAAGGAAGGGTAAAAAGGTCATTTCAAAAAAAAAATTGTGTTTATTATTTAAAAAAACCTGCAACCTGCTGGGCAGGTCACATGTTGCATAAATAAATGTATTGTTGAAAGTTAACTAAACTTTTAAAAAAAAAAAATTGTTGGGTACATAAAACCGATATTCACGTAAAGTTTGATACATTTTTTAATAGTCCATGATTCCCCATGTATAAATGTGATACTTCGTATATGTCTCAGAAAATAAGTATATTATCAGCTGAAAGGATAACATTTCCTACCCCACCTCACTTTAAACCCCACTTTTCAATTGCAAAATTTAATATAATGTTGGAACTTGGTCTGATACTTTGATCCAAATATTAATTCTCAAAGACTAGCCAGCCTTTTTCACTTCTTAGGCTAACTTAACCACCATTTTTTGCCGTCGACATCTGCCACCTCTCACTGGAAAACAAAACTGATGGAAGATCCTGGCATCAAGTTGTTTGGAAAGAAAATTGTCCTGCCTGATAAGGTATATACACTTCTTTAGTATACCAATAAGACATACCATACATTATACACAACATACGTATGTGCTTGCATATGTTTCATCAATTTGTAAATCTAAAAGCAGCCCATTTGCTAGAATGATCAAAGACTTAATGGGTTGGTTTTAGTGTTTCATTTTTTTGATGTTTTCATGGTTAAAATTTTAGACTTGGTTGTGTATGAACACACTTACATGTATGTGTTTGCAATCAATAGTTTTGCTAATCTAGAAGCAACCCAATTGCTATAATGATTAAATAACATATGGTATGGATTAGTTTTAGTTTTTCATTTTATTGGTGTTTAGTGGCTAAAGATTTGAAAGTAAATTACAGTTTCTTGATACTGATTGCTTTGAAATGGATTTTTGTTTCGAAATTATGCAATATCTGTTTCATCTTTGGTACATAAGTAGTATGGTCGGTGTTAGTACTTTAATATACGAAATTCACAATGATAGTTTAATATTATAGCTCAAAAGTAATTTGGATTATAAGATGCTTTTGTAGATCTTAATGCTGTCATAGATTTTTCCCTTGATTAAACAATCAGTTTCATTCTAATTTAAAGTCAAAACGCAACCATCCAACTCTAAAACGTTAAGCCGTACTTTTTGATTAAATGTTGTCTGGATGTTCTTATAAAACCTAATAAGATTTTGAATTTCCAGGATCTACTAAAGGTAAATGAAAGTGAGGCTAGACCAGAATCAGGCAGCCCCAAAACTCCATCTATCAATGAAGAAACAAGAACAGAAGAATCTGAACAAGAAACAACAAACCAACAACCTAAAACCCTTAAAAAACCAGATAAGATTATCCCCTGCCCTCGTTGCACAAGCATGGACACAAAATTCTGTTACTTTAACAATTACAATGTAAACCAACCACGATACTTTTGCAAGAGCTGCCAGAGGTACTGGACCGCAGGTGGGGCAATGAGAAACATGCCAGTTGGAGCAGGTCGTCGTAAAAACAAGAATCTTGCATCTCAGTGTCGTTACATAACAATTTCCCAAGAAAGTGTCACAACTTCTGTCACAGTACCTGAAAATCTTCAAAATAATATTATTATACCCGGGGTTTCTTTGCCTTATAATCCCTGGAATCCAGCGGTTCCGATTCCATCCGTTTGCCCTCCATTGCCGGTCTACCCATCAGTCTATTGGAATTGTATTCCATTCTTACCACCATCAACCCCTTCAAGTGATCCAATCTTGGGAAAACGTGTAAGAGACGATGATTTAGAGAAACCAAATAACTCGATTTTGATTCCTAAGACTCTTAGAATTGATGATCCTGATGAAGCTGCAAAGAGTTCAATATTGGCAACACTCGGAATTAAAAATGAAAACTTTAAGGCGTTTCAAGGAAAAAGCAAAGATTCTAAGAAACATCAAGAGACTACAAATTCTCCTACCTTACAAGCGAATCCTGCTGCTTTTTCTAGATCACTTTGCTTTCAGGAAACAGCTTAAAAATGGCCAATTTGTTTTGTTGTACTTAACATTGTATTTTAGTGTAAAAAGACTTGTATAGTATAGATGTACCAATTTTCCTTTTGCTTGATTTTCTTGTATGTTGAGCATCAATTTTCTTGAGATGTGGCTCCTTGTCCATCTTTTCATTGATGAAATAAACGATACAATCAAATTTGCGGTATTTTATCTCATGCCCGTGAATCATTTAACTTAGAAAATGTGCATACATTATGCCTAATTACTCTAGGCTCTCTTGTAAAAGAGCAAGGATCAAGTGGTTAACACCCTTGCCTCTGGAGACAGAGGTCAAGGGTTCCTCACCCCTTGCAAGGCCGGAGGTCCTTTTCTACCTTTGGTAGAACCGGAATCAGCCTCTCTACCTTAGGTAGGGGTAAGACTGTATTAGGGCTATGGCACCACGAGGAGATTTAACTTGTAAACATGTCGTTACACTACTACACGATGATGCATACAACTTTGATTATCTACGGCATTTCACCAAATCTCTTTCTTCACTCTAGGATACCAAAACTAGTACGCAATTTGATACGTATACACTACAAAGTAGAAGTCAATTCTAAAACAAAAAGACAATAGTTATTCAGAATAGTTGCAAGTTTGAGATAATCTAGTTTAGTTCTTTTCATAAATCCCAAGTGGGTGGCCTAGCGGTAAGGACATGGAAGTATCCAAACGAGATCTTAGGATGTTGGTGTCTTGGTGATTACTGTGACTTCATGAGTCTTGCCAAGAAGTGTATGGGTTTACTTCGTTCAAAACTGGCTCGGATGAAGTTTCTCTCGTTACCAATAAATCATATTATAATAATCACCTGGATTACATAGTATAACACATTTGTCATGAAAATGACTATAGTTATATATTCAGATGATCCAGTAGGGCTTTTTCTATGCTTTAAGATACCTCAAATGATAAACAATCTAATATGAATCACAAAGACCACAAAATAAAACCATCTTTTCCGGGAAAATATAGCAATTAATATGATCATTAAATATACCCTACATCAAGATATTTCAAAGCTTTGAGCAAATTCAAGCCACATTTTAGGTACAAAATGAGTTGTTTGTGGACCTAAAATGCCAAGTCTCTGTCTGTTGCCTTTTGCTATATTTAGTTTTCTTTTTTCCCTTTTCCATTTTCATACATGAATTTAAAACCATATTTTTCCTTATATGTTCTTATTCATTAATGGGGAATAAAGCTCACCTCACACTGTATTTTGTTTATGTCGAGTATCGACCAGCTGGCGGATTCGAGCCACTCGTTAGCAAAATATCTATTGGAACTAATATTTTTATTTCACAAAAATTAGCAAAAATGATTCAAGTATCATGTGCAAGGACGGAACATTGTGAGGGCTGGGGTGGGTCGTGCCCCCCCCCCCCCCCCTCTGCATCATTATTGTAGTTTTGTTATGTATATTAGGGATTTAAGAAAAATTCAACATGTAGCGCGCCCTCCCCAAAAATAGGAAACAATACAGTTAATCCCTATTTAATAGCTCCACATCCATGCATAATGTTCAAAACAAAACTACATTTAAGATTTCAGTTTTCATCTAATAATCGGATATATCAACTCATATATATATATATATATATATATATATATATAATGCTGTGTTCTAACTGATTTTTTATCTGTGTGATTATCTGTTGGAATATGTGAACTATTAAAATCATAAACACATAAACATCACAAAGCACGCAGCGGAATAGATCTACAAGAACATGTAATTAATTAAATTAAATAAGACACGTACCTTTTGATTCCTAGCAAGAACAAGGAATCTCTTGAACAAGAACAAATTTATAAACCCTAATAGGATTTATGTATGGATCGATCACACCAAAGATCACAAGCTAAAAGAAGCTTGTCACTCGTTCTTGTACACACGTAATTATAGCGTTTCAATGAGAAAAGCTAGTTTCTTGATCACCAACAACCAAACACTTAATTGCTATTAGCTCAAGCCGAATTCCCGAGTGGGAATAGAAAAAGTCGACTAGCACAAGCAAGAGGGAAAGAGAAAGAGAAGTTTGGCTATAGTTAGGGATTCAAGAAGTAGGTGAAAACTAAAACACATTGATTTGTATTTATAGTGTTCCCCTTTCTTTTTCCCCAAGCAAACCGATCGACCAAACAACCCTAAAGGGTATGTTCGGCCGACTTCCATAATCCCACAAGGATTCTAGATCCTTCTTTCCTTTTTTCACGTTTAGTCCTTTAACCGTCGTTAGTTAAAACTCCGTTAAGTACTAACCGTCGTTAAGTGTTTTAATCGGTAAAATGAATAAATAAATAAATACATTAAATATATAATTATTTAATTATTCATCATTGAAACTTTCACGCTAATGTGTGCAATCCCGAGCCTCGGGTTCGAAACCGGACATGTATATATTAATATTTAAACATAAAACCTAACAGCTCCCACTTGGATAAACATTAATATAACAATGACATGGGTCAGCCTAGCTTAACCTTCCCAATGCCCCCAGCTCGATCCGAGTTGTGGTTCTCCTGGCAGAAACCACGTGTGATGAAATTAATCATCATACTTATCCTTTTGTTACTAATACCGCGTTAATTTGGATATGGATCTTTGTCATTCCATAATTAACTTAGTTTCTCGTTTATACATAATTGAACAAGATTACCAAAACATCTGAACGTCTTCCAGATAGACTTTGGGCGTGCGCACGCAAACATCTTGTCAATCCTACGAGTGGCCAAGCAGTATTAAACTTCAACACAAAGTTGAAGGAACAAATCCCTTATTGACTGCGAGCATAACCCTTGAACTTCGCATCATTTCTGAAAATAGCCCTTATAACTACCTTTTACGGTTAGCGTTAGACCACCTTACAGAAAATAAGCTACATCCTCGGCAATTATCTGTCATCTCAAGTCTGAGGATAAATATTCATGATATACTTAATGACTATGATCCATAAAGTATAATCATGTATTTGGGATAAGTCCTATATTCAATTTATCCAATATTGAATATCATGTGATATTGGTGTCTCAACCTTACAGTCCATTCTACCAATCATCACATTTGTCTTAGTTCAATAATATTCCCATATTATTAATTGACAACGGACTATTTAGAATAAATAAATTATTCACGGATTTAAACATGCAAATATAGGACACAAATATTGATAATGATAATAAACGTTATCCGCACTTTATTTCATTAAAATAATAATTGTTTACACGTCCCTATCGAAATACTAATCCAACAGATTTACATGAAACTATCTGCTAAACGAAGACCAATACCCTGAGCATGGCGATTAAACGTATCTTTAGGTAATGCCTTCGTGAAAGGATCAGCCAGATTGTTATCTGTGTGAACTTTGAGTACTTTGATTTCACCCAGTTCGACTTGTTCACGAACATAGTGCATCTTTCTTTTAAAGTGTCTGGCGCCTTTCATAACTCCAGGTTCATTGGCGAATGTGATTGCAGCAGAGTTGTCACAATACACATTTATAGGTAATTCAATAGACGGCATCACTCCAAGATCCGTAATGAAATTCCTTATCCAAACAGCTTCTTGTGCAGCATCCGATGCAGCATTGTACTCAGCTTCTGTAGCAGACATGGCCGTTGTGCTCTGCTTTTTACTCTTCCAGTCAACTGCTCCTCCATTTATGACAAAGACATAACCCGTTTGCGACTTCGTATCATCTTTATCAGTTTGCCAGGACGCATCGCAGAAACCTGTAACATTCAGTTCTGCGTCTGGATTTCCCCCGAAAACTAAAAACATATCTTTGGTATTCCTTAAATACTTAAGAATGTTTTTAACAGCATGCCAGTGATCTCTCCCTGGATTTTGCTGATATCGACTCGTTAAATTTTGAGCGAATGCCACATCAGGCCTTGTGCATCTAACAGCATACATGATAGATCCCACAGCCGAAGCATACGGAACTTTCTGCATGTATGCCACCTCTTCAGGTTTAGAAGCACACATTTCGCTACTTAAGCCATGATCAACTTGCATGGGCAAATATCCCTTCTTGGAATTTTGCATATTGAATCTTTTCAATATTTTATCCATGTAAGCACTTTGGCTTAATCCGATTAACCGTTTAGATCTGTCTCGATAGATCTTGATTCCAAGGATGTACGCTGCTTCTCCTAAATCCTTCATAGCAAAGCAATTACCAAGATATTTCTTAACTTCATTAAGACTTGGTATGTGACTTCCCATGATTAATATGTCATCGACATATAGGACAAGAAAAGTAGTGTTACTCCCACTAACTTTGTGGTATACACATGGCTCATTGAAATTTTGAGTAAATCCAAACTTCTTGATTTCCTCATCAAATTTCTTATTCCATTGCCTGGATGCTTGCTTCAATCCATAAATGGATCTTTGAAGTTTGCATACACGCTCAGGAAATTCTGGATTCACAAACCCCTCAGGTTGCGCCATGTAGATATCTTCATCTAGGCGACCATTCAGAAAGGCGGTTTTGACATCCATTTGCCAAATCTCATAGTCATAGTAGGCAGCTATGGCTATAAGAATCCTAATAGCTCTAATGTCGGCCACAGGAGAAAAGGTCTCCTCATAGTCAACACCGTATGTTTGGGTAAAGCCTTTAGCTACCAAACGAGCCTTATAGGTGTGTACATTGCCATCCATGTCAGTCTTTTTCTTAAATAGCCACTTACACCCAACTACCTTAGCATTGGGTGGAAGGTCTACTTCAGTCCAGACTTGATTATCTTTCATGGATTGCATTTCCCCATCCATGGCAGTCTGCCATTTTTCCTTTTCAGGACTAATAATGGCAGCTCTATAGCTAGTTGGCTCATCAGTTTGATCCAATAGTATAGTTTCCTCATCATCTATGTTCAAACATAGACGCTCAGGAGCCTTTGCAGATCTTGAAGATCTACGGACGGGTACCACTTCAACTTCAGGTGGAGGACCTAAACTTTCTGGTTCCACAGGAAGTGTGTTAGTGCTTTCAGAAGGTGAAGTATCTTCATGATCATTTTCAAGATCATATGCCCTCCCACTGATTTCTTGAGATATTAGATTATCTTCAAGAAAATCACCGTACCTAGCCACGATGACCTTATTTTCAGGTGGGAAGTAAAAGTAGTAACCCTTCGTTTCCTTAGGGTATCCTACGAAGATACACTTAACAGATCTTTGTTGGAGTTTATCAGGTGAGTCACGTTTAACAAATGCCTCACAACCCCAGACCTTTAAGTAAGAAAAGTTGGGAGCTTTTCCAGTCCATACTTCATATGGAGTCTTATCAACCTTCTTAGTTGGAATCCTATTCAACACGTGAACAGCCGTTTCAAGAGCATAATCCCAAAAGGATAATGGAAGAGTTGTAAGATTAAACATGGATCGTACCATATCTAACAAAGTACGATTTCTCCTTTCAGATACACCATTTTGTTGTGGCGTATACGGAGAAGTGAGTTGTTGCACAATGCCACACTCACCCAGATAATCCTTAAACTCTTGGCTTAAGTACTCACCACCACGATCGGATCGAAGTGCCTTAATCTTCTTTCCGAGTTGTAATTCTACTTCATTTTTAAAGACCTTGAATGTCTCAAAGACTTCATGTTTATGTTTGAGTAAATAAACATAACCATAACGACTATAGTCATCCGTGAAGGTCAAGAAGTAGACAGCACCACGTTTAGACACATGTCTAAGTGGACCACACACATCCGTGTGTATCAATCCAAGTAGATCCGAAGCCTTCTCCATATTGCTATGGAAAGGTTTCTTTGTCATCTTTCCAGATATGCAAGATTCGCATTTATCAACTGAATCATCATTGATATTTTTCAAAAGCCCATCGTGTTGCAGCTTTTCCATGCGATTCTTGCCTATGTGGGCAAGACGGCAGTGCCATAAATAAGACGAGTCCAAGTTAGACTTAACTCTCTTATTCCCGATGCTATACATAGAATTATTTTTATTGGATACATGGTTTTCCATGTCAATTTCAAACACACCATTTAATGAAATAGCATTAAAATAGAAAACAGAATTTAAAGAAACAGAAATTCCATTATCATTAAAAGTATGCTTAAAACCCAAATCCAATAACAAAGAAACTGAAACGACACCTCTAACAATAGAAGGTGCGTAATGACAATTGTTCAAAACTAAAATTAAACCAGATGGTAAAACTAGCTCAAAAGTCCCTATGGCTTCTACTGCTGCACGTATTCCATTTCCCACGTACAAGTAGCATTCTCCATAGTTCAGCTTCTTTGCTCCTCTAAGCCCCTGCGATGTATTACAAATGTGAGTACCACATCCTGTATCATATATCCAGGCATTTTGCTTACGAGGAAAAGAAAATAATTCAACCATAAAAATACCTGAAGTGCTGGCGCCCTGCCCAGCCTTGGCATTCTTATTTTTGCGACACTCCTCAAGCAACAATGGACAGTCACGCTTCCAGTGTCCAGGAGTGTTACAGTGGTGACAAGCAGCCGCATCCTTCTTGGGATAATCCTTCTTGGGAGGAGGATTCTGCTTCTTCGGCTTTTGCTGATAGGTCACAATCTGCTTGCCCTTGTCAGCTTTGCCTTTTCCTTTCTTGTTCACATGTTTCGGTTTACCGGGCTTAGCTACTCTACCACCTCTTATTGCCATAACAGCAGGTGTAGGAGCTTTCTTTGGGAGGGACTTCTCATGCTCAATAAGCATTGCATGCAATTCAGAAAATGTCTTCCCCTTGCAATGCATGTTAAAGTTGCGCACAAAATCACCATATAATTCCTCATTGAGGGATTTGTTGATGAGGCCAACTTTAACGTCTTCCACAAACCCACAATTAAGTTCATCTAATTGGTCTAGATAACCTTTCACTTTAAGTGCATGATCACTTACGGGTGTTGTGGCATCCTGCTTACACTTGCCCAAGTTGTCAAGTATATCATACAATTCAGCCATTGGTGATTTCTGAAACATACGTGTCAGTTCATCAATCATGTTTTTCGGGCTATATTGCTCAAACTGTTTTACCAGTTGATCATCCATCCCCGATAGCATGAGACAGGCCGCATCATTGTGCCTGTCATAGGTTTCATTGTACTTTCTAAGTATTTCATTAGAAGAGTTTGCAGGAGGAGCTTCTTGAAGAACCTCAGTAAGACATTCATAACGTTTGGCAATCCTAAGAACAAGCCTTAGATTGCGATACCAAGCATTAAAATTCTTAGTCCCAGTCAGTTTTTCCTTTTCAAGCATCATCTTGAAACAGGAAGTCATGTTTGACGAGTTTCCGGGTTGGGCCATTTCTACAGAAAAAAGTTCAAAAGTTAGTACTTTCGATAATTTTACATTTCAAGAAAATTAAACACCCATTGGTTTATAATAACCATTTAATTTTCTATGAAAAACTAGGATCCTAATTGACGCCGTTTCATTACATCAGCTTTGGCTGCTAGTAATAAAAGTGCTCAATAAGGTACGGGATCACCCAATTGCCAATGTCAAATTGCAATTCCTAGAAATCTTGGGACTTACATTTATATTGCCAACATCAGTTGCAAAATGTAAGCATGTTTCATCCCCAATTCTTTATGTCTTGGCGCCGTTTCATTACATCAGCTTTGGCTGCTAGTAATGAAAGTGCCCAATTAAGTTAACCAACTTAAGAAACTGTAAATTGACGTCAGTTTATTGCATTCAGCTTTGGCTGCTAGCAATAAAGTACTCAATTTTACCCTTAGATGACCACCCTTTGAACATCAACATTCAGCTTTGGCTGCTAGTGATGTAGGATGAAACCTTAGGTGTTTCTTTTTGTAGTTGGGTGACATATAACTTAAATTATAGGGTAATAAATTTTGATGTGTGAAATCAAAAAAATATGTACAAAGATGTCATGCATTCATCTTTGTATCATATATATTTGCAAAACAAAACCATTTACTCATTCGTAGCTCAAATTATCAAATCTTTTAATTGAGGCGTTGAATAAATTACAACATTGCCTTAAGATGCTTCGTATTAGTTGTGGTGTACTTGGTAAGTCTAAAATTGACGCACAGGCGGGCGTAGGGACGACAGCCGCCGAAGCTGGTTAAAACCGTGCCCCTTTAAGGTCACAATTTAATGCGAACCAACTAGAACCCACTTTTTAGTTTGTCAATTTTAGGTCCGCCGCTTCGACCACTTAATACAGTCGCAATCAATCAACTAAAAGAATATAATTTTCTTGCTAAAACAATTAATGTAGTAAATCTATTATTGCTAGTCTCGCCTGGGAGCAAATTACCGTGCGAAGCGAACCACTGTCGGCACATAAGACTTGGCAATAATTGAACTTACTACAAAGGTTTCATAGTTATTAGTCTTATTTATTTTTATTATGAAAATTACCCTCTTTTGTAGTTTTCAATCCATCATAAATATAAAACACAAAAGATCAAGTAATTCAAAAAATAAATAAACACATAATAACAAATATATGATCATCTACGATATCATATAGCCACATGCAAACCTTTTTCAATAAATCCTATTATTAATTCTATGTGTAATTTAAATGTATGTAACTAACAAAACTCCCATTGGTTTTCGAGCGCATTGTACCCAATGGACCACAGCACCAAATAAATTTGGCCGCGTAAGTTTTAGTTAGTTAGATACCACATTGCACATAACCTTTTAATTAATATATTGAGGTCTTCCCCAATTTTAGATTTATTTAAAACATGTAGCATACAAATTCAAACAAAACATACAAATCACTCCATGACAAATATGCAAGATTTGTCAAGGATACCATATTGTTCACATAATCATGCAACACATATTATTATGACAATATCTTATGTACGTATCTAATTAATTAGCAACATCACATACGGTACTTACTAATTAATTCCTAAAAATTTTTATGCAATCCTAGGGTTTCTCAAGTTTTAATAAAACAATTAAAACCCTAATTTTTTAATTAATCTTGGATCGTCCCATATTAGGGTTAAAAAAAACAAACCCTAATTATTAATTAATGCATGTAATCTCTACAAGATCCAATTTTTAGGTTTTAAGTAATTAATTACAAGTTCTAAACGAGGCTCATGATGCCACTGTTGGAATATGTGAACTATTAAAATCATAAACACATAAACATCACAAAGCACGCAGCGGAATAGATCTACAAGAACATGTAATTAATTAAATTAAATAAGACACGTACCTTTTGATTCCTAGCAAGAACAAGGAATCTCTTGAACAAGAACAAATTTATAAACCCTAATAGGATTTATGTATGGATCGATCACACCAAAGATCACAAGCTAAAAGAAGCTTGTCACTCGTTCTTGTACACACGTAATTATAGCGTTTCAATGAGAAAAGCTAGTTTCTTGATCACCAACAACCAAACACTTAATTGCTATTAGCTCAAGCCGAATTCCCGAGTGGGAATAGAAAAAGTCGACTAGCACAAGCAAGAGGGAAAGAGAAAGAGAAGTTTGGCTATAGTTAGGGATTCAAGAAGTAGGTGAAAACTAAAACACATTGATTTGTATTTATAGTGTTCCCCTTTCTTTTTCCCCAAGCAAACCGATCGACCAAACAACCCTAAAGGGTATGTTCGGCCGACTTCCATAATCCCACAAGGATTCTAGATCCTTCTTTCCTTTTTTCACGTTTAGTCCTTTAACCGTCGTTAGTTAAAACTCCGTTAAGTACTAACCGTCGTTAAGTGTTTTAATCGGTAAAATGAATAAATAAATAAATACATTAAATATATAATTATTTAATTATTCATCATTGAAACTTTCACGCTAATGTGTGCAATCCCGAGCCTCGGGTTCGAAACCGGACATGTATATATTAATATTTAAACATAAAACCTAACATTATCTTTTTTATTCTAAGTCAAATTAATGATTGATTTTAGTTTGTGCATTCTACTTTTAGAACTTATCACCTTATGCATTATATTGGTTACATCTGACTTTAAGTTCCTACAATGGTTTATACAAGCATAATATATGTCTGTGATGGAATCTATACGTGATCATATGAATTTGAAACTAGCTAAATATTGATTAATCTTTTAACTATGTAATGTTGGTTGTGTAATTGTATAACAAATCTTTTATATATATATATATATATATATATTATATATATATATATATATATATATATATACATTAGAACTACACTTCACATTACAAATGATTTGCCCCCCAAGAAAGTTTTTCAAGTTCCGTCCCTGAATTCATGTGGCTATGCCTAGATGGAAAAGGAGGTCCATGGCTGTTTCTAAGGGTTCCAATCAAGAAGCATAAATGAAGAAGCAGCCAAAAAGGTTCACATCTTTAATGAACTTATCTAAAAAATCTCCACAAAAGTATACAAGCCTAACAATTTTTATGAAAAATCTTGATTGTTTGTCCTTTTGATAGCTTACATTAGAGTTTGGTATAAGCCCGTTTTTACATGTTTTATAGTCTAACGGTCTAACCTTGACTGTCTATCATCATAAAAATTCTTCAGATCTAGGCACACAGAATTTCTAAAATTGACACACAAAATGACAAAATTATATGTACATGTTCGTGTATATGTCCGGATGACCCATGCCGGACGACATACGCCGGACGGACCTCATTCACGCCACCCGGTCCGGACCACATGCATACATATAATAATAATAATAAAGCGTCTTGGGAAAAACCAAGACATGTACGGTGTCGCCGTCCCAGATTTCATGGAATATACTCTTCAAGTACGCCGTCCCAGGTTTCACATGATATGTTCAGCAAGTACGTACACAGTGGCCTATAGGTCACTGTGCATAGACCGGCTCCTTGTTCCCCTATAGTGTCAGGTACAGTAGAAGCACATAGTGTCAGGTACAGTAGAAGTACAGTAATTGGGATACTATAAATACCCCAACACATTCAATACTCAGGCATTAACTTTTCTCCCCTCATTTATTACTCATATTTATTACTCTCATTTATTATACAACTCATCCGACCGGACAAACACTCATCCTCACACCGGAGCTTGGTCTTGGGATAAAACCCAAGGCGAGGCTAACGTGTGTTACCTTTGTTTCAGGTTCGCATAGCTCAGGACTCGGGCACATAGAACCAGGGGTAAGATTTTACCTCAACAAACTAGCGCCATCCGTGGGACCCAAGTTCAATCTACCAAAAGCTTAGAATGAGTGGTCCCAACCCAGCCACCCCCGTCAGACGCTCGGGGGAAGGCGAAGGATCCGGAGGGGGAGGTCCTAACCCTCCAGTCACTCGAGCCATCATGGGGTGTCACATATCGGCTCTCAAGGAGTTGCTAAAACAACAAGGCAACCGTAACTTGATAAAACCTATGCTATTAAACTTCGAAGACGAACTGACGGATACAGAAGAAGAAGATGTCGAAAGAAGGACGAACGACAAGGGGAAGACAGTGGTGGATGACGACTTGAGCAAGCCGTTCAAGGAGGTAATAAAGTGTCCGTTCACAAGAAGGATTATAGAGTTTTCAGCCCCTAAACATAAAATACCGACGAACCTCAAACTGTATGATGGGACGACAGACCCATATGACCACATTAACCATTTCACGGGAGCGGGGAACCAAGAAGAATGGTCAATGCCCGTATGGTGCCGAATGTTCCAACAGACTTTGGACGGAAAGGCTAGAGGGTGGTTCGACAAGCTGCCAACCGGAAGTATTGACAATTGGGATGAGCTTCAAAATAAATTCCTGAACAAATTTAGTATACTAAGGGCGTGTGTCAAAGATATCACTGACATCAACAAAATTCATAGGAAGGCCAATGAGAGCCTCCCGGACTTCAAAGAACGATGGGTAAGCGAGGCGAACTATTTTCCGGACGCTCCGGAGATAATGCAGATCTCCTCTTTCATGAATGGCCATCACTGCCCGGAGCTGGCAAAGAAGTTCTCGGACAACATTCCTAAAACGGTCGATGAAATGTTGCAAAGGTTCGAGGACTTTATTCGTTCGGAAGAAGCTTTCCGGAGTACCGAACTGCCAAAGGGGGAATACGTTCGGAAGGACGTGGGAGGATCACAACCTATGAAGCATGACCGGTATCACAAAAAATTTGACGACAGGAGACGGTGGGGGCAGAAATCCCCGTACCGCCCAAAGGACCATCACGCCCCATATGTGGCCCCAAGGCAGGAACTCAACCGGAACGTTAGGTATGGAGTCAAGGACGATAGAAACATACCGACGCTAGAATCACTGAGGAGCACACCAAAGGAAATATTGGCTACTGAACACCACCTTCGACTACCCCAACCACCTCCATTGCCCGGCACGCAGCGGAAGGAAAACTTGGATCGATATTGGAAAACTTGGATCGATATTGTGACTATTACGGTGAGAAGGGGCATTACACCAACGACTGCTATCAGTTGAAGAAGCAATTAGAACTAGCCTTAGAGTTCGGCAAGTTGAACCATCTGGTCAAAGATGTGCGACAAAGGGGAAATGCTCAGCACAAAAAGACGGTCCGCAAAAGGGGAAGATAATCAACATGGTCAATTGCCAAGGGGAAGACCGAAAAAGAAAAACGATGTCCACCAGCGAAGGCTAGATGTACGTACCTATAACCTTTCCCCCAATATCGATGGACGACCTATCCGAGGAGGCCATAGTGGTGGAGGCTGAAGTCGCTGGATATCTTGTGAAAAGAGTCCATGTGGACGAAGGCGCCTCGTGCGAAATCATGTACAAACATTGCTTTGACAACTTACATCCATCCATCCGGGCAAAGATATTGGAGACGGCAACGGCCTTGGCAGGTTTCTCAGGGGAACAGGTAAAGCCGTTAGGAAAGATAGAGCTCGACGTATGTTTTGGGAATGACGGTTTGTGCAGCCAGACAACCATGAAGTCCATTGTGGTATCTGCGTCCTCTCCCTACAACATAATAATCGGACGGACGGGATTAAAAAAGCTGCGGGCTATCCCTTCAACCATTCATTCAATGATGAAGTTCCCCACTCCCAGGGGAATAGCTACGTTGGTCACACAAACAGCCTCGGTGTATCAATGCCGGGGATTAGACAAGAGAAGAATGGTGGAGGATGAGGAGAAAAAGGAAGAGCGAAAAAGAAGTTAGCCTGACCGAAGAAGTCCTTGTAAATCCGGCCCACCCGGATCAGCTCGTAACTATAGGACGATATCTGTCTCCGTCCGGATCAGAAAGTCTAAAGGCCCTCCTCAAGAGGAACTTGGATATCTTTGCATGGGAGCCGACCGACATGACGGGCGTTCCCCGACGAATCATAGAACACACGTTGAATGCCAATCCGTCAATCACCCCTGTCAGTCAAAAAAGAAGAACCCTTTCGACGGAAAAAAAGTCAAGCAGTGGCGAAGGAAGTGGCCGAATGGTTAAAGGCGGGCATAGTAAGGCCGGTCAAATATCCCACCTGGATATCAAACCCAGTATTAGTAAAAAAAGGGGACGGAAGCTGGAGGATGTGTATCGATTTCAAGAACATTAACTCTGCATGCCCGAAAGATTATTACCCTCTCCCAGAGATTGACTTGAAGATAGAGTCGATAGTAGGCTCCAAATATAAGTGCTCGGACGCCTACAAGGGGTATCACCAGGTGCAAATAGCTGAAGAGGACGAGGAAAAAATTGCCTTCTACACAGACCAAGGAACTTAATGCTATACTAAGATGTCGTTCGGTCTAAAGAACGCAGGAGCCACATACCAGCGATTGGTGGATTCAACCTTCCAATCTCAGATCGGTCGGAACCTAGAAGCATACGTTGATGACATGGTGATCAAGAGTTCGATGGAAAAGGCATTGTTGGCCGATGTAGCAGAAACATTTGACAATCTCAGGAGGATAAACATGAAGCTTAACCCCAAGAAGTGTTCATTCGGTGTTGAGGAGGGAAAGTTCTTGGGATACATGGTAACATCTGAGGGTATACGGGTGAACCCAGCAAAAATGAAGGCTATTACAGATATGCAGTCCCCCCGGACACTAAGGGAAATGCAAAGCTTGTCGGGGAAACTGGCCGCCCTGAACCGGTTCCTTGCCAGATCGGCTGAAAGAGCCCTTCCTTTCTTCAAAACTTTGAAAAATATCACGAAGACCAACAAGGATGAATATCGCTGGACGGAGGATGCAGAAAAGGCTTTCCAAGAATTCAAGAAAGTCATTGTCAACCTTCCTTCCTTAGCTTCCCCCAAGCCGAAGGAAACGCTATGTGTTTACTTGGCCGTTGCGAAGGAGGCGGTCAGTGCCGTTCTGCTGGTCGAACGGAATGGAAAACAGCTCCCAGTACATTATGTTAGCAGGACTCTGCATGAGGCCGAGTGTAATTATGCTCCGTTGGAAAAGCTGGCTTTATCACTGCTTCACACGTCCAGAAGACTCCGGAGGTATTTTGAGGCACACCCAATCAAGGTTATCACCGATCAACCAATCAAGCAGATCCTGAGTAAATCGGAATCCTCCGGAAAGTTGGCAAAATATTCGATTGAACTGGGAACGTATGACATAGTATACGAACCCAGGAATGCCGTCAAGGGCCGGGTGTTGGCTGACTTCATAAATGAAATCCCCGTGGACAGTAACGGAAGAATGGTAGAGAAAGTAACAGCCGAGCCAAAGAATCCAGATGAAGAGAATGAATGGACGCTCTATATGGATGGGGCATCAGGGAAAAGTGGGTCCGGAGCAAGTCTGGTTCTGATTAGTCCAACGAAAACCGAATACACATATGCTCTCAGGCTAGACTTTAAAAGCACAAACAATCAGGCGGAGTATGAGGCACTACTGGCCGGGCTGAGAATGGCTAGAGAAATGAAGGTGTCCGCCCTCTCCGTAAAGGTTGATTCCCAGCTGGTTGCCCGTCAGATCAATTGTGAGTTTGTGGCGGGTAGCGAGAATATGATCAAATACTTGGCCGAAGCAAAAAATAACATAAGCCACTTTCAAAAATTCTGAATAGCAAACATTCCCCGCAACCAAAATCAGAAGGCAGCCATCCTCAGCAAGTTGGCTTAAGTTGCATTCAACCATCTCACAAAGGAAATTCTGGTAGAAGTATTAAGCAAACCGTTAGTGGAAGTAACGAAGGTCAATGCAATAGTGGAAGAAGAAGCGGACAATTGGATGACTCCGATTGTAAAGTATCTTAAGGAAGGGATATGGCCGGACGAAAAGAATGAAGCTAGAGCCCTCCGCATGAAAATCAGTCAATACACCATGGAAGGGGACGTACTCTTCAAAAAGTCTTATCTGATGCCTATGCTACGATGTGACGGCCCTCTACAAGCCAACTATGTCGTTCGGGAGTTACACATGGGGGCGTGCGGGATGCACGCTGGCCCACGCTCGGTGGTAGCAAAAGCAATCCGGCAGGGATACTATTGGCCAACCATGCACCGAGATGCAAGGGAGGAGATACAAAAGTGTGACTCATGCCAAATACACGCTCTAGTGCCTAAGTTGCCCAAAAGTCTCAAGACATCCATCATGGAACCATGGCCGTTCTATCAATGGGGGATGGATGTTCTCGGCCCTCTCCCGGCAGCACCAGGGAAAGTTCAATATGTCATAGTAGCAATCGATTACTTCACAAAATGGATCGAAGCAAAACCCTTGGCTAAAACCACAGGGAAAGAAGTCATCAAGTTTGTATGGAACAATATAGTGTGCCGATTCGGTCTGCCGGCCATCATCGTCACGGATAATGGGACGAACTTTGTAAAGGATCCATTCAAAACCTAGTGTGAAAAGTTAAAGATAAGACAAATAAATACGGCAGTGGCACACGCACAGGCTAACGGGCTAGTGGAAAGGGCGAACAAAAGTTTGATGAATGGAATAAATACACGCTTAGGGAGAGAAAGGGCCGGCTGGGTGGAAGAACTCCCCAACGTTCTGTGGGCTCACCGAACATCCCTAAAGACGAGTAATGGGGAAACGCCGTTCTGTCTCACGTATGGGAGCGAAGCAGTGATCCCGGCGAAGATTGGAATGCAGACGCACAGGGCCATGATGGTTCAGGAAGGGATGAATGAAGAGGAAATGCATCTAAACTTAGACCTATTGCAAGAAAGGCGAGAAGCAGCGGCCATAAGGGAAGTAAAGTACAAATCTAAGGTGGAGCAGTATTACAATAAGAGAGTTCGTCCGGTGTCCTTCAAGGTCGGAGAGTTTGTGTACCGAAAGAACGAAGCTAGCAGAGTGGAGAATTTGGGAAAGCTAGGACCCACTTGGGAGGGTCCATACCGGGTGATAGATGCTTTTCAGAACGGCTCCTACAAGCTAATGACGAAGGAAGACAGAGAAGTACCACGCACTTGGAACGCAATGAATTTAAGAAGATGCTATATGTAACAAATGTAAACTTAACCATGTATATTTGAAGTATATGAAATGAAATATGGGCTACATTCCAAGTTGGGATGATAGCAATTTTCTGACAAATTGATATAAGACATAAGTTGTTAGTGACTCCGACGGACGGCTAGTTACCTCTGATCGAATGCGTAGTCAATGTCTATTACTAAGAACCTAGGTGCTATTCACCGAACGGTTGCATTCCCCAAATGTGCTATTCACATGGGAAGAACCCAAGTGCTATTCACCGAACGGTTGCATTCCCCAAACGTGCTATTCACATGGGAAGAACCCATGTGCTATCCAACGAACGGTTACATTCCCCAAACGTGCTATTCACACGGGAAGAACCCAGGTGCTATTTACCGAACGGTTGCATTCCGTGGCATGCTATGTTCAAGTCCGAATAATATTTATCAAACGATTTCACTCATCACAAAAAAAATTATATATATATATACATATGATGCGTGCGATGTGTGTCATTGCGGTTTAGCAGTATTAATGCCTACTCAAGTTTTAAATTTATATTTAGCCGACTTATCAATAACACACACACTTAACGAGCAGTGTACCCGGTCAGTATGAATATAATGGTAAGTAGAGTGTCGATCACTAAGAGTGGAACGTATTATCTAGTTATTCTAATCAGTATTTTAATATCCTAAGTTAGCTATACAACCTAATCTAACGCAAGGGGGTTCAGCCTGAGAGACTGACACGGTTTGGTTATGATTAAATAGTAAACTAAACTAATGAGCACGAATCAGCGATTAGCACACACGTACACTGATAGATACTTGAGACAATAAGAAGACCTGTCCTGATAATTAAGTAGCTTGTCACTTGTTTTATTGCTAGTTTTATATGAAGTGTATATAATTAACCCTTTCTCGTTGGCTCTAATCTTATCGGCGAGTAAACCCTTAATGATCACTTATGTCTATCCCACTATCCTAGAAACGATAGAATAAATAGGCGAGGAAGGGGCATGACGACCCAAGCAATGCTCAGCTAGACACAGAGGTTATCAATGCACTAATAAAAGTCACCAAAGACATCAACATATAAACTTTAATTAATGGGAAAGCAATTTTAAGGGGTGCGCATGATTTTCCGTAGTCACATGACATCAGCCCATTAATCCTGATGAATTAAAGTGTATTAATACAATAAAACAAAACTACTTAATGAATTGAATACATGCAGGACCTTCTTACAACTCTTGTATCTTCGTTCAGGGTGTGTCTTGTGCTGCTAATACGTCTGAATTCGTCTCTGGTTTGGTACTCGTACGTATGGTATCTTGCACACAAAATTCGTCTGACTTTGGGATATTTATAGTTTCTGTCTGAGGGTTAGATGAGGCGCATAGGATAAGTAGATGCGGCGCATTGACTTAACTTCGCGTGGGGTCCAAGATTAATATATTCAGGAATATTCGTACACCACCTTAAGATGCGGCGTAACTCCATTTCTCTATGCGGCGCATGTCCTTTGCTGTCTTGGATTGTAACTTGTGAAATCTTGATAGTGATACGCCGTATGTAAGAAGTATGTTGCGGCGTATCTGGAGCAGAATGATCTTGATCTTGTACATTTCAGTAGACTCTTAACATCTTGCTTGTTTTGCTCCATAATTAGTCCAAAATCGCCAAGTTTCACATAATACTTGTTTTTACCTGAGAATTACAAAAGTAAACATTAACGTATCAATTCTCATATATAATATAATAAAACAAGTCAAATAAATAGGACAAATGATGATAATAAAATGTACTTATTTGAGTTCATCAAATATCCCCCCACTTGAACTTTACTTGTCCCCAAGTAAACCTTAGAATAAATCTTATGAAAATGTATCCTAAAAGATATTAGGATTTATTTTTATATTTAAGCATGTATTCGTTTTGTCATAATTGCACAACCAAACACTTAACGAATTAGAAATAAAATAAAATATTTTGATAAAAGCAAATCTAATCGTTTAACTGTCCAGTCGTGACGAATATTCTATCATAAGCTTGGCAAGTATATGCATCTCCCCCACTAAAGCCAATGAATAACAAGTCTAAAGCGGTAAAAAGAGTTTGTTGGTTAAGGGTTGATCATCCTTTTTAATCTCTATCGATCTCAAATTCCAGAAAAGGCGACAAAATCTCAAATACATGATCGAATCCACGACCACGATACTTGCAATTGCTCAAATCCTTAACTCGAATAGGCTAAAGATAGGACCAAGTAATCTTTACCAATAATATTATATCAAAAAGGGCGACAAAATCATAAATACATAGCCGAATCCACGACTACGATACTTAAGATTGCTCAAATCCCTAATCTCAATAAATCAAAGGTTTTGATGAAGAATGATATAGGGTATGGATAATATTTGGGATACAAATTGGTGTAAAATGAAAAATAAACAAAACAGATAAATTAAAATCCTAAGTGTGGTAAATTACTTTCCCAACCATCCCATGAATAAGACTCATATCATTGAATAACTCACGCTTTAACACTTGAAACACACGCTTTAGGTAGACACGAATTATGCTCAACAATATCTTAATCAAAGAATAATCCTAGTTGGCCTTCCAATAACGGCCAACTCCCATTCAATCCATAAATATAATATATAACAACAAATAGTGGTGATATCTCCCACTTAATACAAAACTTTACATAAGTTGGTTAAAACAAACTTCCAACTTTTCCTTTTTCTTTTTCTTTTCTATTTTTTCGATTTTTTTTTTTTTTATTTTTTTTTATTTTTTATTTTTTTTTTTTGACATCAACATATATGTGTAAAATTTCACAACTTTTCTATCACTATTTTTTCGGATAATTTTTCCATACTCTTCATACTTTCAGAAATAACTGTAATAGTGAAAGTAGTAAACACACGAAAAATAAACTCAAAGTTATACAATATTTACTTTCATACCAATTGCATTGTGCAATTTCCCGACCTAACCAAAGATAATGAATTACACACGCGAACACAGGTATTGTAAGGAAACACACTTTGCCTAAAGCAATTAACCACGGATTTTAATCTACAGGGTAGGCTAAGGTGTAAGGGTGTATCGAAACATTATAACAAAGGTGTAAGAAACGAAAGGAATGGCTCTGAGGGTTTTTTCTAGGGGTATCTTACTCTAAAAGTGAGAGTAACAAAGGGTTTATACGGGGGTTAACTAACCAGTGTAGTTAGTTAATATCACATAACATATAAAGGCTATTTGGGTGTAATCCTAGAAATTTACCAATTTAGACAAGTCATTCCAATTATATAGATAATACTTATTATGGTGGTCTCGAATAGTATATAAGCCAAGTTCTAAAGTTTACAAGTCACCGGCACACTCATAGATTTGTGAATTTTGATAAGTTCACAATTTTCGGAAATAATGTTATGTGTGCAGCTATGTAATTTAGACTTTAAACAAAAACATGCTAGAAAAATGTTAAAATTTAAGCATATTAAGTATATTTTAAGCATATTTTGAAAAAGTTTAGGACAAGTAAGTGTTCTAATTCTCCATCCCCCCACTTAAGTTAAACAACGTCCTCGTTGTTTGTGTCAAAGGTTAAAAACTGGAAAATAAAAGAATTAGAACAGAAAAACTCCCCTGAGATTTGCTCGGTATGATCCTCCATTATTCGTATAAGAGCAAAAATCAACTTTCTTGTGGATTAGAACGTTTAAGCTTCATAGATGATGTATCCACAGGAATGCAGGAATCTATAATACCATTTAGACTTTAACACACCTGAGTTAAGAAGGTTCAAACTTGCATAATACATTAGTAGTTAGTAAAAATAAAACTAAAAAATTAAAATGAAAATCATCAGGTCAGTCGATACGCCGTATCTTATGGAAGAAGATACGTCGTATCGAGCCTAGAATAAATACGAATCAGAATAAAAGATGCGTCGCATCCTTAACCAGGGATGCGCCGCATTAAATAAACTGACAGAAAGTTTTTTAAAGTTAAAAATAAAAATGCAGAAAATTAAATAAGATATGACCAGTGCAGGCGATGCGTCGCATCTTAGGATTGAGATGCGCCGTATCTTCTGCAGGTCTGACAGACTCGACACAGAACAGAATGTAAAAATTCTCCGGGTTGTCTCCCGGTCAGCACTTGTCTTTATTCCAGAGTCTTCAAGTTAGACTCACGTTCAGCTCCTTATTTAGTTCTTGTTACGTGCCATCCTTCTTCTTTCATCCGAAAGATGTTACCATATAGCTCCGCAACATTTTCTTCCGTTCGACTTAATCTAATATATTTTTTGGTCTTCGTCGCAACATATTCCTCATATGGTCCCAAAGAGTATTTGATGATTTTAAATTTTTCAGAAATTATCATGGGTGGGTCATTATAAGGGATCCCAAGTAGTCGACACTTTCTCTCGATGAATTCTTCTTCGTCTTTATCAACAAACTTGGAATAAGGGTCCTTATATAAATAGTCATCAAGTTCATCAATTATTTCTTCTTGTGACTCATCGTCATCATTGTAGGGATCACAATTAACCATGTTAATGGCTTGATAATTATCTTGAATCTCGTCCCACTCTTTTTTCAATTCCCATTGTAAGCGTCGACTAAGCTTTGTGTAATCATCAAATTGTCCATGCACCCATTCCCAGAAAGTAGTGTTCGATGCTCCCTTAAGTTCTTTTAAGTAGTTGATTCTACCTTTTTCTTGCAAAGCCTCTGCTCTACGTGGGCAGTCTTCAACTTTTTCATACCAATCATCGTCTTCAAAGTATACATTGTTTCCAACCCGTTTCATTCCAATTATACTTCCCCCATTACAGGTTCCATCATTCTTATAATCACAGGTTGGCCATTCACTAAATCCATCCTTGAAGCGGAAAGGTTTACAAGTGTGATCAATATGCCCAAATTCCCATGGTTTATCCCAAACCCATGGTACTTGGTCATTCCATTCGTAGTACCAGGTGTTTTTGAACTCATCATAAGTTTTGAACCCCGGTAGATCTCCAGTTAGCACATCAGCGTCGACTTGAAGAAGGTAATTAAATTCTTTGAACTGTTCGCACAAGGGTTTCTCATAATTGAGCAGATCAATGTCTATGCTGAATAATTCTTCAATGCCTTCCTTGATTGTTGAATTGTCATCTGACGATCCATTGTTGCTCTCTACTTCCTCATCTTCCCCTCTCATCCAATATACCCATAACACATCTTTAGTAGCTCGGTCCATGCTCTTATGGTTATTGAACTTACTAGCTAACCAATTTGAAAAATCAACATTGTTAGGATCGTGGTTAACGTCAAAGCTAGTGTTACCAATCATGTTCCTTCTTATCTCCATGAACTCATTAAATTGTTCTTTAAAACTTCGTGTCAACCATGAGGTCACAATCCGTTTGACTTCATTCATAGGAGCAAATTTGGGATCGCCGTATTTAAGTTCAAGCCACTCTTCTAAAGAGATATCCATCAACCTTACCAACTTTCCATGAAATAGTATCTCTGATTCAGCATACATTCTTTCGTTATCCATATAGCTTTTATCTAGTCCCCAATACTGTTCGGAGTAAGGCATATAAGAAGTTTGTATAGGTTGGACTTCATAGCTTTTGTTGCTCGATTTGTTGACTGCATTTGCTGAGTTCATGTATTCAATTTGGAATTTCCCATCTTTTTCTTCGATAGTAGTCCAAGTTAATCCTTTAGATTCAATGATGGGCCATAAGAGTAATAATTCATCTTCAGTGTAGCTCATTAGTAAATCATAAGAGAATATCCCATCTTCAATATTGCATAAGCGTTTGAATTCCTTATAAGTAGCTTCAAGAGGGGTCTCCCAAGAGAATAAATCGGCATCAATCATGAGCACATTGAAGTTGACATCTTCAAAAACTTCCACTGAGTAGCAGGGCAGGTTGGTTTGAGATAGTAAAGCATCGATCGTAGGTAAGTTGCAAGTAATAGCATTGAAACCTTCGAATGAATCCGAAAGCAAGAGTTCCTTTTCCAATTCTGAGCTTTTAGTAATGCTTAATGCTGGGAACTTGCTCAAGCTAACTTCATAGTTATCACACTCCTCATCACTTTCCAGAATTAACGGCTTTTTGGTGCGGGACTTTTCATTGTGCTTATCATCCATAAGTTCCTTAGCAAGATATCCGTTCACTGACATGTCTTCCATAGCAAAACCTGTCATCATAGGTAAAATCGTCAGTAGGATTTGTTCGCTAGAAGAGAAATTAATGAATTTAGAAACGGATATAAAGAATAAAAATAACTGATATCTGCAGATGATGCGCCGTATCCAGAAAGCTGGATACGCCGCTTATAAATTAGAATGCGCCGTATCAGTTTTAAATTATCAAAAATCGATTATATTTATTAAAATTAAATGCGTCGTATTAACAAAAGCTAATGCGCCGTATTTTCGTTACGTTTCAAAATACAAGATTTTTGATTTAGAAGATGCGCCGTATCGATAAAAATCGATGCGTCGTATCTGTTTAATAATTCGAAAACTGTTTTTAATTTAAATAGAAAATACGCCGTATCTGTTAAAACAGATGCGTCGTATGGCGTTAGGGTTTAGAAAAATTTCTTATTAAAAACAGAATACGCCGTATCTTGGGGAAAGATGCGTCGTACTCGAATTTATTAAACGCGTTGTATTTTATAAAAATTAAACGCAATACGCCGTATCTGTGAAAACAGATGCGCCGTATCGTTTGTATCAGCTCAGTACAACGATAGCAGAATGCAGAAAAATACAAGAAATAAAAACAAACAAAATAAACAAAAATCACAAAAACAAAAACACACAAAAACAGAAAATATGCAAATTATACAATGAATGCAATCTATCTAATATACAACGGGTTAGTGGTTAGAATCTAAAAAGAAAAACCTAAAATACTAATCAAATTAACAGATAATAACAATTCACTCCCCGGCAACGGCACCAAAAACTTGATGCGCGCGTGATGTCGTTGCGGTTTAGCAGTATTAATGCCTACTCAAGTTTTAAATTTATATTTAGCCGACTTATCAATAACACACACACTTAACGAGCAGTGTACCCGGTCAGTATGAATATAATGGTAAGTAGAGTGTCGATCACTAAGAGTGGAACGTATTATCTAGTTATTCTAATCAGTATTTTAATATCCTAAGTTAGCTATACAACCTAATCTAACGCAAGGGGGTTCAGCCTGAGAGACTGGCACGGTTTGGTTATGATTAAATAGTAAACTAAACTAATGAGCACGAATCAGCGATTAGCACACACGTACACAGATAGATACTTGAGACAATAAGAAGACCTGTCCTGATAATTAAGTAGCTTGTCACTTGTTTTATTGCTAGTTTTATATGAAGTGTATATAATTAACCCTTTCTCGTTGGCTCTAATCTTATCGGCGAGTAAACCCTTAATGATCACTTATGTCTATCCCACTATCCTAGAAACGATAGAATAAATAGGCGAGGAAGGGGCATGGCGACCCAAGCAATGCTCAGCTAGACACAGAGGTTATCAATGCACTAATAAAAGTCACCAAAGACATCAACATATAAACTTTAATTAATGGGAAAGCAATTTTAAGGGGTGCGCATGATTTTCCGTAGTCACATGACATCAGCCCATCAATCCTGATGAATTAAAGTGTACTAATACAATAAAACAAAACTACTTAATGAATTGAATACATGCAGGACCTTCTTACAGCTCTTGTATCTTCGTTCAGGGTGTGTCTTGTGCTGCTAATACGTCTGAATTCGTCTCTGGTTTGGTACTCGTACGTATGGTATCTTGCACACAAAATTCGTCTGACTTTGGGGTATTTATAGTTTCTGTCTGAGGGTTAGATGCGGAGCATAGGATAAGTAGATGCGGCGTATTGACTTAACTTCGCGTGGGGTCCAAGATTAATATATTCAGGAATATTCGTACACCGCCTTAAGATGCGGCGTAACTCCATTTCTCTATGCGGCGCATGTCCTTTGCTGTCTTGGATTGTAACTTGTGAAATCTTGATAGTGATACGCCGTATGTAAGAAGTATGTTACGGCGTATCTGGAGCAGAATGATCTTGATCTTGTACATTTCAGTAGACTCTTAACATCTTGCTTGTTTTGCTCCATAATTAGTCCAAAATCGCCAAGTTTCACATAATACTTGTTTTTACCTGAGAATTACAAAAGTAAACATTAACGTATCAATTCTCATATACAATATAATAAAACAAGTCAAATAAATAGGACAAATGATGATAATAAAATGTACTTATTTGAGTTCATCAACATAACACAGGAATAATCCAAGAAATTGTCAGAACACAATTTTTAGCCCGCCGAGCGACGGACGAATAGCTATTTCCAAATAAGCAAAAATACAAGACAATATTGTTTGTTTCAATAAGCTTCATACAAAATAAAACCATCACTTAACAAAGAGATAAACTAAGCTATTACAAAGATCAAGGCTACGCAGAGCCGGAGCATCCTTAGCCGAGAGTGAGAGGAGTCTCGTCCGGTAATAAATTTTGTAGCTCTGCTGGAGTCCTAAGATAAGCATCGGCAATTTTGTCCACATAAGGGTACCTCTTGACGAACAGCTCATCATAGGTCGAATTGAGCTTGTCGTAGGCCTCCAGGTCAAAACCAGATGAAGCATCCAGAATGGCTTTCACATCTTCGGGAGAGCGGCCCTCTTGTACCCCTTTGAGCCATCCGGCAGCAATGGCCATGTTGAAGGGAACAACCAAGCTCTTCTTACATTCATCACTTTGAAGAAGCCGACGGACAAAGGTAGGAAAGTAATCCCAGATCAAACGCTGCTTGGTGACCACTCCCGGACCACACTGAACAGCAAAGTCCTCTCTTTCTCTCCCCAACCGCTTATTGTCCGCCTCTGATGCGGCAAGCTTAGCTTCCAGCTCCCTGATCTTGTTAGCCTGTTCGGCCCCAATAACCACCATGTCAAGTTTTTCTTTTTCAACCCGGGTAGCTTTGGCGACCGCAGCATCCCTCTCAGCCTGGGCCCCCAACAACTCTTTTCTACATTCCTTGTACCGGAGCTCAACATCCTTGCAGGACTCATGAGTGTGGGAGAGGTCAGCAAACCGTTCAGAAAGCTCCTCGAACCGCAGAAGCACGTTCGTTTGGGTCTGCATGCACATTCCTAACGAACGCCAAGACCGCTTAAGAGCTCCCTGATCGGACATCCCATCATTGAAAAATTCATAATCCGCAGGAGTAAACAAATTCTTCAACATATCCCGGCAGTTGGCAGCATTGTTCATCCTCAAGCCCTCGGTCAACCCCCATTGGGGAGTGAAGGCCCGGTCGCCAAAACGATCGCCAGAAGTACCTAAGGAGTAACGGGCAATATGCAAATAAGGTAAAAAGATTAAATAAAAGGAAAAGGGGCCGAATAAAGAAAACGCTAGGTCACTCACCCTCTCCTTCACCCGCATGGCCGGATGAGAAGGCAAGAGGCCGCTCTTGAGCTCCGGAAGCATGAGATGAAAAATAGCGAAAATGTTAGAACAGAAACAATTACTAGTGCAACTAGGGCAAACAAATCATGCGGAACAAACCTGAATGGGCGAATGATAGACTCGATGGCTGGACAGACAGAGCAGTATTCCCTTCCTTGTTACCAGCAGGTTCCATAGACGGAGATCGATGACCAGAAGGGGGAGACTCGAATTCATCACTCTGATGACGAAGGGAAATCAGCCGCTCAGTATTTGTCTCTTTATCATGATGGGAAGAGTCAGAAGGAACATGAACTGGTCCGGCTTGGCTGATTGGGTTAGGAGAAGAGATGTGGGTGGAGCTCAGCTCGTGGTCGGACGATTCTTCAGTACACTTCTTCTTTCTTGACACACGAGACCCCCCCCCCCCCCACAGCAGCACGTTTCTTCTTAGAATGCCCCTGCCCTTCGGCAGCCGCCTTTGCTGCCGCTAGATCCTCTTTCCTCTTCCTAGCGGCCACCACCAACTCATTAGGCGCCTCAACCACCTGAATGACGCCATGGCATAGCAATAGGAATCGCCCTCAGATCAACTATGAAAAATTGATTCTTCCAGTTCTTGAGACTGGACTTTATCTCCTTGAAACAGGACTTGTAAGTCTTGCCAGTCCGGGCTTGGAAAGAAAACCAGCGACCTTGTTTGCAAAGCTTGTAAAAAACCCGGAACAGAAGAACGGTAGGATCAATGTCTAGAGCTCTGCAGTACATCTCAAACATAGTGGTCCGGTTTATACCAATCGACACCAACTGAGAAATATGGACCCTAAAATGCTTCAAAACCCTCAAAAGAAACGTAGAGACGGGAATCCTGAAACCGCCTTGTTTGAAAAAATGAACGTATAAACCAATTGCGTCATCCGGAACATCAAGGATGGTTGTTCCGTCCGGAGCAGGGTGCGAATTCAGGTCAAGCGGAATACCATAGGACTTGGCGATCCAACTTACGCTGGCCTCATCCAAAATGGAAGTATGAATGTGCATATCAAACTTGGGAATGTAAGAGGTGCCACTCGGACCCTCCTGGTTTTCCGGAGCAGAATTGTCGTCCGACATGTCTTGAGAGCCGGAGGAGATGGAATGAAAAGTATAAATAAGAAAGTAAGGAGAAAGATGGACGCACCTGAAGACGGAAGGGAAGATCACAAATCGTTCGGAGGCAGACAGTGAAAAGGAGAGATGTGTTATAAATGAGGGTTCACCCCCTATTTATAGGCGCAGTAAGAATGGGACGAAAACGTCAAGTCGTGTCAGAGAGTGCATCGCGACCGTTGAAAGGACAAAGTGGGACACGTGTCACACTCACGAAAACCGAAGCATGACTCATGGTATTCTTTTAACCTCCCGCATTTATTGCATTTGTCCGTTTGTCCAGCGGTTTTCAAATATTGTACCCTTGATTTAAAATCAAAGCTACAATACTTGGGGGAGGGACATGTTTGTGTATGTGTCCGGATGACCCATGCCGGACGACATACGCCGGACGGACCTCATTCACGCCACCCGGTCCGGACCACATGCATACATATAATAATAATAATAAAGCGCCTTGGGAAAGACCAAGACATGTACAGTGCCGCCGTCCCAGGTTTCATGGAATATACTCTTCAAGTACGCCGTCCCAGGTTTCACGGGATATGTTTAGCAAGTACATACACAGTGGCCTATAGGTCACTGTGCATAGACCGGCTCCTTGTTTCCCTATAGTGTCAGGTACAGTAAAAGCACATAGTGTCAGGTACAGTAGAAGTACAGTAATTGGGATACTATAAATACCCCAACACATTCAATACTCAGGCATTAACTTTTCTCCCCTCATTTATTACTCATATTTATTACTCTCATTTATTATACAACTCATCCGACCGGACAAACACTCATCCTCACACCGGAGCTTGGTCTTGGGATAAAACCCAAGGCGAGGCTAACGTGTGTTACCTTTGTTTCAGGTTCGCATAGCTCAGGACTCGGGCACATAGAACCAGAGGTAAGATTTTACCTCAACAGTACACAAGACCATGCAGATTTTCTCAAGTTTATGTGTTATGAACAAACTAGTAATAATACAAACGGCAAATGACATAAAATGGCACTAAACTTATGGTCCGTTTCCAATCCGGGTACTCTTCTTTTTTTCTTACATAAAAAGGCGTCCAACAAAAATTTTCAGCCGATATAGGTTTTTTACTAACTTTCGTTAACCCACTTCGTTAGTGAATTACATGTTTGGTCTTTGAATTCGTATAATCATTACATGGTTGGTAATTGAATTTTTTTTTTCAAATTTTTTTTTTTTCAATTTTTTTTCTATAACTTTATTTTCGAAAATATTTTTTCTAAATTTTTTTTTGAAAAAATATTTTCGAAAAAAATATTAGAAAAAAAATTTGAAAAAAAAATTTTTTGAAAAAAAATTTTCAATTTTTTTTTTTAATTTTGAAAACAAAAATTATAAAAAAAAAAAAAAAAAAAAAAATTGAATTTTTTTTTTGAATTTTTTTCAAATACTTTTTTTTTGAAATATTTTTTTTTGAAAATATTTTTTGAAAATCTTTTTTTTTTCTAATTTTTTTTTTCTAAAATATTTTTTCGAAAAAAAAATTTAGAAAAAAAAAATTTAGAAAAAAATTATCAAAAAAGAATTTTGAAAACAAAATTGAAAAAAAAAAATCAATGACCAAACATGTAATGATTATATGAATTCAATGACCAAACATGTAATTCACTAACGAAGTGGGTTAACGAAAGTTAGTAAAAAACTTAAATCGGCTGAAAATTTTTATTGGGCTCCTTTTTATGCAAGAAAAAAAGAATATTAACCTGATTGAAAATGGACCATAAGTTTGGTGTCTTTTTGTGCTATTTGCCCTCAAAACCTAAGGAAGAAACGAAATTAATTTTTTATACAACAAATGATATATGGATATCTCTTGAGACATCTCTATAATAGAGTCAGGACCTAACGCCTTTGGTTTAGTGGTATGTACTACAACAATAAATGGTTTTGGTCAAGGAAGGCCTTTGGCGACGCTAGTCGTCGCTAAAAGGGCCATAGGCCCCACCATTTTCAACTCTTATTTTTGACCATGAGACCCACGCTTTTAGCAAAAACATGTGTTGTCACTAAAAGTGCCAGTGAGATTTTTTTTTAATTATAACAAAAAAATAAGCCGCGAAATGAAATATTAACTCGCCAAAGCCTTTAGTGACAACGGGCGTCTTTGCTAAAGGTTTAAGCGGTCTTTTTTTAAAAAAAGAAACTAATAAAGAATTAAAAAAAAAAAATTATACGTGTACACCTTTAGCGACGACAGTTGTTGACGCCAAAAGTGTACTTCCATTAAAAATTGTTCTCAAAATTATGTAAAATTGTTAAAATTAATTTAAGAAAAAATATAAATTAGTTTATTCACAAAATTAATATTTTAATAAATTATTAAAAATTATTTTGGTAGTTGAAATGTGTTTAAGTTGTAAAGGTAGTTAATTATGTATCGTCAATACTTTCGTATTTAGACTTGCGTAATTCAAAAGACGTTCTTGCGTATATGCGCTATCAGTATTAATATTTTACTATTTATAAAATTATGTTGATAGTTAAAATGTGTTTAAGTTATAAAGATAGTTAATTACGAAGACGGTAGTACATCGTATATCGTCGATACTTTCGTAGGAATAACTTGCCCGAACCAACCTCCCCCATCACCAAACCATACTACTCGTAGGAATAACTTGACTTTCTGATAGTATTGACAGCGCACATATGAATGTTAACTAGAAGAATGTTAAGAAAGGATTATTAGCGAATGATCAAGACTACATTTCTATTTTATATCCTAAATATTCTAATAAGATTTTATTGATTAATTAATGAATGTTAACTGATGAATGTTAACCATGACCTATGATCCAGGTTCTTGACCAAACCTACCCTTCATCATCAAACCATACTACTCGTAGGAATAACTTGCATTTAATTGATTGTATCGAGAGCGCACATACGAATGTTAACTAGATGAATGTTAGCATATCGAGCAAATAAATCCATAAGAAAGGATTATTTGCGAATGATCAGGACTACATTTATGTTTTATATCCTAATTATTATTATATGATTCTATTGATAAACTAATGAATGATAATTGATGAACGTTAATCATGAACCATTATCCAGGTGCCTGAACCAAACCTACCCATCGTTATCAAACCATACGATTTTTTTAACTAGATGAATGTTAACGTATCGAGCGGTGTTAAACCACAACAAATAACTAAAGCATATGAATTACATTACAAATTGATAAACGTCTAAATAGGGATGAGCACGGTACCAGATTTGGTACCGAACCCATACCGAATTTGTGGTAACATTTTTTCCCGAGCATAAAAGAGGGCTACAGGTACTGTACCGAACGGGATTCAGGTACTGGAACCGGTACCAGGTACTCGGTACCTATACAGTTCTTCCCTTTTTTGTTAAACAAACAAAAATTTCAGATTACTTGCTAGTAACTTTCTGTGACAACAAAAAAAGGACACAACGTGCATTTTCGAGTAATTTCGAACCACAACATGTAAGAAAAACGCAACCAACAATTAAATAAACATATCACCAAGATAGTCGTAACTTACAAACATTTCAAAACTTATACAATTCCACTAAAACCATATGAAATAGTTCAAAATAAACAAACTAAACCATTTTCAACAAAAAACAATTATATTTTGTGTAACTCGCTTTCCTTTTTCTTTAGCGTTTTGGTTGGCAATCTCATCTTCTATATCTACACATATGACAAAAAACAAGCAAGGTAACATACCTCCATTTGTTTTCCAATGATGATAGCTGAGATGACTTAAATATGTAAACTTCATGATTTGAGTGATTAATAATAGATTAGGGTTTAAATTTTTGGAGGGTATTTGGGATGGTTTTTTGTTTCTATGAAAAAATGGACGTTTTGTTTTCTCTCCAGCAAAAAAGAGGACTTTTTTTGGGCATGTAATGGGCCCAGTGGGTGTTTGGATAAGTAGTTTAATTAAAAAAACATGACTACTCAAATTTTAGGTATTTTTGGGTACTATCCCGCTTTGGTACCGGTACCGTATTAGTGGTCACGCATTTTTTTTGCTCGACTCATGGTACCGGTCCCATACCGTGCACCGGGTCGGTACCAGTTCGGTACGGAACCGGTATGGTTCTGATTTGATATCAGGATTCGGTTCTATATGCTCATCCCTATGTCTAAACATTAACACATTAAAATAAACATACAAATTACACATTCAAATAACACATTAAAATAAACATACGGATTGGTAGCTACTCCACATGAAGATTTTCTATTTCATTTAAAAGCTCATGAAGTATTACATCTGACTGACATGTGTGGTCCTCAGGATGCCTTTCCTTTTCTAGTATTGCTTCCAGCATCTTTAGTCTTGCTTTCAAAACATCTTTATCTTTAGATATTTGACCTTGCAATTTGAGCACTTTGTTGGTGCAGATCCAGAAGGTCCCGGAGAAGAGCTTAGATGTGTTGAAGGTCCCAGAGAAGAACCTTGAGGTGTTGAAGTTCCAGGAGAAGAGCTTATACGGAGCCGAAGATCTAGATCATCATTTCATATAAAATATCCACATCCATATTCTTGTTTTTTTGGTGGTCACAGAGTAAGGAAATCATATAGAAATCATAATAAAGTCTATATATTATATAAATAAAAAAGTACTGATTTTTCACCTTTGAATGAGGACATGCATAGTAAAGTTTACCAAGGCTATGAGTTTGACATGATTTTCTTAGCACTATATATCCTTCTCCACATGGGCACTTATAAGCTTCATATGATACGTGCCGAACAGTCAACTAATATTGACCAGGTGAATGGTCAACAAGAGTCAATCAATCTAGGGCACGATCTCCCTGGAGTATAGTGTTTTCCCGGGTCGTTATATCCCAGCGAAGCGTGAAATTGTGTTTAGAACGATTTGTGATCAAGTGTTATTGAATGAGAAAGGAGATATTTGAGATTTTTTCTTTTTTTAACAATTCTAAATAACAAATTAAAAACAGATATACACAATAAAATTAAACGCGAATTTAATTTAAGAAAACGCGTAACAGGAAAATCTAAAATGGGACAAAAACTGAAATATAAGAAATTTAAAACCTAAAAATGTAAAATGACTTAAAACTTATTTAAAAACTTAAATTATATATTTTTACACTTTTTATTTAATTATTATTAATTATTTATTATTTAATTACTTATTAAACTAATTTAAATTATAAAAAATACTAAATGAACAAAGAAAATTCTAAAACTTTTTCTAAAAATATTATAAGATAAAAAGAAGCTAAGAAAATTATAAAAATGAAAATTACTTAATTAAAATTTAAAAAGATAAATTCTATTAAATAGAAGCTATCACTATTTTTCTATTTTTGTTTTTATTAAGGTTTAAAAATATACTTATATTTTTCCTAGATTTTAATTAATAAAAGAAAATTATGAAAATTAAAATTTTATTTTTCTGATTAATATTCTATTTATTATGATTTAATTACTACTAGTAACTAATAAAAAAGATTAAAAATATCAAAACTATTCAGAAAATTATGAAACTTTACAGATAATTCTAAAATATAAATTAAAAGATAGGAAAAATAAAATGAAAAGTTATCTAAGCTTAATAGGCTGATTTGGGCAGATAAGCAGTTTGCTAATAAGCCCAAAAATAAGCAAATAAGCACAAAAGTTCACCAAATGCTCAGAACAGGATTAATACACTATTATAAGCACAAAACAACTTAAAACTACAAATAAGCACAAGTAATGATCAAGATAAGCAGATGATCAGATGCAAGGTTTATGCAGAAAAATTCAGGAAAGAAGCAAACTTGCAGAGCAATTTAAGCAGTTCAAATAAGCAGAAAACCTGAATAATATGGGGGCAAAAGCTTCTCTATACTACTGGGTACTCTAAAACACAAAAAGCCCTATCACAAACTTCCCAATTGATGTCCAATTGAAGGCTAGATCAGGTGCAAGAAATTGGGCAGGCTGCTATGTATCTGTGTTGTGCAGGCTTGGGTGATTTTGTGTGCAGACTTGGCGTAACAACCGTGATTTTAGCAGGTTGGTTTGACTAATAGTCTTAACCTATTTAGCTTTTATGTGGTGTGTGCTATGTGCTTATATGTGGTGTATGTGGTATAAGTATGGTATATGGGTATTGAGTACGTGTGTTAGCACTAAATCCCTTGGTGTGAGATTTTTCGTCATATTGAGTAGTGTTAAATTTTGGGAAAAGTTCATTTTGATCTCCTTGGTGGTGTAGAAATGACTTGTGTAATTTTGGTGTTTTGTGGTTTTGCGTAACGAGTCTCCGTTCAATTATTTGAGCGTTAGTAAGTTACGTGGAGATTATTTTTAAGGGTTATATTAGTAATAAGAGTTAAATTTCTATTTTTGGAAACTTTATTTTGAAAATGATATTTTTCTGGTTTATCGTAAAAACGAAGGTTTATCGCGTAAGGTGTTAAAAATTGATATAGGGGTTTTATAAAATATCAAAGGTACAAGGTTTTAAGTGTAATAATTAATAATAATAATAAAATAAAATTTTTATATATGGATATATTAAGAAACGAATTTTAGGATAAAGGAAGAAAAAAAGGGAACCTAATTGTATTCTAATTGCAAAACTTGGAAGAAAAGATACCTAGAACCTTCCATAGAGTATTATAAATACAAACCAAAAACCATCATTCCCTCCCCTTTGAAAAATTCGGTCGACCACTCCCAAGGAAAAGAAGAAGATTTTTTTAGGGTTTGATAATCCAATTTAAGGTACGTTTAGTAAACCCTAATTGTGTAAATAATTTTTATGATTCATGTAATACAATTATGATGGATTAGGGTTTATGCTTAGATCTGTAAATTAATGATATTAAACATGTTAGGGTTAATAATTAGTGATATTATAATGATTAATGAAGTAATTAGGGTTTAGAACATGTTAATTAATGAGTCATGAATCTGGCAGATTTAAAGGTCTGTAAAGATACGATTGTAATTAATAGATGAAGATGAGTTAGATCACGAATTTTATGTCTAAATTATAGTTCAGTGGAAGAGCTTTCCAAAAAGTCCAACCACAAGTGTTTTCGAGGTCGGGAAGTCAGTCAAACGATTTTTGTGAGTTAAGGTGTCAAATCAGTTAAACCGGGACAGAATTAGGATAAAAGTATTGAGGTCAAAGGTGGCTTTGAAAGTGGAATTTGGATAAGGCCTTCTGTGGGAATCAAGTTCTATATTATATTTGACTTCCACACGAAAATTAGATGATAATAAGTTGTGTGAGTGGGTCTATGAGGTCAAAACTTTTTGATGTCCGATCAGATCCGAATCTGGATAGATGGCATGTTTGATTTTTCATTGAGTACTTGTGTGGGTTTTTAGTGCATGGCCTTCTGGGACAAGCTTGTATGCTTATGAAGGATCATGGTTAATTTTTGGTGTGAGTTGTGAAGCGTTATTACCATGATTTTTTGTGGGTGAATGTACCCTACAAATCTGTGTTTTCTGAAAGTTTTAATAAAGGGATTTAGTGAGTGTAAAGTATTGGGTGATGATTAGTATGGAGTCTAGGTAATCCATAGTGGGTTATATAAACCTTAGACATCCATCATATGTGTGTTACATGGACTATGGCTTTTAGCTTAGTCGCGTGTAACGTGATTGTTATTTTTGTGATATAGATTTGTGTGTTGATAACTTGGAAGCTGTGGAGTTGAGGTGAGTTCATAGTCCCATATTTTTACTTTGTTTTAAACTTGGGATGGAGATGATGCTTGTTTAAATTATTTTTGGGTTACTGTGATTATGTGGTTATAAAATGCATGGACGTGTAATTGTTATTATACTTATACTACATGTTATTATGGTGTTTATTTGTGGTGATTATACGAGTGGGAAGATGCCCTAGTGGCTCTACTCGTTATTATTATGTCCGGCCAGAAGGGGAATTATATTGGATCGGTGGGCGCGTTCCGTCCCAATTATTGTGAACTTGGATCGGTGGGCACGTTCCGTCCCAATTGTGGTGGTATTTGGATCGGTGGGCACGTTCCGTCCCAATTGATGTGGTGTTTGGATCGGTGGGCACGTTCCGTCCCAATTTATATTTTGGATCGGTGGGCACGTTCCGTCCCGTAAGCTATGATTGCATGCTAGTGTATAATAACTATATATCTTTGCTGTCCTGCTATGCTATGTTTTATAATCACAGTGGACTGACGATCAAGTGGTTTTATGTGTCTTAAACCTATGAATCTCACCAACATTATGTTGACGTTTTAAGCATCATTTTCAGGTGAGCATTCTAAGGCTAAGATAGAAGGGCGCGATTAGAAGAGACCTAGATTGCATTGGGGATGGCTTATCATTGAGTTTAGTTTGATTAAAAATGAATTTTGTTTGAGATATTTGATTTTCTTTCATTTTTAACTCTTTGTTTTAATGGAGATTCCTTGGAGATTTTATTTGGATTATTTATATTGGGGTATCGTTACGACACTTTGTGTTTGTACTTTGCTCTATTTGTTTGCATGTAGTATTTTCTCTATTTAGACACCAAGTGTTGTGATGATATCCATGATGTTGCACTCGCGTTTCCGCCATTGGCGAGGTGTGACAGATTGGTATCAGAGACATGGTTATAGAGAAGTAGGTGGTTGAACCTAGACTATAACCTAGGAGTCCCTCATATAGTTGCATTTAGGGCCTATGTGTGAATATAGTATTCTACGTGTTTATCCTTCTTGAGGTTATGAGTAGTTCAATTGAGTTTTAGACGTCTATTGGATCCTCATACTTACTATCATAGGTGTCATTTTTAGCATGGCACCTCTCGCGCGTAGCAAATACTGTTGGGCAATTGTTGTCGCTACTGGTTGCAAGAGGATTGGTAGTTTGAGACGGGCTAACAAGAGGATTTTGATTCCTGCTATCATGTGGCCATGTCTGATTGAGGAAAATATGACATTAGTAAACGTGGGTGGAACGGAGGTACAAATGTACGAGACGGAGGTAACTGATAAAGACGGCTTCACGACTAGGTACCCTAGGAGGTGTCCCAAGTTCATAGAAGATGGAGGAGTAGTTCGAGCTGAGCCCCGTAATTTGTTTGGATTTGTGGACCATATAGAGGAGGAAAGAAGGAATCCCGAGAGTGGCTTTGATAGTCATCCACTACCACGGCCCGAGGGAAGCCGAAATGGATGGCTAAGTGAGGAAGACGAAATGGATTCGGACCTAGAGTCTACGGCGAGTAGTTGAATCATTTCAAGATAGACGAATGTTAGGATGGAGCTCGAGCCACGTGCGACATTATTGTTTAGCGTTATGTTTTGATATGTCTTTTGTGTTTTGATGTGGAAATTATGTTGGAATATAGATTCCGTTGGATTTTGGGATTTCCCTAAGTGATTTTGATTATAGAGTTAAAGTGGTCATTGGAATTGTTCCACGATCGTTTGAATTGTTCCACGTAAGATGATTGTTTGCATGAAGTGTGGTCATAGGAGGAAGTACACTTGTAAAAGGAAGCATAGATAATTATGGTGGCCAACATAATTATACATGCTTCAAAACACAAGTGGACTTGCAAGTATGATAGCATGGATTGTGTTGTATATTAGGTGCTATGTGATATAGGTGCGTTATCAATGAGATGTGTGGTTTTGGAAGCAAGTATACGTGTGGAATAGGCCATATAACTATGGTCGCGAACATAATTATAAGGGTATCACACACGTGGACTTGTGACCATGATTACATTGATTGATGTTTGTTGTTATCTGTTGTGGTAGGTGTTATGTGATATCATGTTGATGATGGTTGTATGGTTAGAGGTGTATTCTCTTAACCGTTTGGGAAATCGTTGTATGCAGCAAGGTGTGGGTGGTAAGATTCCATTCTACCTATCATATGTTGATACTTCGATTATCTGTTGGTGCTAATGTTGTGGTATTTAAGTTGTTTCATTTACTAGACTATTGAATGATGAGCCTAGTAAACTTAGACCTAGTATTGTGATTGAAATAGCTAGCGGTAGGGAAGTGGAAGTTGATACGGTTTTACGTGAGTGTACTATAGTACTAGAGGGTATCCCGTTCATAATTGACTTGATACCTTTTGGGCATGGAAATTTCGATGTGGTGATAGGGATGAGCTGGTTATCTAAGCATAGGGCTGAGGTCATATGTCACGAAAAGGTTGTTCGAATTCCTTTGGAGAGTGGCATTATACTTCGGATTCAAGGAGAGAGTGTAGGGAGTGATTTGAAATCCCTTAAGAGTGTGAAAGCCAAAGAGGTTAAGTTAGAAGAAATCCCTGTAGTATGTAAGTTTTCTGGTGTTTTCCTGAAAACTTGTCTGGATTGCCTCCAATCCGTCAAGTTGAGTTCGTATTGAATTAATTCCTGGAGCGGCGCCTGTGGCGAAATCTCCATATAGATTGGCACCCTCAGAAATGCAGGAGTTGTCCGAACAGCTGCAAGAACTTCAGGATAAGGGGTTTATCCGACCTAGTCATTCTCCGTGGGGAGCACCTGTGTTGTGTGTGAAGAAGAAGGATGGTTCATTCCGGATGTGTATTGACTATCAGGAGTGAACAAGTTAACGGTTAAGAATCGATATCCTCTTCCTAGGATCGATGATCTCCTTGACCAGCTGCAAGGTTCTCGATTCTTTTCGAAGATAAGTCTACGTTATGGTTATCATCAGTTAAGTGTGTATGAGGAGGATATTCCGAAGACTGTTTTTAGGACTTGTTATGGACACTTTGAGTTCACGGTTATGCCATTTGGGTTGACAAATGCACCTGCGGTATTCATGGATTTGATGAATCGCGTTTGCAAGCCTTACTTGTATAAATTCGTGATTGTGTTTATAGACGACATTCTGATTTACTCTAAGTCGAAGGATGAGCATGCGGAGCATTTGAAGTTGATTCTTGGATTATTGGAAAAGGAGAAGTTGTACGCCAAGTTCTCAAAATGTGAGTTTTGGCTTGAAGAAGTACATTTTCTTGGACATGTGGTGAATAGTGAAGGAATACATGTGGACCCTAGTAAGATTGAAGCGGTCAAGAACTGGAAGGCTCCTACGACGCCGTCCGAGATACGTTCATTTTTAGGTTTGGCGGGATATTATCGAAGATTTATAGCGAATTTTTCGAAGATTGCTAAACCCCTTACTTTGTTGACTCAAAAGAACAAGAAGTATGTTTGGGGAGAAGAGCAGGAGGAGGCTTTTCAGTCCCTAAAGGATAGTTTGTGTAATGCACCTATTCTGACGTTACCTGATGGGCCAGATGATTTCGTTGTGTATTGTGATGCGTCGAATCAAGGATTTGGGTGTGTATTAATGCAAAGGGGTAAGGTGATAGCTTATGCATCCTGACAACTCAAGATTCATGAGAAGAATTATACCACTCATGATTTGGAGGTTGGTGCGGTAGTATTTGCTCTTAAGAATTGGAGACATTATCTGTATGGCACAAAGAGTGTTGTTTATACAGATCATAAGAGTCTTCAGCATATTTTCAGTCAGAAGGAGTCGAATATGCGACAAAGAAGGTGGATTGAGTTATTTAGTGATTATGATTGCGAGATTCGCTACTATCCTGGAAAGGCGAATGTGGTAGCTGACGCTTTAAGTAGAAAGGAGCGGATTAAGCCTAAGCGTGTACGAGCAATGTGTATGACGTTACAGTCGGGAATTAAGGGTAAGATATTGGCAGCACAAGAGGAAGCTCTCAAAGATGAGAATGCGACTGCTGAGATGTTGCGTGGGTTAGATCAACAGATGGAGAAAAAGGAAGATGGTGGACTGTATTTCTTAGATAGAATATGGGTTCCATCGGTAGGAGGTGTAAGAAAGTTGATCATGGATGAGGCTCATAAATCGAGATATTCGATTCATCCAGGATCGGATAAGATGTATTATAATCTTAGAGATGCGTACTGGTGGCCGGGAATGAAGAGGGGGGATAGCTGAATATGTTAGCCAATGCTTGACTTGTTTGAAAGTTAAGGCTGAGCATCAGAAACCCTCAGGATTATTACAACAGCCGCCGATTCCAGAATGGAAATGGGAGAGAATAACAATGGATTTTATTACGAAGTTGCCTAGGACGAGTAGTGGACATGACACGATATGGGTCATAGTGGACAGGCTGACAAAGTCTGCACATTTTCTAGCCATTCGTGAAGATTATAAGATGGAAAAGCTGGCGAGGATTTATATTAATGAGATTGTGGTGAGACATGGTGTGCCTGTGTTGATTATTTCAGATCGTGATAGTAGGTTTACTTCGCGGTTTTGGCAATCATTGCAAAAGCCGTTGAATACACAATTGGACATGAGCACTGCTTATCATCCACAGACTGATGGGCAAAGTGAGCGAACGATTCAGACTTTGGAGGATTTACTTAGAGCGTGTGCTATTGATTTTGGAGGAAGCTGGGATACTCATTTGCCTTTGGCTGAGTTTTCCTATAACAATAGCTATCATTCCAGTATTAGATGTGCGCCATTTGAGATGTTGTATGGGAGGAAGTGTAGATCGCCTATTTTATGGGAAGAAGTTGGGACGAGCCAACTAATTGGTCCTGAAATAGTGCAAGAGACTACAGATAAGGTGTTTCAGATTAAGGAAAGACTTAAGGTAGCAAGAGATCGCCAAAAGAGCTATGCGGATAATCGCCGTAAGCCCTTGGAGTTTAGTGTTGGTGACCTTGTAATGCTGAAGGTGTCTCCTTGGAAAGGTGTTGTGCGTTTCGGTAAGAAAGGCAAATTAGCACCTTGCTATGTAGGACCGTTTGAGATTACGGAAAGGATTGGACTTGTGGCATAACGGTTGAGGTTGCCTGAAGGGTTAAGTAGTGTGTATGATACGTTTCACGTGTCTAGTCTGAATAAATGTTTTGCGGATGCTAGTTTGTATGTGCCGTTAGATGAGATTAAGGTTAACAGGACTCTTCACTTTGTTGAGGAACCTGTCGAGATCATGGATCGTGAGGTTAAGAGTATGAAACGTGGTAAGATAGCGTTGGTAGAGGTATGTTGGAATTCAAAGCGTGGTCCTGAGTTTACTTGGGAACGTGAGACATAAAGTGTTGCATCGATCATCTTAGATCATGATGAGATACTTACTTCGCGATTGTGGTATACGGTTTATAGAGCTTTGGGTACGTAGTTGTAGATGAGTACGGCTTATCATTCTTAAGTAAATGGATTAAGAGGGAGTACAAATTTGACATTGGATGTTTCTTTTGTTCAAGATTATGGTGCTGCTATTTGCACCCTAGCGTGGGTGAGCAGATCATTTGTAGTTGGATTTAGATCATGGAAGTTCGGTACGGGGTATTCGGGTTATTGATCGGAGTAATGTATATTTCCGTGTGTCGTTGGATCGTCGGTAATGTTTTCTATCGTATGTATTCGAGTATTCAAGTGGTCCATATCTTGTGGTATTTTCTCTGTGACTGTATGGCGTGGTAGAATTCCCCATAGTCATAAGAAGTGCTAGTGATTTATGGTTTTTGGCGTGGTATTATCTAGTTGGGTATCCACAAATTTTCTTTGGCTAATGTTACTGGTGACTCGAGTAGTTAAATCTCGGGACGCGATTTCCCTAAGTGGGGGATAATGTAACAACCGTGATTTTAGCAGGTTGGTTTGACTAATAGTCTCAACCTATTTAGCTTTTATGTGGTGTGTGCTATGTGCTTATATGTGGTGTATGTGGTATAAGTATGGTATATGGGTATTGAGTACGTGTGTTAGCACTAAATCCCTTGGTGTGAGATTTTTCGTCATATTGAGTAGTGTTAAATTTTGGGAAAAGTTCATTTTGATCGCCTTGGTGGTGTAGAAATGACTTGTGTATTTGGTTGGTGTTTTGTGGTTTTGCGTAACGAGTCTCCGTTCAATTATTTGAGCGTTAGTAAGTTACGTGGAGATTATTTTTGAGGGTTATATTAGTAATAAGAGTTAAATTTCTATTTTTGGAAACTTTATTTTGAAAATGATATTTTTCCGGTTTGTCGTAAAAACGAAGGTTTATCGCGTAAGGTGTTAAAAATTGATATAGGGTTTTTATAAAATATCAAAGGTACAAGGTTTTAAGTGTAATAATTAATAATAATAAAAAAAATAATTTTTTTATATATGGATATATTAAGAAACGAATTTTAGGATAAAGGAAGAAAAAAAGGGAACCTAATTGTATTCTAATTGCAAAACTTGGAAGAAAAGATACCTAGAACCTTCCATAGAGTATTATAAATACAAACCAAAAACCCTCATTCCCTCCCCTTTGAAAAATTCGGTCGACCACTCCCAAGGAAAAGAAGAAGATTTTTTTAGAGTTTGATAATCCAATTTAAGGTACGTTTAGTAAACCCTAGTTGTGTAAATAATTTTTATGATTCATGTAATACAATTATGATGGATTAGGGTTTATGCTTAGATCTGTAAATTAATGATATTAAACATGTTAGGGTTAATAATTAGTGATATTATAATGATTAATGAAGTAATTAGGGTTTAGAACATGTTAATTAATGAGTCATGAATCTGGCAGATTTAAAGGTCTGTAAAGATACGATTGTAATTAATAGATGAAGATGAGTTAGATCACGAATTTTATGTCTAAATTATAGTTCAGTGAAAGAGCTTTCCAAAAAGTCCAACCACAAGTGTTTTCGAGGTCGGGAAGTCGGTCAAACGATTTTTGTGAGTTAAGGTGTCAAATCAGTTAAACCGGGACAGAATTAGGGTAAACGTATTGAGGTCAAAGGTGGCTTTGAAAGTGGAATTTGGATAAGGCCTTCTGTGGGAATCAAGTTCTATATTATATTTGACTTCCACACGAAAATTAGATGATAATAAGTTGTGTGAGTGGGTCTATGAGGTCAAAACTTTTTGATGTCTGATCAGATCCGAATCTGGATAGATGGCATGTTTGATTTTTCATTGAGTACTTGTGTGGGTTTTTAGTGCATGGCCTTCTGGGAAAAGCTTGTATGCTTATGAAGGATCATGGTTAATTTTTGGTGTGAGTTGTGAAGCGTTATTCGCCATGATTTTTTGTGGGTGAATGTACCCTACAAATCTGCATTTTCTGAAAGTTTTAATAAAGGGATTTAGTGAGTGTAAAGTATTGGGTGATGATTAGTATGGAGTCTAGGTAATCCATAGTGGGTTATATAAACCTTAGACATCCATCATATGTGTGTTACATGGACTATGGCTTTTAGCTTAGTCGCGTGTAACGTGATTGTTTTTTTTGTGATATAGATTTGTGTGTTGATAACTTGGAAGCTGTGGAGTTGAGGTGAGTTCATAGTCCCATATTTTTACTTTGTTTTAAACTTGGGATGGAGATGATGCTTGTTTAAATTATTTTTGGGTTACTGTGATTATGTGGTTATAAAATGCATGGACGTGTAATTGTTATTATACTTATACTACATGTTATTATGGTGTTTATTTGTGGTGATTATACGAGTGGGAAGATGCCCTAGTGGCTCTACTCGTTATTATTATGTCCGGCCGGAAGGGGAATTATATTGGATCGGTGGGCGCGTTCCGTCCCAATTATTGTGAACTTGGATCGGTGGGCACGTTCCGTCCCAATTGTGGTGGTATTTGGATCGGTGGGCACGTTCCGTCCCAATTGATGTGGTGTTTGGATCGGTGGGCACGTTCCGTCCCAATTTATATTTTGGATCGGTGGGCACGTTCCGTCCCGTAAGCTATGATTGCATGCTAGTGTATAATAACTATATATCTTTGCTGTCCTGCTATGCTATGTTTTATAATCACAGTGGACTGACGATCAAGGTGTTTTATGTGTCTTAAACCTATGAATCTCACCAACATTATGTTGACGTTTTAAGCATCATTTTCAGGTGAGCATTCTAAGGCTAAGATAGAAGGGCGCGATTAGAAGAGACCTAGATTGCATTGGGGATGGCTTATCATTGAGTTTAGTTTGATTAAAAATGAATTTTGTTTGAGATATTTGATTTTCTTTCATATTTAACTCTTTGTTTTAATGGAGATTCCTTGGAGATTTTATTTGGATTATTTATATTGGGGTATCGTTACGACACTTTGTGTTTGTACTTTGCTCTATTTGTTTGCATGTAGTATTTTCTCTATTTAGACACCAAGTGTTGTGATGATATCCATGATGTTGCACTCGCGATTCCGCCATTGGCGAGGTGTGACACTTGGGTGCAAGTTCTAGGCTATTGGGACTACACTTTATAGACCAAATGGAACATAGAGAAACCAAAAATAAAGGCCAATAGAGCTTGTGGCTATTATTGGCTTAAATGAGCTTTTGACAGCCTAACTTTTCCACAAAACACTAAAAACTTGATTTTACACCTAAATGACTTATTAGACCTAGATAACAGCTTATAATGGCTTATAAAAGCTGGATCAAAGTTGGGATTAATGCAAATGTACAGTACACACAAGTTTGACCAGTTGACTAGCTTGAACCAAACACCCCTTCTAGGGACTGTTTTGGATTTTTAAAATGAAAATGGTTATTTTAAGCTAAGATTCTGAACAATGACTGATTTAATGACTTATATGAGTACTAATTCATATTTAAAAAACTGAAATAAGCTAACAATTAAGCTATGTCTATTTAAGGTATATTTTTGGTTTTTATGAGTTTTTAAGTGAAAATGAAGAAAGACTATTTAAGACTGACAAAACTGAATGAAATGTGATTGTAAACTACTGATAAGCTAATAATTATAAAGATAAGCTACTAATAAGCTATAGAACAATGAAATGAAAATGAAGCAAAAACTTAGAAAAAGCTTACAACTGAAGTGGATTGTGAAAGAAAGAACTAGGACCAGAACAGACCCCTAGCTTGTTAACACAAGCTAGAAAACCCACAAAGCCTTCCAGAATAGCTTATAATACCCAGAGTAGCTTATTCCACCCAGAGTTGACTTTCGTTGACTGTTCTTGCATTTTCAAGACTGAGAACTAGTTTACACTACATAAGCTTACATAAAGCTATGATGAGCTTATGTGAGCTTATAGAAAGGGTTATTGGAGCTTTTGATTATTACTTAATAGGGTTCGAACTTATATATCTTAACAGGTTACTTGAAACTTAATTATAACTGAATTCTCAATACAAAGTGACTTGAACTAGATCAATATAACTGAAATGTACTTATATTAATAACTGGAACTTTAAGATTACAAAAGATTAATACTGAAATTGAAATACGATTAACTAAAAAACTACTTTTTACCTACTTGCTCTTAATGAGCTACATTGCTTTCTATATATACAAATAAAATCTGGGAAACACCTTTGTCGACATCTTGATCAATCCTAGACCCTTGAATTGCTTCAATTTGATCTCAATCGTCCACATTCACTTTTGGCGGGAAAACAGGACAAGTGGGATTAGTCATGTTTTGGTCAGTGAGAGTGGGGAAGATGCATTTATTGCATTTGGATTGTTAGGTAACGTGTATTGGAGGGGGGATGAGGTGGTGAGACAGCTGTGGAAAATGGTGAGGTGGGGGGTGACTGGTTTGGCGGGTTTAGGGGAAAGGGATGAGTTTGACTGGGGTCAACTCTGGGTTTTGGGTTTTATTAATAAACGGGGAAATGGGCTTGGGTGAGTTGGGCTGGGTTTATAATAAAAAGGGTTGGGTTTATATTGGGATAGGATTTGGATTTTTGGGTTAAAGGTTTAGATAGGATCCGGATTTTGGTTTATTAAACATAAGGACCAATGTTGTAATTTGCTGAAAATCCAAGGACTAAACCTATAATTTTTCCAAAGTTATCACAAGGACCAATCTTGTCAAGTGTGAATAGTACAAGGGTGTAAAACATAATTTTCCATTTTTAAAACACCCGGGGACTAATATTGACATTTTTCAAACTTGGGGGACCAAAGTTGTAATTTTGAAAACTTGAACCTTAAAGGACTAATCTTGACAACTTATGAATCCCCAAGGACCTTTGATGATATTTAACATGTTTTGAATAACCAGGGACTAGTTCTGCCAATTTGTGAAACTTCAGGGACTGAAAATGACAATTATGCAAACTTTGTTCGTTTTTCACTTGTTTTCAATCTTTTTGTTCCTGAGTCACATAAAAACACATTTTATGATATTTTCAGTATTTTGATTCATATCTGCAGGTTTTTAAATGATTTTGCAGATAAAATGTGACAGAAATGATGAGTATTTATCCTTCTCCACATGGACACTTATAAGCTTCATATGGATCCATCTACATAAGCCACAAAAACCCGGTGGTGGTGAGTGTGGTGGTGTAAGGACAAGAGTTTGAGAGGATAAGAGTTAACCAAATATGCTTTTATGGTAAAAAAGCAAGAGTGTAGAAACGTAGAGGGGGGGGGGGGGGTGATTACGTTCATGTTTAAAATCTTAATTGTTTCGTATCAAATTCCTGATCAAGTGTGACTAAATATAAATAGTGGTTATGTCACTCATAACAAATATATATTCACGTAATCACAAGTATGTTTACCAAAACAAGACTCACGTATCATCAATACAAGTAAGCACATAAACATAAGCAGAACACAAGGTTAAAAGAATTAAACTATTTCAGATTAAACTGTGGACAGTCCCTTAAATGTATGGACGGTCCCATATATATGTGGGACCGCCTGTTGATTTACAGGACCGTCACCAGTGTTGTTTCCGAGACATATGTATTTGCATTTTTAAGTTGTTCTAGTTTATATTTTAGGCACAATCACAATCTAACCAACAAGTCACACAAACACAACCTAAATGCAAAAAGATAAATGCAAGAATAAAACGCAAAGAGATAAGGTGAAAGAAAGCGCAAACCAGACACGGTGATTTATAGTGGTTCGGCACGAAGCACCTCTTCGCCTTACTCCACTCCTCGAGTACACAACTCGAGAGTTACTTCACTAGTCAACACGCTCCCTTTAAGAGGAACAAACCGTACACCAAAGCTTACACCAATTTAATGACACTAAGCAAAATTTCGAGTCCTAATCCTAGCTAGAACCAATCTACACAAAGCCCACGTGGCTACACGAACAAGCACTCTTGTCCACTTGGATTTACACACAATCCAAATCTTCACACGAATGATCACCCCGTCCAAATCTTCACACGGACGATCACCCCGTCCACTTGAATCATCACCCAATCCAAGTCTTCACGGACCTTCACCCGGTCCTAGTCTTTACAAGGACGATCACCCCGTCCTAATATTCACACGGACGATAACCCCGTCCTAATCTACACACGGACGATCACCTCTTCCTAACAAACTATTACAAGGACTACACACTTTGTCCTAATCTAAACTAACACAACTATTCACAACTCACACACAAGTCGGATATACTAATATACAAATGAGAGAGTTTGGAGGAAGAAGAGAATCGTAACACAAGTTACGTGTGTGTGTGTGGACTACATTATAACACTTCGATTCTTGACGACTTCGAGTGTTCTTCTCTTGCACTTGAGATAGAGGATGACGGGATCACTTATAAACACATACCAAAGAGTTATAGTGATCAAAGAAGGAGAAAGAAAGATCAGAATATTTTTATGCAAAGAGGGTTGGTTTTTCTGAGAAAACAGTGCAGTATTTAAAGGCATAAGGAGGAGCGGGGACGGTCCCGTAAACATTGGACGGTCCCATATATATAAGGGACTGTCACCTTTAAGACGCTCCTCTTTTTGTCCTTTAGTGGTGAAAATTTATCTGATTTAGGCGGGAAAAATAGTTGTTGGCAATTTGAAATTCAAATTTCAAATTCAAATTTATTTTTCTTTAAAACATTTCTTTATCAATACAAAAATAATTTGTGTAGTTTATTTTTGTAAAAATGTTTTGTCACATTTATAAAATGTAAGGTTTAAGGAAAAAAATATTTTCTTTGATCACTTAACAAAATTGGTATTGAGTTTTTCATACCTTAAGTGATGTAGACTTGAGCCGTCGAGAGATGTTGATGCGTTCCGGAATTGATGATTTGTGTAAACGAGTAACTTGTACACTTTACGTTATGTATTACAAGTTACATGTTTTTCATCATTAAAACATGAAGACATTGTATAGATTAAACGTCGTAATGTTTGCACTAACAATCTCCCCCCTTTTGATGATGACAAATATGTAAACCGTAACTCATAGCAAAGTGTAGAAGTTACTTGTTTACACTCCCTCTCCCTCTTTTGTCGAAGCAAAAAGGTGTCGCCAATGTAGAGGTAGAAAGAAGATCGGAGAGAACTTGAGAGGTAGATTTGAGAAGATGACTCAAGAAGAAGACTTGAGAGAAATGCTCGAGCATTGAGGAGAAGAAGAAAACTTGAGAAGATGTCTTGATAAGAAGACTTGAGAAGAAGAGACGTATTTGCTTGTATTAGAGAAAGACTTGAGAGGACAACTTGAGAAGAAGACTTGAGGAGATGACTTGAGAAGATGAAGAAGACTTGGCCATGTAGACTAAGATGACTTGAGAAGACAACTTGAGAAGAAACTTGAGAAGATAACTTTGAGAGGAAGACTTGAGAAGACAACTTGAGCATATAGGTTGAAGTATGATCCCCGAATGTATTAGACGATCCCGAATCCCATCATTCAAAGAAGTGAACTTGCGTCATCCTAGTGAAGCCTTGATCCTATCGCCATGGTTTAACCAACTCCGAACCATGTACCCAGCTACTTCCGAGCTCCCCCTAGCTCATTGCATCCCCATTGACTTTTAGCGTATCCATGAATCAAATATGTTGCAAATGCTTAACCTACATCAAGGGTTAGTTTCAAGCAACAAAGTATGTAAAAGGATATGAGTAGCATTATAGAGGTGGACTACACATAGCAAGTAATGTGTAGATGCGTCAATGATTTTCAAACAAGTTTGACATTTGCAAATGATCCCCCTTGGTTTATGCTCCCCTTTGTTTGGGCTACCAAAGAATCGAGCGATGAAGGAATGCTACAAAACAGAGTTAGTAGGCAAGTGCACATATATATAATAATGATGATATATATAGCAAGACATTATCGGAGATTAATACATGCATGACTCAAATATGAGTATTCTAAAGTATGGCATGAAAGGAATTGAAACTAACATATATAATTATTGATTATATATTAACACACCATTCTCTAACTTCTTCCAAGGTAAGTGTCTAATGTCTAGGTGATATAGAGTGAAGATGATATGCTCCTAGATGAGAATGAAGATGACTCTTTAAAGTAGAGAAGTAGGAGAGGATGAACGAAAATGAAGAAAGAGGGTTTTAAGCCAAGGTTGACAAGGATGATGTAAAGATGAGAAGGAAGATAGGAGACTTCATATTTGAAGATAGTGGTTTAATTTAGGCTTATGTTGAAGGGGGTAAGAAGAGATGTGTGTAGGGAGACAATGAAAGGACCGTTTGCACTTACAATGAGTGAGGATGAAAAGAGGTGAGGAAGATGGGAGACTTTAAATATTATCCTAGTTTTGTTGGGTATTTTATCATGAAGAGGTGGATGTGAGAGAAGAAGAAGGATGGTACTATGGACTCTTAATATGGTTTAGAGAGTGAAGAAGTTTTTGAAGGAATTCTCATGGGTGATCCCAATTTTATGAATAAGTCCTAGAAAGAAGGGAAGGAAGGAGATGATAAAGGAGAGTGAAGAGTGAAGTGATCAAAATGGTTGTTATTTTGGACAAGGCATGGTGTATGATGGTTCAAAATATTTTTTAAGGAGAAAGAAACTGGTCCAGAAGGTGGTGAGTCAAGGGTGCAGAAAGAGAAAAACAGTGAACCAGTTCATGACACCTTTACTGAGGACGGTCCTTTAAATAAAGGACGGTCCCGTATATATAAGGGACCGCCCATATATTTTTGGGACCGTCTCCAGTGGGGTGCAGAGTCTTTCCAGTTTTCTCTGTTTTTCCCAGATGCAAGGATAGAAATAATCAAAGGATTGATTATGTGATAGTCATATTACCGTTAAGAAAGAAAAGTATTGGGCAATAATGATTAAGGAATGATTTAGGGATTTGATAAAGAATGTTTATAGAAATGTTGGGATTATATGGAAAAGTGTATATAATCATTTGTTGGGTATTAAGAGAATTTACAAATGATTAGAGAATGTTTGGAAAGATGAGAGGTGTAGGTTATAAGTAAAGAATGTAGAGAGGTGTGGGGGTAATCTTTCCTAGACAAGAGAGTGGATTATTTGGAAGAGAGCGAGATGGTGAATAAGGAAATGTGAGTCATTTAAGCAGGCATCACATAATAATTAAGGATATTAATGTGTAAAACTATATGACATCTAAGAGGTTATCATAATAGGCATACCTAGTCCAACATAGTTAGGGTGCACAAATAACACGTAAGTCATGTAAAGAGATGCATACAAAACATGATTACTATGAATGCAAGCATTAAGTAAAACATGTTGACATTTAGCATATAAGAGCATGTATCATGGACATATATCAAGAAATATAACATTAGAAAAGCTAATTCAAAGCAAGATCTTTTTAATGAACAAGCATTCAATAATTAAGCAAGTAGGCATTGAGCTTTTAAGAAAGCATGAAGACATTTAATCATATTTCACAAGAACAAGTTGTTTTCAAATATTAAACACATATATGTCAGATGCAAGTAATCTAGGTTTGCTAAGAAGAATTCTAATTATAACTTGTTTAAAATGCAATCCTAATGGGAGACAAAGATCATCGATGTAAAAAATCTTTAGTCAAATGTAGGAATGGAAAATTTTTAAGTTAGAGAATGGATATGAGACTATTACTAGCGGTGCTCAATCAAGTGTGACTAAATATGAATAGTGGTTATGTCACTCATAACAAATATATATGTCACGTAATCACAAGTATGTTTACCAAAACAAGACTCGCGTATCATCAAAACAAGTAATCACATAAACACAAGCACAACACAAGGTTAAAAGAATTAAGCTATTTCAGATTAAACTGTGGACGGTCCCTTAAATGTATGCACGGTCCCATGTATATGTGGGACCGCCTGTTGATTTACAGGACCGTCACCCGTGTTGTTTCCCAAACATATGTACTTGCATTTTTAAGTTGTTTTAGTTTATATTTTAGTCACAATCACAATCTAAGCAACAAGCCACACAAACACAACCTAAATGCAAAAAGATAAATGCAAGAATAAAACGCAAAGAGATAAGGTAAAAGAAAGCGCAAACCAGACATGGTGATTTATAGTGGTTCGGTACGAAGCACCTCTTCGCCCTACTCCACTCCCCGAGTACCCAACTCGAGAGTTACTTCACTAGTTAACACGCTCCTTTTAGGCGGAACAAACCGTAGGCCAAAGCTTACACCAATTTAACGACACTAATCGAAATGTCGAGTCCTAATCCTAGCTAGAACCAATCTACACAAAGCCCACGTGGCTACATGAACAAGCACTCTTGTCCTCTTGGATTTACACACAATCCAAGTCTTCACACGAACGATCACCCCGTCCAAATCTTCACACGGACAATCATCTCGTCCACTTGAATCATCACCTAATCCAAGTCTTCACGGACCTTCACCCGGTCCTAGTCTTCACAGGGAAGATTACCCCGTCCCAATCTTCACAAGGGCGATCACCCCGTCCTAATCTACACACGGACGATCACCCCGTCCTAACAAACTATTATAAGGACTACACACTTTGTCCTAATCTAAACTAACACAACTATTCATGACTCACACACAAGTCGGATATACTAATATACAAATGAGAGAGTTTGGAGGAAGAAGAGAATCGTAACACAAGTTACGTATGTGTGTGGACTACATTATAACACTTCGATTCTTGATGACTTCGAGTGTTTTTCTCTTGCACTTGAGATAGAGGATGACGGTATCACTTATAAACACATACCAAAGAGTTATAGTGATCAAAGAAGTAGAAAGAAAGAACATAATATTTTTATGCAAAGATGGTTGGTTTTTCTGAGAAAACAGTGCAGTATTTATAGGCACCAGGAGGAGTGGGGACGGTCCCATAAACATTGGACGGTCCCATATATATGAGGGACCGTCGTCTATTTAAGGGACCGTCACCTTTAAGATGCTCCTCTTTTTGTCCTTTAGTGGTGAAAATTTATCTGGTGAAAATTTATCTGATTTAGGCGGGAAAAATAGTTGTTGGAAATTTGAAATTCAAATTTATTTTTCTTTAAAACATTTCTTTATCAATACAAAAATAATTTGTGTAGTTTATTTTTGTAAAAATGTTTTGTCACATTTATAAAATGTAAGGTTTAAGGACAAAAATATTTTCTTTGATCACTTAACAAAACTGGTATAGAGTTTGTTCATACCTTAAGTGATGTAGACTTGAGCCGTCGAGAGATGTTGATGCGTTCCGGCATTGATGATTTGTGTAAACGAGTAACTTGTGCACTTTACGTTATGTATTACAAGTTATATGTTTGTCATCATTAAAACATGAAGACATTGTATAGATTAAATGTCGTAACGTTTGCACTAACAGAGAGCTTTCATCGATGACCTATAGCGGCTACATGTCATCGCTATAGGTTCTGGTCATAGTCAATAAAGTTTTAGTCATTTTGTGTTTAAAATGCGGCATAGCTTTTTAAAGATTGATCTTGGATTATAAGTGTTAGTTTAATATTGTGGTTAAAATGTGGCATGTGTTTTAAGGACTGAGGTTGCATTTTAAGTTTTAGTTATATATTTTGTTTAAAATGAACTAGTTTCCTCATGATATGCTGCAAGAACTCCAAAAGTCTTATGAGAAACCACCTGCAGTTGAATTGTATGATTTGATCGATGCATTAAATAGCTGCAAGCAGGGTGAAGGTAAACCTGTTAGTGATCATGTGTTGGAAATGAAGAGTTACATGAACCAACTACATCAGATCAACTACATCTACCCAGAAAATGTATGTGTGAACTTAATCAACAGATCCTTGAACAAGGATTTCTCTGGTTTTGTTCGAAACTATAACATGCATTGTGCGGGGAAGACAGTCACATAATTGCTTGCAATGCTTGTGGACTATGAGAAAGGTTTACCAAAGAAGGCACCTACTCCTCAGGTATTAGCAATACAAGGAGGTAGGATATAAAAGCCAAAACCGTAGGTGAATAAGAAGGGTAAGGGAAAGGTTAACAAGGGTAAGCAAGTTATGGCCTACCAACCTAATCCTAAGAAGAATAACCCTAAGAAGAACAAGGTGAATCCTAACAAGAAGGATCAGGCTTGCCACCACTGCCATGAGGTAGGACATTGGAAGAGGAACTGTCCACTCTACCTTGAGGAATTGCGTGTGAAGAAGCGGAAGGCTGAGGCTGGTTACCCCAACACTTCAGGTGACTTTTTCATGATTGAATTATTTTCATTAATTCATAAAATAAATTCCTGGGTATACAATACTGGATGTGGTATTCATATTTGCAATACACTGCAGGGATTTAGAGTTGAAAGGAGACTGGCCTATGGAGAACAATATCTGCACGTGGGTAACGGAGCACATGCAGCTGTTGAAGCTATAGGCGTATTTGAATTAGTTTTGCCTTCGGGCTTAGTACTGTCTTTAAATAATTGTCATTATGCACCTACTATTGTTAGAGCTGTTGTTTCCTTTTCATGTTTATTGGATATTGGTTTTAATCATACTGTTACAAGCAATGGAATTTCAGTTTCTTTAAATGATGTGTGAAAAAGTAGAGGGGGGGTGAATACGTTTACCGTTTTAAAACTTAAAACTTGTTGTATCAAATTTCCACTTTGGCTAGTTCTAATATGAACACTGTCTGTTGTAGTTTATGTCTACCAAGTTGTCACACAAGTATTATCACATAATCACAACACAAGCAATCACATAATGCAAATATAAAAGTAAAGAGATAAGTAAAAGAAAGCGCAAACCGAACACGATGATTTATAGTGGTTCGGTCACGGAGCTCCTCTCCGCCCTACTCCACTCCCCGAGTACCCAACTCGAGAGTTACTTCACTAGATCAACAAGCTCCCTTTCTTAGGCGGAGAAAACCTTTACACGTCGCTTACTTCCTTTTCCGGTACTAAGCTAAACATCGGGTTCTTTACAAGGGTACAACCACTCCCATCGTCACTTATACAATTACCGACACTAAGCTAGATGTCGAGTTCTTTACAAGGGTACAACCACTCCCAACACTCTTTGTATTTTAAGGACTAAAATACTAACCTCACTCTACTGATCTAAATCATACAATGATGGTTACAACAATGATCCATGACATAAGTATATCATGGATATGAATGCCTATACTATATGAACTTCCATTGATCGGAAGCCTTCAATGTATGAAGATCACAAGCTCCCTAAACTTGTTGTGATGGATTTTCATATATGCATCTTCATGGTGGATTAGTAAGTATGCTATGGATGATGACTTGTGATCTTGAGCTTGCTTCACAGGATCATAACAAGTGTATGCTTACAACATAATGAAAGTTAGTAACATTATGATCATTATGTAATGAGGTGATTAATGTATGAATCTACATGTTTAGCTACTGATCTAAGTATGTGAAATGAGTGAGGGAATGTGTGTTCTAAGTTGGATAAACAATGGGTAAACAATGGGCTTCTATTTATAGCCAACAAGATTTTTGCTCCGCGGATCTGAAGGATCCCTAAATTTGGATCCGCGCTTTATACCATTTGGATCCGCGCTTTATACCATTTGGATCCGCGGATTGACAGCTAGCAAACATTACCAAATCTCATGAAATCTTCAAATGTCAACTATCTAACTTGTGTATCTAAACAAGATATTATACAATCTTACAAAGATTTCACTTGTGATGCATGCCATGATGTCATGGTATTATTTAACTAATAAAGTTTCCATTTTAAGAAATAAACATGTAAACTTGTATATGTTATTCCTAGTGAACTTTGTAATGTTTATGTGTATCCTAGTGATCATGTAAAATGAGGTTCTAAGTAGAATGATTAGCCTTTTTAAAATACTTAATTACCTAACCGTATTTTAAACATTCTAAATGGTTTGTTAAGGGTTTGATCATAATGCTACATAACAAACATGTACGAACCTGTGTTGTATCATATGAGGACTTGAGAGGTGTTGAATGTATGTTGAGACAAGATATGATTACAAGTAACTTGTACATTTTACGCTATGTATCAAGTTGCATGTTTGTCATCACTCAAAACAAACAAGATTGCTTGCACTAGCAATCTCCCCAACGAGACTGCTTGCACTAACATGATGTTTTTTATTTTAATGCTATTGCTGTGAATGGTGTTTTTGAAATTGACATGAATGAATCCAATAATTATAATTCAATGTATAGCATCAATAAGAAGAGAATCAATAATGTTTTGGATTCATCTTATCTTTGGCATTGTCAACTTGCTCATATAGGCAAGACTCGTATGGAAAAGCTGCAACGTGAATGGCTTTTACAAGATATCAATGATGAATCATTTGATAAATGTGAATCTTGTATATCTGGGAAGATGACAAAGAAACCTTTTAATAATCGTATGGAAAGGGCTTCTGATCTACTTGGTTTAATACACACTGATGTGTGTGGACCACTTAGACATGTGTCAAGGAAAGGTGCCAGCTACTTCTTAACCTTTATTGATGATTTCAGCCGTTATGGATATGTTTATTTACTTAAACATAAATATGAGTTGTTTGAAACAATTAAGGTTTTCAAAGCAGAAGCAGAATTGCAACTTGGAAAGAAGATTAAAGTTCTTCGATCCGACATAGGTGGTGAATACCTAAGTCAAGAGTTTAAAGATTATTTAGCTGAGAATGGAATTGTCCAGCATCTCACATCTCCATATACTCCACAACAAAATGGTGTATCTGAGAGAAGAAATCGTACATTGTTGGACATGGTGCGATCAATGTTTAATCTTACAACTATTTCTTTATCCTTTTGGGATTATGCCTTAGAATCTGCTATTCGCATTTTAAATATGGTTCCAACCAAGAAGGTTGATAAGACACCTTATGAGTTATGGAATGGAAAAACTCCTAACTTGTCTTATTTAAAGGTCTGGGGTTGTGAGGCATTTGTTAAACGTGACTCAGCAGATAAACTACAACAAAGATCGGTAAAGTGTATCTCTGTAGGATACCCAAAGGAAACGATGGGTTACTACTTTTACTGCCCACCTGAAAACAAAGTAATTGTTGCTAGGTATGGAGATTTTCTTGAAAAGGATCTCATATCTCAAGAATTTAGTGGGAGGATTTATGATCTGGAAGATGATCAAGAAGATACATTACCTTCTGAAAACACTAGCGAACTTCCTGTGGAACCTAAAAGTCTGGGTCCTCCACCTGAAGTTGTTCCCATTCGTAGATCTGTAAGGACTGTGAAAGCACCTGAACATCTATGTCTTAACATAGAAGTTGAGGAAACTATATTAGGGGATCTTAGAGAACCTGCTAATTATAAAGCTGCCATGAATGATCCTGAAAAGGACAAATGGCAAGTTGCTATGAATGGGGAAATGCAATCCATGAGAGATAATGAAGTCTGGATTGAAGTAGACCTTCCTCCCAATGCCAAGGTAGTTGGAAGTAAGTGGCTCTTCAAGAAGAAAACTGACATGGATGGCAATGTACACACCTATAAGGCTCGTTTGGCAGCTAAAGGCTTTACTCAAACTTATGGTGTTGATTACGAGGAGACCTTTTCTCCTGTAGCTGACATAAGGGCCATTAGGATTCTCATAGCTATAGCTGCATACTATGACTATGAGATTTGGCAAATGGATGTCAAAACTGCCTTCTTAAATGGTCACCTAGATGAAGACATCTATATGGCGCAGCCTGAGGGATTTGTGAATCCAGAATTTCCAAACCGTGTATGCAAACTACAAAGATCCATTTATGGATTGAAGCAAGCATCACGGCAATGGAATAAGAAATTTGATGAAGAAATCAAAAAGTTTAGGTTTACTCAGAATCTTGATGAGCCATGTGTATATCACAAAGCTAGTGGGAGTGATGTTATTTTCCTTGTTCTATATGTTGATGACATATTAATCATGGGTAAAAATATTCCAATATTGAAAGAGGTTAAGGCCTATCTTGGGAAATGTTTTTCCATGAAGGATTTAGGAGAAGCAGCATACATTATGGGAATCAAGATATATAGAGATAGATCAAAGCGGTTGATTGGATTAAGCCAAAGTGCTTACATTGATAAAATATTGAAGAGATTCAATATGCAAAATTCCAAGAAGGGATATTTGCCAATGCAAGAGAATCATGACTTAAGTAGCAAAGCATGTGCTTCAACACCTGCAGAGGTGACATGCATGACGAGAGTCCCTTATGCTTCGGTTGTGGGATCTGTTATGTATGCGGTGAGATGCACAAGGCCTGATGTGGCGTTTGCTCAAAATATAACCAGTCGATATCAACAGAATCCAGGTGAACTCCACTGGACTGCTGTTAAACATATTCTCAAGTACTTAATGGCTACAAGAGATATGTTTTTAGTATATGGAGGAAATCCAGAAGCAGAACTTGGTGTTACAGGTTACTGCGATGCTTCCTGGAAATGTGATAAATATGATACGAAGTCTCAGACGGGTTATGTCTTTGTCATTAATGGAGGAGCTGTGGATTGGAAGAGCAAGAAGCAGAGTACCATAGCAATGTCTACAACAGAAAGTTAGTACATAGCTGCTTCAGAAGCTGCAATGGAAGCCGTATGGATTAGGAAGTTCGTTTCAGGGCTTGGAGTTATGCCCTCGATTGAAAACCCTATAAAGATGTATTGTGACAATTCAGCTGAATTACATTTGCCAATGAACCTGGAATCATGAAAGGCACCAGACATTTCCCGATTAAATATCACTATGTTCGAGAACAAGTCGAGATAGGTAAAATCGAGTTACTCAAAGTTCACACAGATAATAATCTAGCTGATCCCTTAACGAAGGCTTTACCTGGTGGAAAGCTTTATCAACATGCTGAAGGCATAGGACTTCGTTTAGCTAGTAGTTTCATGCCCATCTGTGATTAGTGTTTGGATAAAAGGATGTTATGAACAATTATTATTTTAATAAAATAAAATATTTATTATGTTTGATTATCATTTTCTTAATAATATATCCTGTATTTGCATGTTTAATCCAAGAATAATTTGATTATTCTAAATTGTCCGTTGTCAATTAATGATATGGGAATATCATTAAATTAAGACAAATCTGAGTATTGGTAAAATATACTTAAAAGTATATTGATGTGTTGACATGCCAATTTCACATGATATTCAATGAATTGAATATAGGACTTATCCCAACTACATGATTTTACTTTATGGATCTTGTCATCAAGTAAATCATGAATATAGTTATCCTCAGACTTGAGATACCAGATAACTGTCATGGATGTAGTGCATTTCTGTAAAGCAATTTACCGCTATACGTTACTGGTAGCTATAAGGATTGTTTTCAGAAGTGTTGCAAAGTTCATGGGTTTTACTTGTAGTCAAGAAAGAATTTGTTCCTTTAAATTTGTTTTGAAGTTTAATACTGTTGGGCCCCTTGTAAGGTTGACAAGATGTTTGCGTGGCCACGCCCAAGATCTATCTGGAATACATTCAGACGATTTGGTAATCTTGTTCAATCAGAAACAACGAGAAACAGAATAATTAATTAAAGAATGACTAAGATCCATATCTTTATTAACGTAGTATTAGTAACAAAAGGATAATTATGATGATGAATCATCGAAAGGTTTTTTCAGGAGACCACCCTCGAGTTGTACCAGGGGCATTGGTGTGTTGCTAGACGCTAACCAATGTCATTACACTATTAATAGATGTCCAAGTGGGAGCTGTTAGTTTTGTGGACAAATATTAATACATGTATTTCTAGAATCGAACTCGAGACCACGGGATTGCACACTTTACGTATGAAGAATTAATGTATAATAATTAATATATAAAACGTTATATATTTAATTATTAAAACACAAAAATAATGACTAACGGACGTTAAGTAGTTAACGACAATTGACTAACAACCGTTAAATGATTAAGTAAAGGACTAGAGTGAAAAACAGAAGTCGGAAAAGTTTTGGAAGCCCCTAGGGCGGTTTAGGCCGATCGGCATGGGCTTGGGGAAACCTAATCCCATTCCAACTTGTCTTCCAAGTCTTCTAACTATATATACAAGGCTTAGGGTTATTTTTTCAATACCTCTTGTGCACTTGCTATAAACCTAAACTTGTTCTCTTCCTTTTCTTGGTAGGGCCGATCGAACAAACACCCTCTTAGGGGTCGATCGGTTTGTTTTATAAAAACAAATTTGTGTTTTCTTTATCTAGCAATCACGTTAATTCGGTTATAGTACATGTGTACAAGAACGTGGTATTGACTCATTATAGTTAATATCTTAGATTGAATTACAAAACGGTAAGGGGTAATTCGTGAATCCAATTCTTGATCTTGATTGAAAGATTATTGAATTTGATTCTTGTTTAGCTAGAATCAAATGTACGTTTACATTTAAATTTGGTTAATTCTTTATGTGTTAAATTGATCCTACGCTTCCGCATGTGTATAATAATTATGTGTTTAATTTATGAACTTATCATGTTATTAAATTCCAACACTTGATAAATGGTTAAATTGACTTGATGGGGAATATAAAGATAAGCAAACCTATTTCATAATAGTTGTAACTTTTATCTAAATCCGAATATTAACTTCTAGAATATCTTCGACAGTGGTGAGACAAATCTAAAAGTATAACAAATGGTATATTCGATAAAACTAGATGGCCGAAACTTATTTTTATAAGTTAATTGAAATAGATTTTGAATTTAAGAGCCCGTGAGAGCTTTTTTCCAAAAAAAGAGATTGCTTATTTTTATCTGTGAAAAACTATAAGGGAGTTGAATAGTTTTAGTGTTTTAAAATCATGATTTCGAAAAATTGTGAAATCAAGCAAAGATATTATGTAAATGTAAAGGTAAATGCAAGACAATAAATAAATAATGAAAAGATCAAACCACAAAAAAAGGATTTATAGTGGTTCGGTAACGAAGTTCATTCCTCGTCCTACTCCACTCCCCGAGTTTCTGACTAGAAAGTTCACTTCACTATGTCAACAAGCTCCATTCTTAGTGGAGAAAACCGTACAATGTCGCTTAAACTTTTACCGGTACAAAGTTAGATATCAAGTCCTATCTAGGTAGAACCAATCTTTCTCTCTATGGATTTTGAGGACTAAAATACTAACTTAACTCTCTATTTTGATGTATAGTGGTGTTTATGAACTTTGAAGTATGGTAGTGACATATAGTAACACAACAAGGTTGCAAATACAATAACTGATAACTACAACACATAAAACTTGAAGATATTCTTGTGTTCTTGAAGTATGGTAGTGAAATATAGCAGCACAACAAGGTTGCAAATACAATAACTAATAACTACAACACATTAAACTTGAAGATCTTCTTGTGTTCTTCCCTTGCTAGAAAGATGGATTAGTTATGTGATCACTTGAATGAATTTAAAACAAGATATTGATCATTGAGATGTGTATGCATGTATGAAAGAATGCTAGAAATATGATTGCAAGGGGTCAGAAAAATGTTATACAAAAGGCTTGCTTAAATAGGCAAGATGGGAGCTGGAACAACCTACGACGCATCCACGGATCCCTTAAGGGATCCGTTCATCTTGAGGGACCCGTCCCTCATCTACAAGCCCAAAAATCTATCCGTTTTTAGAGGTCATTCATGTCTTTCGTGGAATATTACATCTTTTATGATGCATGAGAAAAGCTGATATTAAAGGGCAAGATGCTTGCTTAAATTGCTAAATACACAAGACCCTGAAATGTAATTATGTTTTCGATGCAAAAACACTTTAGATGATTTATTCATTAGTCTTGGAGTATTACCAAAATATTTAATCCATTTCTCCATGCAAGATTGCATTTAAATTACTTTCCAAAGGGGAAGATTCTTGACTAGTTAGTCAAATGAGGCTTAAAACATTTTCTTATAATGAGAGTAACTTGTTTAATAAAAGATAATAAAACTTTTGTAAAAGTTAATAGAAGTATGTAATATTTTATAAAACAATGCAATAGCTTAATGCAATGTGTATGATAAAACATCCTTTCATCATTATACAAGTTTTACAGATTCATGTAAATACTTTAAGTGATTATTGACAAAGGTCAACTTAAGTCTAAAACTTGTTTACTTGAACTTTTACTTAACACGTTTTATATATTTGTCATTAACAAAACATAGAAATATCTTAAACAGAAATAATGTTTTTATCCGATTATTTGTATTAACAATACCCCCTTTTTGATGATGACTAAGTATAACCTCAAATTAAGTAAAAGTGAAGTAAATAAGTATTCAGAGATGAGTTTAAACCTTTTTCTCCCCCTTTTTTTGTTGAAGCAAAAAAAGAGGTTGTAGCGAAGCGAAAGAGCCGTTGAAAAGGCTCCCCTTGATGAGAGCATCCAAAGGAATCGAGCTATGTTGACGTGCTACAAAACAAAGTTAGTGCAAAAGGAAACATAACACACAAAAGTATAAACATAAAGATGTGAACACAACCATCAAACATAAGCAAGCATAGATATATAGAGGTTGAATAGTACAAGATAAATCATCCTAGTTGGTTGTTTTATAACCATAGCGAAAGATAAATAAAATATCAGTTGTTTTTGGGAGTGGAGTTGTGGAGGGAGGTGACTTGGTTATGAATGCTACAAAGCATGAATCGAGTTTCCTTTCTTAATTGGCAAATTTCCTCATGAGCTAGAGTTATGTTGAAGCAATATCGACGAGATGAAGCGTGTGGTTCAGGCATTGAAGCAAGAGGAGGAATGGGAATGCAAGTTTCGAACTATATTGATGATCTGGGTGAGGAACGACTTCGTGGAGGTTTTCCTTGATAATAAGCTAGGTTAGGAATGTTGACATTTGTGGGTAAGTGAGTGTGGGTTGTTGAGGAAAGTTATCAATTTCGGGTAAGTGGGTGTTGTTTGGTAGAGGAAGGTTAACACTGATTGAGTAAGAGTTGTTTTGTGGAGTTTAGTTATCATTAAAAAGGAAGGTTAACATCAACGAGTGATTGAAGGTGAAGGTTGACATAACAGGTGAAGGAGAATTGTTGTATGGAAGAATGTGCTTATTAGTGGGTGTATAACAACGTGTTCGTTTAGAGAAGTTGTCATTGGAGGATGATTCTAGGTTAATAAGGCGATAGTCCCGCACACTTATGCGTGGCTTGGAGATCCTACGGTTGTTGGTTGAGCCCGGATTTTGCATCAATGGCTAAGGAAGTATTGGTAAGTTGAGGAGATTGAAGATGAAGATGCAAGTAAAGTGTGGTGAAATATATTGGTATATAAAGAAGAAGTGAAGAAGAGTTTTACATGGTGGATTAATGAATAAGGAGTATGAAGAAAATGGAAAGTAAGTGTCCTAAAGATATAAGAGAAGTTGGTGTTAAAAAGTGGGAAAAAATCAAAATTTGAATTTGGTACAGGGGAGGGACGGATCCCACGGATCCCTTAAGGGATCCGTGGATCCGTGGCCCACTGTTTGAGGGTCATGTTAATACAAATATCGTCTAAAAATATTATTTATATTTTACGATCTTTCCTATATTTTGTTAATGATAATTATAAATTTTATCTTTAGCAAAGCATAAATATAAGTTAAGTCTTTTACATATATAGTTATAAGCTTTTAAAAACTCATAACATGCTACATACATGATCACTAGTTCATACATGGTACATACATGTTACATACATTTTACATTTACATATTACATTTTATTTCTTAAAATGGAAATTGTACAATGACATCATGGCATATATCATATGGATATCTTTAGGATATCTTGGAGATCTTGAGAATATCATGGTTAGATCTTCATACAAAGAATTGGATTTGGTAATATCTTGGTAAGATTTGGAAAGATTTTGGAAGATTTGCTGTCAGGCTCTGGCGGAACCAAAAGCCATAAGGGACGGATCCCTGGATTTGGATTCGCCAAATCCGTGGCATGTTTGATCAGTTTGCCTATAAATAGCAAGCTGCTCATTCATGTTTTCTCATCACTTTTAGTATAAACAACATTCATTCTTTCTTTCATTCATTACTAACCCATTCATATTACATATTACATTCTTAGTGATCTTTCTTTTGTAGCAAAGAGATCAAAGCATCACAAGCTTTAACTGAGCGTTGCAAGACTTGTTAGAATAGTCACTGTGTGAATTAGGAGTTTGTCACAAATCATTTTTGTACCAATCATTCATATACCTCAGTAGAGTCCGGTTAGTATTTTAGTCCTTAAAATACATAGAGTGTTGGGAGTGGTTGTGCCCTTGTAAAAGAACTCGGTATCTAGCTTTGTACCGGAAAAAGTGTAAGCGACGTATATAAAGGTTTTCTCCGCCGAGAACGGAGCTTGTTTCTTAGTGAAGAAAAACTCTCGAGTTAGAGGCTCGAGGAGTGGAGTAAGGCAAGGAAGAGATTCCTTGTAGACCGAACCACTATAAACATACGTGTTGTGGTTTGGTTGTTTCTTTCTCTATTTACTTGTTATATATTGTTTATTGTTTGCATAACTTTGAAATCACGTTAATTATTCAAAGCAAAAGAATTTTAAAACGGTAAAACTATTCAACCCCCCTTCTAGTTTTCCACAATTGGCATCAGAGCTACGTTACTCAAGACTTTCAAAATATATTGTATTTTAAAACTTGAAACGATCAATGGATTTTGAAAACTTCAAAGAAGGGCAATCTATGCAAAGACCACCACTATTTGAACCAAATAGTTTTATATATTGGAAAAACCGCTTTGAAACTTATGTGAAGTCAAAGGATATAGATCTATGGTACATTATTATAGAAGATGACCATAAGGCCATAATAAAAGATATATCAACTGGTCGGGATGAGGATACTTCTCTTACTCGTCACAGTGATGAGAAAAAAAGTTGATTGCCAAAAATAATGAAGCTAAAATGATGCTTTATAATGCTTTACCTAGGAAAGAATATGAAAGAGTATTTATGTGTAAAACCGCTAAAGATATTTGGCAATCTTTAAATATCACTCATCAAGGGAACTCACAAGTAAAGGATAACAAAATTGATCTTCTTGTTCAACAATATGAACAATTTGTTATCCCTGAAGATGAGACCATTGATAGTGCATTTGCTAGGTTTAATACTATTATTACTTCTCTTAAAGCACTTGACGATTCTTTTTCTAGTAAGAACTTTGTCAGGAAATTTCTTAGAGCACTTCATCCGAAGTGGAGAGCAAAGGTGACGGACATTAAAGAATCCAAGGATCTTTCAAGCATGCCACTTGACGAGCTTATAGGAAATCTCAAAGTTCATGAGATGGTAATGGAAAAGGATTCAGAGATAGTCAAGGGCAAAAAGGAAAAGATCAAGTCCATTGCCTTAAAAGCTAGGGTAGATTCAAGTGATGATGAAGAGTCTAGTTCAGGTAGCGAAGATGAAGAGTATGCCATGTCCGTAAGAGATTTTGATGAGATCGTTTAAGGCTCGATTAGGATATGTTTTACAAACATCATTGTTGTGCACAGCGGAATCAACAAAGAACAATAATGTTTAACAAGGTTTTATTTATTCAAGCGCGCTTCATCTTTATTCAATACTAATAAATAAACTAACTACTATATACTAACTAACGTGTACACACACACGTTACTATTAGACTCTCATTGGAGAGTTCTATATTTATGGATCTATTACTGCCGCCTACCTTTATAAATAGGGTTTACAAGAAAACCTATCTTTCACAGGAAGCTAACTAATTTATTACATTTATCCCTTGTTGTTTCATATTTCTTCATTTATGCATATGTAATTTTATAATCATCAAATCTAATTCCCAACAATCTTCCCCTATTTGATATTACAAAACTATCTTCATGAAACGATCTTTAATGCTTCCTTAAGGTCTTCTTGAACATGTCACCACACACGATAAGCTGCAAATCAATCATTTTCCCCTTTTTGTAATCATCTAATAGGGGTCTTCTATGCAACTTGAATCGAAACACTTCCCCTTAAGTGGTGCATGTAGATAGTTAAACATTTAATCAACAAGCTTCCCCTAAAACCAATATGTTTACCATCTCTTGAATCACGAACTCTGTAGGCTTTATGGAATGATTACTGATGAAGAAAACCAAGTATAACGAATTTGATGAAGAAGTTGAATTTCCCAAACTTGCGTCTTATATCTTGTACTATCCACGTGACTCCAAACTCATACTAGAAGTAGGTCGCAACCTCTTAATAAATCCTCAACTATATGAGACACTGAGCACTACAATGTAACTCCTTAAAGTGATAGCAAATGTGAGCATTAAGCACCCAAGTTTGTAGATCACACACCTTTGCTAGATTCATCAAGTCTTTGTCACCGCATTAACGCACAAACAAGTTATCTCCAAATGTTGTTAGCCATTCGAGATATGATAAGAACACGCACCTGTGAAACTCAACTACAACATCAAATAAGCAATATTCAATTTTCTTCTTCAAATAATCCCCAAAACGAGCCATAAAAATAAACTATTTTGTCCGCGATCCAAAACTGCCCTAGCAGTATAAACTGTTGTCGAGCAGTATTAAGTGAATGAGAGCAGTATCAACATATTCCCAAGAGCAGACTTAACTGGATACCAACCAGAATTAATCACCACTGACCAATTTAATCACCACTGACCAGTATTAATCACCACTGACCAGAATTAATCACCACTGATCTGTACGAGGGTAAAAATAACTCACGTTTACATCCACATGAGTATCACAAATCAGTCCCACAAAATTATATCTCCAATCGTCATTAATTAATAACAGCAGTACAACCTTCACAGTGATCAATCAATAACAGTAAGCGACACTCTTTATTGACCAACCACAAGCGACAAAGAAAAATCCCACACACTGAATTAATCAATTCGCTAACAACGATAATAATTCTTCCACTGACAGGGCAGTACAAAACTTTTAACCAATCACAATCGTCTTACGTTCTTGAGAAATTAATTGATAAACCAATCAGATCCAATCCCAATCAATTAATTACCAATCAGCCCCATTAAATAATAACAACCGATTTCATTAATGAGTACGAGGTTTATCATCAAACCCTACGACAAACCCAATTAAAGTGATTGAATTGAGATCTATACCAAAGAATTAATAACGATTACCTCAATATTTTTTAAAATATGTTGCTGTCAATAATAAACCTTTTCTAGATCTGCTCTTCTTCAACACTAAACCTTGTAGATCCTAGATATCGAGAGCCCCCCTCTCTGATACCAATTGATGAGATCGTTTAAGGCTCGACTAGGATATGTTTTACAAACATCATTGTTGTGCACAGCGGAATCAACAAAGAACAATAATGTTTAACAAGGTTTTATTTATTCAAGCGCGCTTCATCTTTATTCAATACTAATAAATAAACTAGCTACTATATACTAACTAACGTGTACACACACACGTTACTATTAGACTCTCATTGGAGAGTTCTATATTTTTGGATCTATTACTGCCGCCTAACACCCTTTATAAATAGGGTTTACAAGAAAACCTATCTTTCACAGGAAGCTAACTAATTTATTACATTTAGCCCTTGTTGTTTCATATTTCTTCATTTATGCATATGTAGTTTTGTAATCATCAAATCTAATTCCCAACAGATTTCAAAAAGTTCTTTAGGAGACGAGGGAAGTTCATAAGACAACCTCGAGAAGAAAAGAAATCCTTCTGGAAAGACCGTGATGATAAGAAAGGTAAAGGAGAAAGAAAGTGCTTTAGGTGCGGAGATACTAGTCATCTAATAGGAGAGTGTCCAAAGCCGCCCAAGAACAAGACTCAAATAGCTTTTTGTTAGTGGGGCTTGGAGTGACAGTGACAGTGATGATGACGAGCCTAAGAATGACGAAGTTGCTCTCATGGCTCATGATTCAGAAGAGGTACATTCTGACTCATCATATTCTTCTATTGATGATGATACCTTGCAAAAGGAATATAACAATCTCTGTGAACTTAGTCTTAAAATCGTAAACAAAAATAAGTTTTTGAAAACCAAAAAGGAATTTCTAGAAAACGAAGTTTATGAATTAAAGGAAAAAGTTAAAAGATTAGAAAAAGGTAAAGCTGTTAACGAAGCATGTGTTTCATGTGAAGAGCTTAAACTAGAATTAGAAAAGCTTAAGAACACACAGGATACACTTATCAAACAAACCTCTAAGTTTAAAAGGTTTGATAAAAATATTAGTTTAGCATATGAGATAATGAAAATTCAAAAGTTACCTCATGATAAAACTGGATTAGGCTTTATGAAACTAGGAAGCCATTAAAGTACAAGAAACTGTTCCAACAGTTTCAGAAACCCACGGATCTGACGGAACCAAAAATTTGGTTCCGCCAGTAGTGAAAAAGGGATCCGTGGGTACTGTTGCTGAACAGAAAGCTAGTACATCGGCTCGTACGGAGTTTGTTAAAGTAACTAGGAAATCTAACACTAGTTCAACTATAAACAAACAGAAACCAGCTGTTACCATAGGAATAGGACATGCTAAAAATGAGTTTAGAACTAAAACTGTTCAACAAAGACCTAGGACTACTATTCCTAAACGCCCCTTTCCAAAGAGTAATTACAACACACAACATCATTATCAAAATAGTTGGAACCCAAACCTTCCTAGGAATTATCAAGGTCCCAACTACATGCCATGGAACCCATATCGACCATTTCCTTTCATGAATCAAGTAAATGGGATGTTTAACCCAAATGGACCCATGAGATATTGGGGACCAAATGCTAGAGTTTTTCTTAAACTTAGGTATGCTTGAAAGTTGGATTGGAACCAGACGAGTGTATTAAAGACAGCGGGTGTTCAAGGCACATGACGGGAAACAAAAGCCTTTTCTCAACCTACCAACCATACAACGGAGGTAATGTTATGTTTGGTAGCAAGCTTAAAAGCAAAATCGTCGGAAAAGGTACAATCTCTCATGACTCTCTCTCTATTGATGATGTTGCTCATGTAGATAACTTAGGTTTTAACTTGCTTAGTATTAGTCAACTATGCCGTAAAAAGTATGACGTCCTTTTCAGTGAAAATGTAAGTAAAATACTTAAAGACAGTATAACCGTAGGAAAAGGTGTTTTGAAAAATAACGTATACGTTATGAAATTAGACAAAACATCTAAAGACAAACTTTGTCTTACCTCTCTAGACGGCAACTCTACTCTTTGGCATAAACGCCTAGGTCACGCCAATATGAGACAAATCCAATCTCTATCATCTAAGGAACTAGTTAGGAACCTACCCAAGTTGAAATACGACCAACACTTTTGTGATGCTTGCAAAATTGGGAAACAAGTTCATAATAGCCATAAGGCTAAAAACATGGTGTCCACATCTAGGTGTTTAGAATTATTGCATATGGATTTATTTGGTCCATCCGCTATACAAAGTTATGGAGGAAACTTCTACACTTTGGTCATAGTGGATGATTATTCAAGATATACTTGGACTAAATTTTTGAAAACTAAAAATAAAGCATTTGATAAATTTGAAATTCTAAGTAAGAAAATTCAAAATCAAATAGAAAATAGCATTGTGTCAATAAGAACCGACCACGGTCGTGAATTTGATAACGAAACTCAATTTGGAGCTTTTTGTGATGCTAATGGCATAACACATAACTTTTCAGCTCCGCGTACTCCTCAATCAAACGGTGTAGTAGAACGTAAAAACCGAACACTTCAAGAAATGAGTAGAACAATGCTAAATGAACAAAACATTCCACAAAAGTTTTGGTGTAACACCGTTGACACTTCCACATATATCTTAAATAGAGTCTTAATAAGACCATTTTTGAATAAAACACCATATGAGCTTTGTAGAGGCAAAAAGCCTACTTTAGGATATTTTTGAGTTTTTGGAAGCAAGTGCTTCATTTTAAACACTAAGGATTATCTCACCAAGTTTGACCCAAAGTCTTATGAAAGTGTGTTCCTTGGATACTCACAAAATAGTAAAGCATATATCGTTTTGAACAAAGAAACCTTAAGAGTCGAGGAATCGTTGAACGTAACATTTGACAAAAGTCCACCTCCCTCTAAGACATCACCTTTGGTATATGATGACTTAGTTGAAAGTCAAATGGTTGAAAATCAAGAAAATCTAGATAATGATAAAGAAGATGAACCTTTAAATAAGGAAATAGTCAATATCAAAGAATCTAGAAGTCATCCATTATATAACGTCATAGGAGAAATTAATGAAAGAACCTTAAGATCAAAAGTTCAAAATCAAAGTAATTTCTTTTGTTTCATTTCAACAATTGAGCCCAAAAATATAAATGAGGCCATGAAAGATGAATCTTGGGTTGTAGCAATGCAAGAAGAATTAAACCAATTTGTTAGAAATGATGTTTGGACATTGGTCCCTCAACCTAAATGTCAAACCATAATTGGAACAAAATGGATTTTTAGAAATAAAATGGATGAAAATGGTGTAGTGTCTAGAAACAAAGCTAGGCTAGTAGCTCAAAGCTACAATCAACAAGAAGATATAGACTACGACGAAACAATTGCACCAGTTTCTAGGCTCGATTCAATTAGAATACTACTTGCATATGCATGTGCACATGACTTTAAACTTTTCCAAATGGATGTTAAAAGTGCATTTCTTAATGGTTTTATTAATGAGGAAGTGTATGTCGCACAACCTCCCGGCTTTGCCGACTTTGAAAAACCAAATCATGTCTACAAACTTAAAAAAGCTTTATACGAAATTAAGCAAGAACCAAAAGCATGGTATGATCGACTTAAGACTTTCCTAGTTGAACATAAGTACACCATGGGACTAGTAGACAACACTCTTTTCACTAAGAAAAATGGATCACGTATTATCATAGTTCAAATATTTGTGGATGACATCATATTCGGATCAACTTGTCAAGAGTTATGCGACGATTTCTCTAAAATCATGCATGACGAGTTTGAAATGAGTATGATGGGAGAACTAAACTTTTTCTTAGGACTCCAAATTAAACAATTAGAAGATGGGATATTCTTCAACCAATCTAAGTACATCAAAGATATGCTTAAGAAATTTGGTCTTGAAGATTCCAAACCTATGAAAACTCCTATGTCCTCGGAAACTAAACTCACCAAGGATGACGAAGGTGAATCTGTAGATAGCACTAAATATAGAGGAATGATTGGTATTCTACTCTATCTCACGGCTAGTAGACCCGACATTATGTTTAGTGTTTGTCTATGCGCTCGCTTTCAAGAAGATACTAAAACATCCCATCTTGAAGCCGTAAAACGAATTTTTAGATACATTAAAGGTACTACACACTTAGGATTATGGTATCCCAAAGGAACGGGAATTGAAACCATAGAGTATGCCGACTCAGACCATGCCGGTGACTATGTTGATGGAAAGAGTACAATTGGTATTTGTACTTTTATTGGACATTGTCTTACCGCATGGTTCTCAAAGAAACAAACGGCTCTAGCAATCTCAACAACCGAAGCCGAGTACGTGTCTGCAAGAAAAGCATGTCAACAGGCACTTTGGATGAAACAAGCTCTCGTCGACTATGGGATTCAACTCAACGACGTTCCCATTCTCTGCGACAACAAAGGAGCTATCGACCTTAGCAAGAATCCAGTTCAACATGCTAGAACCAAACACATAGAGATTCGTCATCACTTTCTACGCGACAATGTTCAAAAAGGAAATATCTCGATTGAGAAAGTATCCTCAGAAGACAACATTGCCGATATCCTCACAAAACCTCTTAAGAGATAACCCTTTAACCTTCTTAGACTTGGTTTAGGATTGATGGAACCTAATGTGTAGTTAAAACCTTAGCTTGAACCCTAGATTAACCAAACACGATAAAAACCAAAAACCAAAAATCTGTTCCCGCGAAAAAGGGCGGATCCCAGTTTTTGGTTCCGCTCTATCCGTAGGTTCCCGGGTCAGTTTTTTTGTATTAAACAAACACTCATGTACTGCTTATCACATTCCCCAAAAACACACAAGCAACTAGAACTCGACCCATAGCAGAACCAACGTCATCTTCTTCAACAAATTTGTGTTCTAACTCACACTGTAAGTATCCCAACTCTATTTACATTCCTGATCTGAGTCTAGGATTTCTATTTCTTGCACAAAACCAAAACTTGGGGATTATGCATAATTTTTGATTAATCATGAAGCATATTCACTGAATTACATAGCAAATCATGTTTTTCATAGTTAGGAATTGTATCTTGTAGGACATTGTCATAATTCACTAAAAACCCCATGAGAAATTTTTTTATAAAAATCTTCTCACTATTAGGAAAAACGGTTTTTGCACATTGTTCATACAAATAAAAACGTTATGTTTTAAACATCATTTGCATAATGTCTCTTGAATGCTAAAGGGAATACATAACTAATATGTATTTTCGGGTACATTCAATCGAAGCTACATTGAATTAGGAGCGTTTGGGTTATCTCTTGTTTTGTTACAAAATTTGTTAAACAAAATTTTCATGCATTAAAAGGAGTCGAGATAACCGCACCTCCATATTGTCCCCATGTAGGCACACACTAGAACATCATATCTAAACTTTTGTTATTTTTAACTAAAGTATGTAATTTTTGTATTTAGGATCAAGCATGCCTCCCGCAACTTTCTACGATCACAAAGACACCCTTAAGTATCTCCCAAAACACCATAAGACTAAGGGACTTTCAACGGAACAAGTCAAAATATTTAAGGCCTTAGAAAAGAGGTATGTCCACGAGGGTAGAACCATATACCCTTCCTTTCTAGAAGGAACAAACATTCGCCAAAAACTAGCCGCCATCCAATTTGATTGCCTCTTGGACATTGATGAGCAAATATGTCCTAGATTCATCTTAGAGTTTTATGCTAGTCTAGTTCTTAGCAAAAATGATTATGGTCTCATATCCATCCATTTTAAAGTCAATCAATCCCAATTCAACATTCCTTTGAACCAATTTGCTGAAGTTCTCGGAATTTCGGGTTAAGGCACTTGCCTTTATTCAGACAAATGGTCGTTGTCAACCCTTGATTCTCTTGTCGATCGTATGTATCCACACGACACACCTTTGACACCAAAAGAGTCTATCCGTGATCATCTCTTCCTCCCTAAGACCCCCCACACTAGGACCACCTGACAAGGCCATCAAGTAGATCGAGACCCGTTTGGCATGGAGCTAAACGAGCTTAGGCCACAATTTAAGAAATGGGAAGAAATTCTTCAGGCACATGTGTTGTGCACCATAGGAAATAGAGACCACATCAATGCTAGCCTTTGCTACATGCTCTATTGCATCTCCACTCATCAACCTTTCAATCTTACTTACTATGTGGCCAAGAGGATGGCCGACATACCCGTGTTAGGAACAACCGCTATGCTATACGGGATGCTTCTCACCCGTCTTCTTAGAGCATTTGCACCTATCCCTCCTAACTCTAGAGGTTTCTTGCCTGACTACTCTCTCATTCCTCACACATTTGTACCCTTAAGTGACAAGAGAGTAGCCACATTAAAAGGAAAACGTCCTCATCCACCAACCTCATCGTCATCATCCATGAGCAAGGATGACGGACTTCCAAACTCTAGGATTCCACCTCCGAAGTATATGAGCCAACTTCCACCGATTGCACAACAATCTGAAGAGTTCAAACAAACAAGAGGGATGTTCAAGAACATCGGACGTTGGCTGATGAAGATCAACAAGAAACTCGACAAGCAATGAGAGGTTAATGAGTGTTAGGTACAATATGTTTTAAAAAATGATGTGTTGAATTGTTATGTTTCTAGGATATTATCTTATCATTGAACAAATATTTGAACTAACTTGATCATGTAGGGCAATAACATTTACATGTTATCAATTTTCCATGCTTAAGCCACTGTCTGGCTTAAATTCTATTAATAGCAAGCTCATTAGCCTTGATTTTATCTATATGATTACATGTGTTTTTTGTTTTTAATCAATCACAACTAATTAATTACATATGTTTTAGAACAATTTTCGGGATTTGAACGGGTTTTCGGCCTTTAAAAATGCCCACTGTATTGATTTTTTGATTGGTGGATATGGCGGAACCAAAAAGAGGGTTCCGTTTGCTTAATTTTTTGGTGCCGCCAAAATACGCCCAACGGATTCCGCGGAACCAAAAACATGGATCCGTCTTTGTTATCATTTGGTTTCGCGGATCAACAGTCATATTTTTAAATTCTTCATTTAATCCCGCACTTTAGATAATTGATTCTTGATTTAGGATACCTTTACTGATACTTCATCACATTAGGATCATCTTAGCAACCTTAGACAAATAGGATTACAATTTCCCACCAAATTTTGAAATTTCAAATTTCCACTCAAGTTACCTTTCTCTAACAAGCAAGGATCCCTCAAAATGGTTCCTTGCAATCCGTGGATCAATTACATCATTAGATTTCCCACTCACCCTTTGCATTTACTGCATATCTTCTTCATCTTACTCAACTCCATCTCAATGGATTGACTTTGATGACATGACTAGCTCCTTTTCTTCTTCAAAATCATTAGGAACCAGCATATTTCTATGGATCAACATCACATCTAAACACACCCTTCCATAAACCTTACTGTCTATAAATTAGGAGCTTTAGTTTAATCTTTTCTCACATCTTCGCCATCATCTCTAAGAAATATTTCTGCATTTCTAAGCAACCTTCACCCTCACAATGACCAAATCAAACAACTCCTCAACATCTAGACCACACAGAAGGACAGCAAGAATGAGTTTCAGACCTTGCTGTTTTGTTAATCTCAACTCTTCATCCGAAGAATCATCACCTTTGAACATCTCATCTCCCATTGCTAATGAAAATTTCCTTACTCTATCAACTCCAACACCACCCCATATCATAATCACCACTCCACCACCCTCTACAACACCAGTGGCTACCACACCACCACCCGCACCATCACAAGTGACAAGATCACCATCACCACCTCATTCACCCAAACTCTAACCCATTGAGTTTTTTGCAACTCCACCAACCTCACCACATCCCTATCTAGAAACATTGGAAGACCTTCCACCTAGGTCCACCAATCCACCACCAATGCCTTTTAAGGTAGAACCCAGTGTTGCAAAAAAAGGTCTACAAGGCCGATTAATCACCGATTAGGTGCTACAAGGCCACCGACCTTGCCGATTTATGTAACTGGGTCAAACAAATGGGTCAACCGTGGTCAACGGTGATCAACGGCGGTCAAACTTGCCGGAAACCTATAAATCTTGCCGGAAGCACCCAAAACTCAGTGTAAACTTATTTTGATCACTTATAGTAACTGTTTAAGTCTATTACAAGTTGTTTTTTAGAAAATACCTTGCCGAAAATACCTAAAACTCGCCAGAAATACACAAAACTTGCCGGAAATAACTAAAATTTGTTAGTAATGCCAATCCGATTAATCACCGATTAATCCCGCCTAGACCGATTACAAGCTACATGGTGGTCGACCGCCCGACTACCGATTCGCGATTTTTGCAACCTTGGTAGAACCTTCACAAAGAGAACCACTTCTCTTCCATCCCATCTATAGGGACATTCATGGTCCTCTTTACCGTGAACAAGCTCTACAACAACCTCAACCACAACCTTTTTCACCTACATCCACACTACAAGCCATTGATGAGTCAATGTGGATAAACCAACCACAAACTCAAGGCAAAATTAATGAGGAACTTGATCGCCTCTACGCCTTCTCAAACATGGTGGATTCCCACCTTAATAAAGCTATGGATTTACAATACACTTTGCTTGCCTCCATCATGTCTCCTACTTATGTTCCACCACCTCCACCAACAAGCCATCAACCAACACCACCACCTCCACCATCAAACTACCAACCAACACCACAACCACCAACTAATGAACCAAACCTTTCACCCAACTTCCGTCGACATGGTTGTTCCATGTGTGAGCGGACCGCCCACCTCACTCAAAGAACCAACATTTTGGTTCATGAGTTACAAAATGAAATGAGGTTCATTTTGAACCATATCCTAGAGCGTCTCAATGCTCTTTCACACCCACCACAATAGATGCTAGGAGTTTCTTCATCTTAGGATTATTTTTCTTTTATAGAATTTTTAGGACTCCTCTTTTTATTTCTAGGTTTTTTTTTTTTTTTTTTTTTTTTTTTTTTTTCATCTACTTTGTAACATCTTAATTTGTGACTTTGGTCACAAATAATTTTCAAATTGAAAGATGTTTGTTGTTGTTCATGTGTTGATTGTGATCAATAATTGTGCTTTATATATGGTTGGTTTGACTTATTGTGCTTGGTTTGACCCATTAGACTTGGGTTGAACTATTATACTTGGATTGACCCGTTATACTTGGTTGAATGGGTACAACTATTATTCATGGTTGAACCTTTGTGTTGTAGCTCTCATTACTCATGCATCATATTACTTGGTTGGCTTGAATTATTTACAACTAACCTTTGTCTTGTAGCATTTTTCATCCTTGGATCATATACGTTGGTACCCTAGCAATGGGGAGTATTGATCAAGGGGGAGTTAATCATGCACTAACCTTTATTTCTGTAGCATCATTCATCATTGAATCATATACTTTGGCACCATAACAAGGGGGAGTATTGATCAAGGGGGAGCTCATATAGCACTAACCTTTGTTTTTTTGTAGATTCAAGCATCATAAATTTGGCACTCCAATTAGGGAAGTATTGTCCAAGGGGGAGCTAATAAGTACTCAAAATCCATTTCTCATCGTACTTGGTACTCCAAATTAGTGGGAGTAATAACCAAGGGCCATTCACTACATTCCGTATTGCATTTTCTCTTTTTGTTTCGACAAAAAGGGGAAGATTATATTAAACTCATACATAATACATTTCATACAATTTTAAATGGCAGAATTGCTTTTAAATTTGCATAAAACAAGTTTAATCTATATTTTTAAAAGACTTGCACTTTATTTATTCCATTGCTTAAAAATAAACTTTACGTTTTGTCTTCAACAAAAAGGAGGAGATTGTTAATACAAATATCGTGTAAAACGTTATTTATATTTTACGATCTTTGCTATATTTTGTTAATGACAATCATAAATTTTATCTTTAGCAAAGCATAAATATAAGTTAAGTCTTTTACATATATAGTTATAAGCTTTTAAAAACTCATAACATGCTACATACATGATCACTAGTTCATACATGGTACATACATGTTACATACATTTTACATTTACATATTACATTTTATTTCTTAAAATGGAAATTGTACAATGACATCATGGCATACATCATATAAATATCTTTAGGATATCTTGAAGATCTTGAGAATATCATGGTTAGATCTTCACACAAAGAATTGGATTTGGTAATATCTTGGCAAGATTTGGAAATATTTTGGAAGATTTGCTGTCAGGCTCTAGCGGAACCAAAAGCCATAAGGGACGGATCCCTGGATTTGGATCCGCCAAATCCGTGGCATGTTTGATCAGTTTTCCTATAAATATCAAGCTTCTCATTCATGTTTTCTCATCACTTTTAGTATAAACAACATTCATTCATTCTTTCATTCATTACTAACCCATTCATATTACATATTACATTCTTAGTGATCTTTCTTTTGTAGCAAAGAGATCAAAGTATCACAAGCTTCAACTGAGCGTTGCAAGACTTGTTAGAATAGTCACTGTGTGAATTAGGAGTTTGTCACACATCATTGTTGTACCTATCATTTATATACCTCAGTAGAGTCCGGTTAGTATTTTAGTCCTTAAAGTACATAGAGTGTCGGGAGTGGTTGTGCCCTTGTAAAAGAACTCGGTATCTAGCTTTGTACCGGAAAAAGTGTAAGCGACGTATATAAAGGTTTTCTCCGCCGAGAAGGGAGCTTTTTTTTAGTGAAGAAAAACTCTCGAGTTAGAGGCTCGAGGAGTGATGTAGGGCAATGAAGAGAGTCCTTGTAGACCGAACCACTATAAACATCCGTGTTGTGGTTTGATTGTTTCTTTCTCTATTTACTTGTTATATATTGTTTATTGTTTGCATAACTTTGAAATCACGTTAAGTTTTCAAAGCAAAAGAATTTTAAAAGAATTTTGACCATTGCTTTGGAGAGTGAAGGTTATGTGTATACGTGAAAGGTAGATGGCTGGTATAGGTGAATTATGTTGGAAAATTTAGTGCACTTGAGGGATCAGTTCACATCTGATAATGGGTCAGGAGGTACGGAGTATACACCCATCAGGTCCATGAATACCCTGACTCTGATAGTAGTTGGGAGTAACTCATCAGAAGGTTTAATCCTTCACAAAGTTACTACTGCTAGTACTTTGTTAGTACTACTGGAGCAGAGTTACTACTGCTAGTACTTTGTTAGTACTGCTGGAGCAGAGTTACTACTGCTAGTACTAAGTTAGTACTGCTTGTACTTAGCTAGTACTGCTAGAGCAAGTTACTAAGTTAGTACTGCTGGGATAAGTATGTAACTACTTTGACCTATTCAAGTGGCAGTTAAAACTACCTTTATGACCACGTTTAATTGGTCATGTAACCACTATTGGCTATAATGGGGATAATTATGCGGCGATTAATGGGCCGATTAATCATCTTAATTCCATTTGACTAGCTGTGAGAATTTTCCTATATATTGGAAATCAATCATGCATGAGAAGACAACAGAGGACATAAACACTTGAAAGCAAAAGGGTTATTGATTGGTGCCTAAATCATTAACATACATTTGGTCTTATCCCAAGTAGATATTCGTGATACCCAGGCATTAGGGTCGAATAGTTTACTTTGGAAAGTGATAACACAATTCCAAGTGATATCCGGTAACCATTATTGGTACGTAGTTAGGTCATTGATTATCTTCACCCTGTTCTGGGCTTATAACCACCAACAATCAAAGTAAACTATTTAGTGATAATCAATGGTTGCTGCTATGAAACACATGGCTTTAAACTTTGCCAAGCTTGATAAATTTAAAGGGGTGGACTTCAGGAGATGGCTGAAGAAGATGCACTTCTTGCTTTCAAGCATGAGTGTGGTGTATGTTCTGAGCACTCCTATTCCTGATGATGGTGATGATGCTACTGTGGAACAAATGAGGAAGAGGAGCAAATGGGAGAATGATGATTACATTTGCAGAGGTTTAATCCTCAATGGTATGTCTGATTCTCTCTTTGATATTTATCAGAATGTTGAATCTTCCAAAGAACCATGGGATTCCTTGGATGCCATATATATGGCTGAGGATGCATCAAGTAAGAAGTTTCTTGTAAGTAATTTCACAAATTACAAAATGACTGATTCAAGACCAGTTATGGAACAATACAATGAACTTCTTGGTATACTTGGAAGGTTTACACAACATAAAATGAACATGGATGAGGCTATTTCAGTCTCTTGTATCATTGATAAACTACCTCCTTCTTGGAAAGATTTCAAGCATACCTTGAAACATAAGAAGGAAGAACTGACTCTTGTTCAATTGGGTAGTCATCTGCGTATTGAGGAATCCCTTAGGGCGCAGGACAGTGACAAGCCAAAGAGTAGCAATGCTACTGGTGCATCTGTTGTCAATATGGTGGAACATAAAAACTCCACCAGGTACAATGACAACAAGGGTAAATGTAAACCTAATGATAACACACGGTCTGACCCTAACAAGAAGGCAACACCTACTTGTTAGAAATGTGGCAAAACTGGTCACATTAAAAGGGATTGCAAAGGTGTTAAGGTTGGTGGTAAAGCCAATGGTTCAGGCACTAGTGGTTCAGGGAGTGGTGGTTCTGCCAACTCACTTAAAGGTCAGAATATGTTTAATAAATCCTTTCAGATTTATTATGTTACATATGTATCTGAATCTAACTATGTGTAGGATGATGATGTTGCGTGGTGGGTTGACTCTGGAGAAACTGTTCATGTGTGCAAAGATAGACGTTGGTTCAAGACTTACGAGTCACTGAATGATGGTTCTATTCTTCACATGGGAAATGAGTCAACAGCCCTGGTACATGGTCGTGGTTGTGTAGATCTTAGTTTTAGTTCTGGAAGACTGTAACTTTGTTTAATGTTATTCATGTTCCTGATATAAGGAAAAACTTGTTTCAAGTAGTATTTTGAATAATCATGGCTTTAAACAAGTTATTGAATCTGATAAGTTTGTTTTGTCTAAACATGGTGTGTTTACTGGTTTTGTCTATTTGTGTAATCAAATGTTCAGGCTTAATATTGTCACTGATATTGTTAATTCAGCCTTATGTCAACCTCTAAACAGAACGACTCTACCCTCTGGCATGCTAGACTTGGCCATGTATACTATAAAAGGATGTAAGATATGTCTAAGGATGGATTAATCCCAGCATTTGACATGGACACTAAAAAGTGTAAGACTTGCATGTTGACCAAAATAACTAAGAAACCTTTTCAGGGTGTAAAATGTGAGACTGAGCTCTTGGAGCTAATACACAGTGACCTGTGTGATTTGCATGTCACTCCCTCTTTAGGGAATAAGAAGTACTTTGTGACATTTATTGATGATGCTTCTAGGTTTTGTTATGTCTATCTGTTACATACTAAGGATGAAGCATTAGATAAATTCAAAGTATTTAAAACTGATGTTGAACTACAACTTGGGTCCCTGATCAAAAGATTAAGGACTGATAGGGGAGGTGAGTACATGGATATTCTGTATTTTCAGTATGTTGGTATAATCCATGAAACGAATGCTCCCTATACTCCTCAGCAAAATAGTATCTCTGAAAGGAAAAACAGAGTGCTGAAGGAGATGGTTAATTTCAAGTTGTCCTATTCAGGGCTGAGTCAAGGGTTCTGGGGTGAAGATACGTTAACAAATTGCTATTTATTAAATAGGGTTCCCAACAAAAGGAGCAAGGTTACCCTTTATGAACTCTGGACTAAAAGAAAACCCAACCTGAATTTTCTCAGGATTTGGGGTTGTAGGGCTGTTGTAAGACTCCCTGATCCAAAGCAGAAAACTTTGGGTGAAAGAGGCATTGAATGCATCTTTGTTGGATATGCTGAGCATTCCAAGGCATATAGGTTCTATGTTATTGAACCTAATGATTCTGTTTCAATTAACTCAATAATAGAATAAAGGGATGCAATCTTTGATGAGAATAGGTTTTCATCAATCCCTAGACCCAGTCAAAGGATTCCAAATGGAACTGATGACATTGGTGTATCAGAGGTCTCTGATGAGGTTGTGGTTCGACAACCTGAACCTAAGCTCAGAAAGAAAAAAAGGATCAGGACTCCGAAGTCATTTGGACCTGAGTTTCAATTATATCTAATTAAAGGTACAAGGGATGAGGTCTCTGACCAACACTCCTATTACTTTAATGTTGAGGATGATCCCAAAACATTTGATGAAGCAATGATGTCCCAGGATGTTGCTTTCTGGAAAGAAGCAATAAATGATGAGATGGACTCCATCATGGGCAACAACACTTGGGTGTTGGCTGATCTACCACCTGGTTGCAAACCTTTGGGTTGCAAATGGATTTTCAAAAAGAAAATGAAGGTAGATGGAACTATTGAAAAGTTCAAGGCTAGACTAGTCATTCAGGGTTTTAAACAAAAGTCAGGGATTGACTACTTTGATACTTATGCCCCTGTGGCTCGTATCAGTACCATAAGATTGCTGATTGCTTTGGCATCAATTCACAATCTTATTATTCATCAGATAGATGTGAAGACAGCTTTCTTGAATGGTGACTTAGATGAGGAGGTTTATATGAACCAACCTCAGGGCTTCATCATGCCTGGCAATGAAAACAAGGTGTGTAAACTGATTAAGTCCTTATATGGACTGAAGCAGGCACCTAAGCAATGGCATAAAAAATTTGATGAAGTGGTTTTGTCTAGTGGTTATTTACTTAATCAGTCTGACAAATGTGTATATAGAAAATTTGATGAATCTGGTAAAGGAGTCATCATTTGTCTATATGTTGATGACATGCTGATCTTTGGCACTGACCAAAATCAGGTTGACCTGACAAAGGAATTTTTGTCATCAAGGTTCTCCATGAAGGACATGGGGGAGGCTAATGTTATCCTTGGTATAAGGATCAAACATGAGAGTAAGGGAATTTCTATCACTCAGTCTTATTATATTAAGAAGGTACTGAGGAAATTCAACCACTCTAATTGTACTCCAGTGAGTACACCTATGGATACAACTGAGAAGCTGATGCCTAATACTGGCAAAGCTATATCTCAACTTGAGTATTCTAGGGTGATTGGCTGCCTAATGTATGTCATGACTTGTACAAGACCTGATATTGCATTTGCAGTGGGAAAACTGAGCAGGTATACTAGTAATCCTAGTGCTCAGCACTGGCAAGCAATTCAGATGGTACTGAAGTATTTGAAGAGAACTATGGATTATAGTCTCTCATATACTGGTTATCCTTCAGTATTAGAAGGATACACTGATGCAAGTTGGATCAGTAACACTGAAGACAATTCGTCTACCAGTGACTGAGTATTCCTACTTGGTGGAGGTGCAATTTCTTGGGCATTCAAGAAGTAAACTTGCATCACCAGTTCAACAATGGAATCTGAATTTGTGGCTTTAGCAGCTGTTGGTAAAGAGGCTGAATGGTTGAAAAACTTGCTTCTTGAGATTCCATTGTAGCCTAAACCTATAGCACCTATTTCTATCCGTTGTGATAGTGCAGCTACATTGGCAAAGGCTTATAGCCAGATGTACAATGGGAAGTCTAGACACTTAGGTGTCAGGCATAGCATGATTCGTGAGCTTATCATGAATGGGGTGGTATCTATAGAGTTTGTAAGATCTCAACAAAATTTAGCTGGTCACTTGACGAAGGGTTTGGCTAGAGACTTGGTCATAAAGTCTGCTAAAGGGATGGGTTTAAGGTCCAACATAGTCACTGAATGCTAAAACACCCAACTCCCTCTTGAGGAAACTTGGGAGTTGAGTTCAATGGGGAAAGTTGAACATTCAGTGGACTGGAGCACATGGTTTACAATCATCCCAAGGTTATGCTCGAAACCTGCTGGAAAGGAGGATGAAGTATTTACTTCTTAATGGTTAATTTCTTTGAAAAAGTGCTTTGCAGGAGCATGAATAAAGAGGAACCACCTATGTGAATGTTGAAGTTTCGCCGCTTCAGGGAGCTTAGGACTTTTGGCTCTTACAACATTTATGAATTGGATATGGACACATGGCTTGTAAAGATGTGTCTTGTAAAGTGTCAGGAGCGTTTAACTGTTTGAAAACTTGTGTGTATTTTATCTTCAGGTATTCAAATGGGTTGAAGGGTTCAATTCTTAGAACACCCTGATTCTCGAATATTTGAACGTGTAATGTACTAAGATGGAAATTCAATCCTCAAGATATTTTCGTTTATGCACATGTTTTGTTTAATGTTTAATTTTCATGCAAAGGAAGTGAACTAAATTTGGGGAGGATTGTTGGAAAATTTAGTGCACTTGAGGGATCAGTTCACACCTGGTAATGGTTCAGGAGGTACGGAGTGTACACCCATCAAGTACATGACTACCCTGACTCTGATAGTGGTTGGGAGTAACTCATCAGAAGGTTTAATCCTTCACAGAGTTACTACTGCTAGTACTTTGTTAGTACTGCTGGAGCAGAGTTACTACTGCTAGTACTTTGTTAGTACTGCTGGAGCAGAGTTACTACTGCTAGTACTAAGTTAGTACTGCTAGAGCAAGTTACTAAGTTAGTACTGCTAGGATAAGTATGTAACTACTTTGACCTATTCAAGTGGCAGTTAAAACTACCTTTATGACCACGTTTAATTGGTCATGTAACCACTATTGGCTATAATGGGGATAATTATGAGGCGATTAATGGGCCGATTAGTCCTCTTAATTCCATTTGAGTAGCTGTGAGTATTTTCCTATCTATTGGAAATCAATCATGCATGAGAAGACAACAGAGAACATAAACACTTGAAAGCAAAAGGGTTTTTGATTGGTGCCTAAATCATTAACATACATTTGGTTTTATCCCAAGTAGTTATTCGTGATACCCAGGCATTAGGATCGAATAGTTTACTTTGGAAAGTGATAACATGATTCAAAGTGATATCCGGTAACCATTATTGATACGTAGTTAGGTTATTGATTATCTTCACCCTGTTCTGGGCTTATAACCACCAACAAATTAATGGTTCAAATATATAGTAACTTTGTTTAGTTCAAAAGCAACTAAACTCCTAGTTTTAAATGAAATGATAAGCTAGTGCAATAAACATAACAAGTCAAGATATCCATAAGAGATTATGCAAGTAAGATCAAGTATGACAAAATCACAAAGCATATGCTTTAAAGATAGATAAAGAGAAAAATCTTAAGCATCTTAACAATAAAAACATAAGTGTTAAAAAAAGTCAAAAGCATCCTAATCATAACATAATACAACAATAAACATAATCCAAGTTCATAACAACTACCAAACACCAAGTACCTCTAAAGCTTTTTCTTAAAAGCTTTTGACACGGCTTTGGCTAATTACTTGAACATCCCACGTACCTCCTTGTGCATTGATTTTTGTCAGTTAATCATTGTGGCTTGACATCTCATCATCTCTCGGGTTTCATCCTGTCCAACCGAGTTTGGGTCTTCATAGGTGATGTTTTTGATTTCGAGGCGTTATGCAATATATGACAACGAAGATAGTCCCCGTTGAGGTCGGATTGATCCTTTACCAACATCTTCTTGTACTTCATCGTCCGATGAGGAGGGGTTAGGTGTGGAAGATGATGCGGAAGGAGTGTACACGCGTTTTCCCTTACCCTTTTTGACCTTTTGGATGCCTAAGGGTTCCATAACTCGATTATACCCTAAGTAGTCATCACCTAAAAGGTTGGGGATGGTGAGTTTGATGTGCCTATAGATGTGAGTTAAGAGCATCCCATAAGTTAAAACCTTATTTTTGTGATTCTTAACATTGCACATCCAATGAGCAGCATAATATGCAATATTAAATCGTTGCCCGGTTGCAAGGCAATAAAGAATATAGGCACAAGATGCCCGAAGATGCTCCATTTCCTGTTAGAGAATGTATGTTTTCCCGAATGAGAAGTTCCCAAATGTTTTAGGTGTGGTAGGACTTCAGAGGTGTAAAGTTCATAAGAATTTTCATTGTCTTTATGCTTAGTGAAGCTAGTTCTACATTCGGATACTTCCTCAATGATGATGTTGGGGCTTACTTGGTTTTTGGCATAAGGAGATGGAACTATTTCTTTGGGGAGGATAGATTTGAGGGACCAATCTTCGGAGTAGAAGCAATGTACCCTACACGAAAGATGGAGATGGTCTTTGAATTCCCGAAGAGTGAAAATGAACTCTTAGTTTTCAATAACAAAGCTTATAGACAAGTTATCATTCTCATTCCTTATGAGATGGATTTGTAGGTAAAATTCAATGACTAATTAGGGATCAATTGTGTCATTGAGGCCATAGATGGCTTCAAAGCTAATGGCACAAAAGGCATTGGTTATGTCATCTTGTTGTATGAAGGATGGGTCAACGAATCTACCCTCATGAAGAAGTCAGTCCTCAAGGTTTTTGTCGATTTCCCTAAGTTCACTAGTGATGTTTTTGGATCGAGAGATTTTGGGAATGTATTTCTTGGTTCATTAGTGATCATTTTGGATTAGGCTAGGCATGTTGAAACCTATCAAGAAATAAGTGATTTCATCACAATAAGCTCCGAATTGCATTTCATTGTCAAATTCTCGACCATGGTTCGTTTGATTGAAATGATCGAACAACCTTGCTGGTTTTGAATTTTCTTGCTTAAGATTTCAAATTGTTCAAAGGCTTCATTTTTAGTTTTTAAAAATCTAGTCCAATGTATCTTGAGTAATCATCTACTATAACCAAAAGTGTAGAAGTCTCCCATAACTTCAGATAGCGGATGGACGTACCAAACAAGTTCATATGAAAAAGTTCTAGACACCTAGTAGTAGAAACAATGTTTTTAGCTTTATTACTAACATGAACTTGTTTTCCTATTTTACATGCATCACAAAAATGCTGATCAAATTTTAGCTTGGGTAAATTTCTAACAAGTTCTTTAGATGTTAGTGATTAGATTAAACGCATGTTGGCATGTCCTAATCTCCTATGCCATAAGGTGGAGTTTTCATCTATAGTGGCAAGGAAAAGTTTATCTTGGGGCTTACTTTCAATTTTCATAACATATAAGCCGTTTTTCCTAACTCCTTTACCTATGGTTACTCCATCCTTAGTTATTTCACTATCAAATTCAGTAAATGTTACCCTTCACTTTTTATCGCTAATTTGACCTACACTAAGCAAATTAAAAGCTAAGTTATTTACATGCTCAACATTAGTGACAGTAACAAAGTAGTGATGAATGGTACCTTTTCTGATGACTTTGCCCTTTGAGTTACTACCAAAAACAACATTTCACCTGTCATAAGCTTTGTATGTTGAAATTAGGCTTTTGTTCCCGGTAATGTGCTTGGAGAAACCATTATCCTTTATCTGTTCCCAAACCAATCTTTAAACTAAACTAGTTCAATAGTTATAACAACTCAAACATTCGGTCCTCAATATCTCATGGGCCCATAAGATTTAGAATCAAACATCGTGTGCATTTGGGGTGTTTGGTTCAAGTATGAAAATGGTGGACATACACCCCATGGAGCATAGTTTTCGGCTTGGTATCTAAATTGGTTTTGAAAGTTGTTGTTCTAAGCCATTGGATAGTGATTTAGGTGTGTTTGGCTTCTTGGTTTGTTACTAAGTTAAGAGTGGGTTGTTTTTCTTGGTTGAGAAGGTTTTGGTTAAGACTCGGTTTTTGCAAATCCTAATCCACTCTTTGAAGATGGTTTATAGAATTGTTTGACTTCCATTCATTAACAATGGGTATTTTGTTGTTTACGACTACAAATTCAGTTATTGAGGTTGTTTTTGGTTTTGAAATCAATTTAGGGTCAACCAGAGGAGGGGACGGATCCACGTCTATCTCTTGGGATCCGTCTGGTATATGTGTGGTGTCCGTTTTTTTCATAAATACTACTTGTTTGGTTCCACTAGTTGATACTTTAGTTTTAGTAAAACCCAGTCCCGTTTATCACTTGGGGACTTTTGAACACTCAAATTTTCTTTTAAAGAGTGCGTACTCTTTTCAAACTTTGTAAACTTATATGCTTCCTTTAAAAGAGTAGTTTGTGTTTCTTTGAGTTTTGCGTTTTCAATACGGAGCTCTTCACATGATTTACATCCAATGTCAATGGCTTTGTTTTTCTCAAATCTTTTGATCTTTTCCTTTAATTCAAAATTTTCATTTTCCAAAAGGCCTTTCTTAGTTTTCAAAAATTTGTTTTTGTTTATCACCTTGAGACTAAGTTCACATAGTTTGTTATACTCACTTTTCAATTCATCATTAGCAATTGAAGAGTTATCATCACTATAATAATAAGAGTCGAAATGTACCTCACTAGATGCTTGAGCCATGAGACAAACTTCCTCTTTGTTCTTTTCTTCCTCTTCTTCACCACTATCACTCCAAGAACCTCCAACAAACGCCTTTTGGTCTTTGTTCCTTGGTGGTTTTGGACAATCTCCAATGAGATGGTTCAGATCTCTGCATCTATAGCATTTCCTTTCACCTTTTCCCTTTTTATCATCACGGTTTCTTAAGAATAATTTCTTCTCGTCACGAGGTTGTCTTACATACCTTCATCTCCTTTTGGAGAATATCTTGAAGTCTCTAACCGCCATTGCATACTCTTTATCTTCACTATCGGAGGTGGAACTTTCATCAACACTTTGACTCCTTTTTGGCTTTTAGTGTAAGAGACTTGACCTTATAGTCTCTTGCTCTTGATGATTTCGGAGTCCTTTTCCATTACCACTTCATATACCCTAAGATTGCTGATGAGTTCATCTAGTGGTAGTGATGACAAGTCCTTTGATTCTTCAACAACCGTTATCTTCAGCCTCCACTTCGGATGAAGATTCCTAAGAAATTTCTCACATAGTTTTTACTATAATAACTTTCATCAAGTGCTTTTAGAGTAGTAATAATAGTATTAAATTTAGCAAAACCATTATCAGTGCTTTCATCTTCAAGGATATAAAATTATTCATATTGTTGAACAAGAAGATAAATTTTGTAATCCTTGACTTGGAAATTTTCTTGATCAGCGATTAATAAAGATTCCTAAATTTATTTAGCCGTTTTACACATAAAAATTCTTTCATATTCGTTTTAGGCAAAGCATTATAAAGAACCATTTTAGCATCATTATATTTAGCAAGATTTTTCTTTAATTCGCCGCCTGGAGTAAGTTTCAAATCTATTTTTTTCAATAAAGATTCATAAGGAACCGACTCATCTCTTTGAGTAAGAATGTTTCTAGCAATAGGTTTAAAGTCACCCTCAAGAATAATATGCCAAAGATCGATGTTTGTTGATTTCACATAAGTTTTAAATCTATTTTTTCAATAAATAAAACCGTCGCTTTGAAAAGTGGTAGTCTTTGCATCAATTGCCCTTCTTTGTAGTTTTGAAACACATAGATCAATTCAAGTTTTAAAATATAATTTATTTTAAAAATCTTTAGTAATGTAGCTCTGATGTCAATTGCGGAAAACTAGATGGGGGGAGGGGTTGAATAGTTTTGGTGTTTTAAAATTGTAGTTTCGAAAACTTATTGTGAAATCAAGCAAAGATAATACGTAAATGTAAATGCAAGACGATAAGTAAATAATGAAAAGATCAAAGCACGACACAAAGATTTATAGTGGTTCGGTAACGAAGCTCCTTCCTCGCCCTACTCCACTCCCCGAGTTTCCGACTCGAGAGTTCACTTCACTATGTCAACAAGCTCCCTTCTTGGCGGAGAAAACCGTACAAGATCGCTTAAAATTTTATCGATACAAAGCTATATATCAAGTCCTAATCTAGGTAGAACCAACCTTTCTCTCTATCTATTTTGAGGACTAAAATACTAACTTAACTCTCTATTTTGGTATATGGTGGTGCTTATGAACTTTGAAGTATGGTAGTGAAATATAGTAACACAACAAGGTTGCAAATACAATAACTAATAACTACAACACATAAGACTTGTAAATCTTTTTGTGTTTTTCCGTTGCTAGAAAGATGGATTAGTTATGTGGATCACTTGAATGAGTTTAAAACAAGATAATGATCAAAGAGATGTGATGAATGTATGAAAAAATGCAAGAAAGATGATTGCAATGAATGAGGAAAAATGTTATTCAAAATGCTTGCTTAAATAGGCAAGGGAGTCGTCTGTCTTGAGGGATCAGTCCCTCATCTCCAAGCCTAAAAATGTACCCATTTTTGAGAGGTTATTCATGTCTGTTTGGAATATTGACTCTTTTATGATACATGAGAAAAGGTGAGATTAAAGGGTTAAGATGCTTGCTTAAAATGTTAAACACACATGACCTTAAAATGTGATAATTATGTTTTTCATGCAAAATCACTTTTGATGCTTGCCTTATTAGTCTTGGATATTTACCAAAATTGTTAATCCATTTCTCCATCCAATATTGCATTTGAATTATTTTCCAAAAGGGAAGATTCTTAACTGGTTAGTCAAATGAGGATTAAAACATTTTCTTATAATGAAAGTAATTTGTTTAATCAAATGTAAATAAAACTTTATGTAAGGTTTTATAATAAAATCAATAGCTTCATGCAATGTGTATGATAAAACATTCTTTGATCATTATACAAGTTTTAAAGATTCGTGTACATACCTTAAGTGATTATTGGCAAAAGTTAACTTAAGTCTAAGACTTGTTTACTTAAACTTTTACTTAACATGTTTATATATTTGCTATTAACAAAACGTAAAGAAATCGTTAAATAGAAATAACATTTCTATGCGATTATTTGTATTAACATTACCGATGAGTTTTAGCTCCTAATAAGCTAGTGCATCAAACACGCTCAGGTGTTAAATATAATTAACGACTTAACGAGACTATCACCTTAACATGATAAAATTAAGTTAAATAGGATGTGATGTAACTTTATAGTGATTTCTTAAAGACAAAGTGGTTCAAAAAGACAATAAAGTTGAGAAAAGAAGAAAGTGTGGCTTATGTAGTGAGTTGTGCAGCCCTCACTTGTTCACCATAACTAAAGTAAAGGTTTAAATGGACTCTCAACTAACATGCTCTTTCTATTTCATCCACGAGACCCAATAATATAGAAGAAATCTTGTTAGCTAGTACATATAAACTTAAAAGTCAAAAAGTTGTCACCCACTTAAAGTCGATACTACTTTTGAAGCTCAATAACAAAGACATAAAGTCAAAGCAAAAGTTGTGTTATGTGTTGGATTAGCATATGTTCATTATGTCAAATCAAACTTTAGGATACACCAAATGCCACTTATATTATTCATGAACGAGTGCCTTTAAAATCGCTTTATAAATATCTCATCTTTTGTTCTATCATAAGTTACAAACTAAAGTCATCTTATTACTCGCATTTCTGCTGTAACAATGAACGTTTAAACTTTCATCTTTGATTGAACTAATTGGGCTAAAAAAAAGATACTGAATTGGTTTGGGCCAGAATACTTCTTTTTCAGTGGGCTAAATGTCAGGTGCATTCTATAAGGCTATAAGCCGATAAGCCAAATTTTGCATTAATTTAATGTTTATGGTTTGCTAGAAAAGATTTGTTCAGAAAAATAAGTTTTGCTAGAAATGATACAACAACAACAAACCCAATCCCGCCGTAGCAGGGTATGGGGGAGGTAGAATGTAGACAGATCCTACTCCTACCCTGAGATAACCTGGGAGTAGAGAGACTACTTCCAACGAGACCTCCGGCAGGAGCAGGTGTGCAAGAGAGAGAGAGAGAGAGAGAGAGAGAGAGAGAGAGAGAGAATAGTAAACAACAAGCAAACAAAAGTATGCAAAAGCACGCAGGAGCAACCCGCAAACAGAGCGAAAAACCAGCAAGCAGGAAGGGGACACAGGCAAAAGCACGAGCAAAGGGCATAACAACAAAGCGTAGACAAAAACAAAGAGTCAAGGCACTAAAAAGCAGACAAACCTAAAGGAGCAACACAGAGCAAAGTAAAGCAACGCACGGGGCCTATAGCTAAGGCAAAGCATAAAAAACAAGGCACCAAAAACCAAAACACAGGGGCAAGATTTGCTAGAAATGATACCGCTGCTATATTATAAGACCTAGATGAAACAACAATTTATATGTCACTTTTTTTATTTTTGTTCATCTTTACACTTCACAAATTAAAAATTAACCGCAACTTATTTGACAACGCCGGGTCTCACCATTAGTGTTGAAGTATAATTTAGCCAGGTTTGTCTTGACAAGTCTCATGGTGCCGTTCGTCTTCATGTCAAGCCTTGAAAAATGCTACAAACATTGAAGAACCGGTTAGAAGGGGTTCCGAGGCCGAAGCTTCGGGAACCACCCTCTGATGGTTAAGACAGAACCTTTGTGTAAAGGATTTAGCATAGTGTAATATGAACGATTCATGTGGTATGCATGAACATAGACAATGTATGTTGTCTGTAAATAGAGATATAGACATAGAGTAAGTGTAACTAGAGAAGTGTAGGAGATCATGACTTACCCTATTCTTCATGAAATACCTTTGTATTTATAGTGGATTTGGATTGGATTGCTTTACCCAATGGACAATAAGATGCGAAATACTCTATTACCCAGTGAGTGGCGACCAAGTAACTTCTTGACAAAAGTGTTCATCTTGCGGCTATGAGGCAAGAGTTCGTCTCTCACTTCGTTCGAGACCTTATTACTTTCCTCTTTATGGTATTTATCTTTGTTAGAGCCCCTTTCACGCTTATACTTCATATCCGAGATTAAGCCCCTTTTAGAATAACGAGATGGGCGACGGTCCGCCGCGTTGCGGCGGGCCGTCGTTTTATGTCGTTGATCATTGCACGGTATTTGTTTTTTTGGGAAGCAAGATCTAAACAGAGACTTATTTTTTTGTTCTATGCTTTGAGATTCAAAAGTGTCCTTACAAATGTAATTACTACCTTGGACGCTAATTACTGAAGCCATCATCATAAGGGGTTCGATTCAGAAAGCTAATGTTCAGAATTTGTAAGATACTCCATTTGCAATTTGGAAGGGTCTGTTTTTTGCTCAGTTACGACAGCTTGCTTCTTAACCGTAAGCATTTGCGAAGCAGCATCCACACTCCACCCTTGTTGCAATACATCTACAATTTCAATGTAATACATTATAATTAGAACTTTATATGGCATCCCTTATTTTGTACTGTACTGAACATAATTGTTCCAAAATCTGATTATGTGCACATATTCTTTGATACAACAACATCAACCTGTGGTAAACAAATAAGGCGACATAATCTTACTTGATAAAAACTTGACTCTGGAATCACTGCATCAGCAGCAACAGTGGTAGCAACAGTGGTAGGAGCAATGGTAAATCGCATCAGCAGTTGTGACCTGCATATTTATTGCTCTGTTACCCAACATGCCGTACTTTAACACCTTTGCCACCTCATTTGCTTTGTATTGGCTTCAATACCTCTTCCAAGATCCCTTTGTTTCAGCATGCCAGCAGAAACCACAACCTTCTTTTTATGAGTGCTTACAGCCATTGCTGCTATACCCTGCGCAGGCAACAAAGCACGTTCAGAAACCGAAGGTATTACAAAATAATGGAAAAAAGAATAATAGATAAAGGATAATAGCATCTGCCCTGTGAAAACATAGAACCATGCAATTAGATGTTTCAGGTGAGACATTGGTTCCGGCTGATGTAGTCTTACTATAGAGACGTTCACTTGCAAAAACTAATCCATAATTGCTAGCAACAGATCCAAAATGGCCCTTCTCCACCCGACCCCTGACCTTGCGTGTAAAGCATTTAAGAACCAAACATTTACCTCCTTTTGCTCAAGTCTTTTGTCCAGTTGTTTAAGCTCTTCATCGACTTTCTCTTGCAAAGAACAATGTTCTAGCTCCTTCTGTTCATCTTCAAAATTATCTGCAAACATATATGATAGCAAATTTCAGTTACTGGAAGCTAACATGACCAAAGACTGTTGTGCATAAGTATAAAATTTAAAGTACACTCAATGAGCATTATAGTGTTAATTTTGTTAACGGTTTGTTTGTTGTGTAAACAACTAAACATGGTGGTTGTAAGCATTTAGTACCTAATCCATGTGAACAAACTTCAATTCTAATAGCTAAAGTCATAAAAAATTACCTGGTGTTGCAGTTCCAAAGTGTTCGCTAGCATTAGTCCTTACGGTATTAGATACCTCTTTTTAGCCTTCTTTCCTTGTCAGCAGAAAATGGTGAAGTAGTTTCCCGAGCAGCAGAGTTCTAATTGATAATATTTACATGTAAAATGACTCTTAAATTATGAAATAATCGATAAACAAACATATTTATGATAAAATATTTACCTGGTGTAGAAAAGCGACAACCATTGTGTTGATGACATGGTCTTTGCACAACTGAAAATAGAAGAACGTAGAAGTCACTGATCCTAGCTAAAAAAATCCACACATAACAGATAAATTGCATTACAACAAACGTTTGATCAATAGTACCTGAAGTCCCACATCGTTCAGTTTGTCTATTTATTAGACGCTTGTTGGACCTTGCCTAGCATGGCTACGTCGTTGTCCTTGTGTCATTGGTTGGCGATGGTCAGTGGCAGCTGAAGAGTGATGTCCTGCAACGACATTAAACATGATCAGAACCATGTGTAACTGAAGTATTTACCTATAACGATAGCAACATTACCATGCAAGTCATGGCATGGTTCACGTATAACGATAGCATGACCGGCTGTGTAACTGAAGTATTTACCTATAACGATAGCAACATAAAGAGACAAAGAAAAGAGTATTACTCATTGGGAAAATATAATTCACATAAAGAGACAAAGAAAAGAGTATTACTCAGCGCCATTGCGACTTAAGTTATGGTAACGAAGAAATATCCACGGAGGTCTTAACTGAAACTTCTAAGTGCCTGTCGAATACATCAAAGGTATTTGTAGAGTCACAATAAGGCTCTAAAATATGGAAGTCACGAATTGTTCTAAAGCACTACAGGTTAAAAACAAAAATCAGTAGAGTGAACAAATATGAGAATGAGGATATTATAAGCTGATAATTCATATTGAATCCTAGCTCGTGTACATGAGTTCCAATGACAGCAACTCCCTCATAAATTTATCATAAAAAAAAAAAAAAAAAAATCCATCTTTGATTAAGCATCGTTACCTAAATGGCTAAATATATTGAGTAAACGCTATTAACAAAAAACATAATAGACTGAATATCCAAGTATTGGTAGATTGCAGAGAGGCTAACAACCGAGTGGACCAGACTCGAGCAAAACAGTTTTTTTGAGGTTATGTAGCTTATAAATTATAGACTGATCAGTTACCTTTTAGATCAGGGACTAATCAAAGTGTTATGAGCTGCAACTTCAGACAGAAGAACGAAATGGCTAAAAAAACATAAACATAGAATTCATCAATGAAACTCAATAATCAAAACACCCAAATGTAATAACAATAATAACAAATAAAATATAAATTTAACCTTAGTTGCACGTGTCTTTCATCTTTACCAGAAAACCACATGAATGTTTTCTCATCCTGAAACCCGAATGCATATGAAGTGTTATATGATATACGTATATTAAGAACATAGGCAAGCAATTTTTTCTGTAAACGCATACCTCGAGTAGCCTGAATGGGCAGAGTTTACACTTCCTTGTTGGACCATAATTTAAAATATAAACCCCTTTCTTCGACAGAAAGAATGCTAACCTTATCCTGGAGACAACAAATAGCAAAACCCCACAAATAAAAAAGTTGCAGTCTTTTATATAAAAGCTCAAAACAGTATTAATTTAGAGCCAAATAATTAAACCGCAATTCATTTATAATGATAAATTATTCTTGCCTTATAGAACTGACCTTTGTCCCCTCCTTCTGGTTTTCACTCACTTAAAGTCCATGTTTGCGCAAGCATATTCCTTCTCCAAGAACAAAGAGGACATATGGGTTAAAAACATTGGGAATTACCTCTCGCACGACCCTTAGCAGCCCCAGACAGCGTGGTCAATGTTACAGCTTCCAACGCTGATAGATAAACATAAATGACACAATAGTCAATTATCAAATGCATCAATCATTTGTTTGTATATACAGTGAAATTTCTTTTTTGCCATCATACCAAGCACTTGCCGAGATAACACTGAAGTTAAAGGCGTGACAACACCGGGCGCACTTTTTCTGACAGAAACATTGGAGGGTGGGTACACACGTCCCTCAGAAGCATGGTCGTAAACACCCCGAACAAAGGCCGTACTAAAGTCTAGTACCTTGGGACACGATGTATAGGCTGCCAATATGATCCAAAAAAAATGAAGGTATGCACATCTGATAAACCACGAAAATTATAGTATTTTTTCTTTGAACAAACCTGTTGGAATTCCACGTGTCGAGTCGCGAAACATAGAAGCATCAAATTCTGAAAACTGTTAGCCAGTGGAAGGCGACAATCCTGAAGAGCAGACAAAACTTAAAAAATTACATCTCACATTAATTATAAATACATTTTTCATTTAAGCATTTCGTCAAACACTTGGTGTGCAACCAATTTCCTTCATAAACGGTCTTTCATTGGGTCTTTGTGATTACATATCGAAAGTGGTTATTTCTTAAATAAGCAGTTTAGCATAAACAACTCCTAAACTTAAAACTTCATAACAGTTGACTTTGTCAAATAATCAAAACTTACAATTAACCTACCTAATAAAAAAAAAGTTCAAAAAAATTAAAACTTACATTTACCTGCTAATCGTTTCTGGTACATGTACAACAAAACACATCTTGAATCTTGAATCTTATATCACTTGAATCTTCCTCATATAGTACAGATGACATCAATCGAGTAAGACACCCAAAAATTTACCTTGTCCCATGATCCAACCACAAATCATATCAATAATCAAAGACAAAAAGAATTGTAAAACTCCAAGATTAAAAGAAAACACTAACCCATAAACGTGTGCCGCAAATTAACCGGAACAACAGCAACGTATTCATTCGAAGTCATCATCACGTCTTCTTCTTCGTCAACCAACTCTTCTTGATCTTGACTGAAACATAATCCGTACGCATTTGTGTGTGTTGAGATGGCTCCAGAAACTGATAGATATGAGGTGTTTCTAGGTTCTTCTCTCAACTTGATCGTATAATAAAAGAAGAATGGAATGGACTGGGGAAAATAGGCCGGAGAAGGCAAATGGGCTGAGGCAAAAAGGCGGGAGCCCAGAAACACGAAACGGCGTCGTATTAAATGGCGCATTATATATATAGTAATAGTAACGAGTTGGGCAACGGACCGCCGCGTTGTGGCGGGGCGTTGTTTCACATCGTCGATCATTGCATGGTATTTTTTTAAAGTAGAAAGTGGGCCGGTGAAGAGAATGAATTTCATAATAATAATACTAACAAATACAATAGCTAAAATTTATTAAACTTTTTTTCTCATACATTAAAATTTTCAAAACTTAATAAAAATGAACCAATGGTCAGTATCATAAGAAATTTTCATTACTTCACATATAGTGATGTGCGGTTCAAAATTTTGTACAATCCGTTAACCTCAATACAATGAAAAAGAAGATACCTGAACTAACCTGCAAATTATGCAAATCTGATTTCTGAAAATGACAAACTTGATCATGAAAAAGGCCTGATGGTTCTATATAGGAGTAATGTTGCTGAGAGCTTGGAAAAGAATAGTGTAACTGTTTTGGCATAGCTTTTGTGTCTTCAATGTATTAAGATGTTGTGTAGATTACCTGAAGACATTGGTTTTGCTGCAGCAGCTTGGTTTTGGCATAGCGTATCTCGATCACTTGCTCCCTAGCGCTAACTACTGCCTATGTGTGGGTTGTTATCTGAGCACCGACAACACCAACATGTAATAAATGTAAGGAGTAATGCTGGAAATGGGTAGCACCAAAGACAGTTATAGGAACACGCGATTGGCAACATTGGCAGAGTAAACGACGTAAACAAAAGAGGCGCCTTGAGACAACAGATCAGCCGATTGACCAGCAGAAAAGCAGGGGTCAGTAAGGCTGGGCATGTGTATCCGGCAGGCCTGCAGCAAAGACAGAGGAAACAGCGATCCGTAAACAGGGTTACCGACGAAAATAAAGTAACTAAACAAGCGTAATGGGCACATCAAACCATCTAGAAATTCTGATAGAACAAACCTTGAGGAGAACCTTGTTCGCAGCCAAGCCGTGTATTGACATTGCGATAGTGCACGTTACACGTATTAATGTTAGCTGTTATGATAGCATTTGAAAATAGATGAGCATTCTCTAATGTAATCAGCGTCCCGAAAACAAAACAGACTTTGAAACAAAAAGTATGCATCAGCATAAGTCTTCCTGCAACAAACGCATCAACTAACCTCGAGCAGGCTCATGTGCGTTATCCCGATCACTTGTCTCCCGCCGAGAATTATTGCCTATGTGCGGGTTGTTGTCTACGAAGGAACCGACAACACCAACATATGATAAATGCAAGAAGTAACGCTGCAAACAGATACCACCAAAAACAGTTATAAAAACACGCTAACAACATTCGCATAGTAGAGGAAGGAAATAAAAGGCGCACCTTGAGACAACAGATTTTCATACGGGTCAATAGAAATCGGCAACCGGTGCGGCTGTGCAAAACCCGCAGCTGCTCTGCACCTGTTCAGCAATCACATGGAAATGTTAGTGGTTACCCCAAAATGGAATACAATAACACATAACGCAACATCCTACAAAAGAATAACAGATACAACCTTGCGATGAAGCTGAACCGGTTGTGCATTGAGCATGCACACCACTGAGATCAGACACGGAGCCCACTTGAAAAGGCCGACCACCGTTAACCATACATGCATTAACTATAGAGAAATTGTGGACACCAGCACATGCAGATGCGCAAGTTCCATAAACTACATTCTTTGGCAAGCAACTATTTGTGCCATTTGATGAGCAAGATAGATGATCCGAACCTGCAAAAAAATGCAGTTAATAACCGAAAAAAGATCGCAGATGAAATAAAAACTAACCGGCAATCCCATGGGAACGCTTAGTAGTGATATTCTGTTGTTTCAGGGACGGAGATTTACATTTTCTTTGTAAGTAATTCTTCTATTTTCCCTTGTTCCAAAAGCAGACTCTATATAGAAATACATTCAACTCTTATGTGACTCTTTTTTAGTCGATTTAATATTTATTCTACAAAATTAATCACTCTGTCGTACCCGAAAGTTCTCCATTTATAAACACGTGAAGAGCATGACCCGTCGACTGCACCAAGAGCTTGGGATGCTCACTGTTTTGCAAAAAGGATTCAGAAGAATCAACACCAACACTGCACCAAAAACATACATTATCTGAGTCATGATGAAACTGCCAAAGAACAATGAAACTAAAAAGAAGTTATAACCACACGTTAATAGATAAACCTCAGCTGAAATTTTTAGAGTAATCCTATGAGCTTGTAGAATCATTTTAGGTTGGCTGCATTCAAGAAGTTTTGATTACATTCTTCTGAGTTGAAAGAGGAAAGGATTCAAAATTATTATCAGGCCGTGTGTAAGCAGAAAAAAAAGGTGTACGGTGTATGCGAGTTTCCAGATCCGTGCGTCCTGATGAAAACCTGAATAGCAAGCTGTGTTTTAAGCCTGCTTACCACCATGTATAAACCTGAAATAAAGTCACGATATCATTCGAACAAAGATATGATGATTTGGTGATTAAAAATGGTGGAATGCACTTACGTGGAATAACCTCCATCTATATACTCGCTTATGCGAATACATCAATTTCAGCTTATAAACTTAAATAAGCCATAAGCTCGTTAATTCTAAAAACTGAGCTTATTCTCGTTGATGTTTGTCAGTAGCTTGTATGAAGGACATTTTTTTTTATTTTTTTTTCCTTATGAGCTTATCAAGTTGAGCTAAAGAGTTTCAATAAACTATAGGTTGACTACATAAGTCTTAAATCTAAGCAGCTGGGAAAAGTTACCACAATCACAATCTTTTCAAGCAATTCATCAAACACATGATTGGCACCAAATCCACCAAGGATATTAATAACAAAAGTCAATCCCAAAATCCTAACTAAACCCTTAGTTCCGTCTTTTTTTCACAAACCATCAATAACCCACAAATCATATCAATAATCAACACAAAAAAATCAAGAAACTTCAACAATAATCAGAGTACATACCTTTGTGATTTTCGTAACCTTTGGATGGATAAAGGCGACGTTGGCTGCAACCACAAAGTCCATGTAGCTACCCCGCCAAGATACGTGCCGATTCCTTCTTTAACGTCTCACAATTAGCCATATCTCTTAGTAACTGATTTTAGAGAGAGGCGGTGTAGAATCTGTAGGTGATTCTAGAGAAAGCCAGAGGCAGTGAGGTGTATGTAGATGATTTGCAGGTTTTATCAAACAACATTGGGCTAAGAAAGAAACGGGAGGCTGAAATTGGACCAAAAAAATTTTCGGGAGCCCAGAACTGTAGCAACTGTAGCAAAAAGGCGTGATGACACGACGCCGTTTCAAACGGCATTTAATATATATACTAATGTTTGGTGGTAGCCGAGTAATAATACTTCTTGTCCGGGCTTAAGCCCCTTCTGGACTTATTTCATGTTAGACTTCTTGACTTATACTTCATGTAGGGGTGTTCATCGGTTCGGTTCTCGGGTATTCGGTTTATTCGGTTCGGGTTGTTCGGTTAAAATTTTTTTTTGGGTCATAACCGAAAACCGAACCGAACCGAAAATATTTGTGACCGAACCGAACCGAGAACCGAACCGAAGTTCGGTTCGGTTATGGGTCAAAACCGAAAACCGAAATTTTCCTAAAAAATAACTAATCATAGCACATGTCCCCATTACGGTATGCCAAAATATATGCAAAACGACATACCTAGACAAGTTTTAACATCTATTGAACACAAAATACCCTAACATCATAGGACCTAGGGTTAGTCAAGTTATATTTTTTTAATTAATATATAAAAAATATTAAATATTAATTATAATTCGGTTTTCGGTTCGGTTCTCGGGTCAATATCCTAAACCCATAACCGAACCATAAACCGAATAAAATATTCGGTTCGGTTCGATTTTGACCAATTCGGTTCGGTTAAGAATTCGGTTCGGTTATTTTCGGTTCGGTTCGGTTTCGGTTTTCGGTTACTGCGGATATTACCCGACCCATGAACACCCCTAACTTCATGTCTTGACTTATATTTCATTTCTGGGCTAAAACTCCTTCATATCCAAGCTTAAGCCCATTCCAAATTTATATTTGACACCCGGGCTTTTTTTTTTTTTTTTTTTTTTTTTTTTACAACTTGAGTATTTTGACCAAAAATACTACGGAGTAGGTTTAGTATTAAACCAAACAATACGAGTATAAATTTTAACAATTTGTTTATGTGGTGACGTCACTCACATCGAAACAACCACTCGCACGGCGGCGTTACGACGGACTCAGCGGCCAGCCAAAACTGCAACCGTTGAATGTTAGATCTCTATCTAGTTTGACTATTTCAAATTATGTTGTTTTTATAAATTTCAATATGTTTATTGTGAATTTGTTGATATGATATGTGACAACTATGGGGTGTTTGGGATTTTGCTTATTTATTGTATAAGCTTTGAAAATAATCAGATATGAAGATGCCTCATTTTCAAGTGCTGACACTGTTTGCCTTTGTTTATTTAAGTGTTTGTCTGCCTATTGCTTGCTTTTAAAGCTGATAAGCAGTTTTGAGTGTTTGGATTAAACTCCGTATCTGCTAAAAAAGTAAGCAGGTATCAACCTGCTTATGGTTTATGAAATTAGCTGTTTCATCCATACACTCAAAATTGCTTATCCGCTTTAAAAGTAAGCGGATAAGCTGATAACCACTTAAATAAATGATGGCAAACAGTCTCGGCACTTGAAAATAAGCATCTTGATGTCTGATTATTTTCAAACCTTATAAGCATATCAAACACCTATGAGTGTGCCAGTTACAGTAATTAAATTTGATGTACTAAATGAACTACCCCACTTTCGTGAAATATCGTTTCTTAGCGAGATCCTATGTACAGGTTATAGCCACTTCTGCTGATTAACCATTAGAGCGTTGAAAGGAGATCATCTTTCTTACTCGTATTGTCTTTGTTACATACGTCGATGGTACTTCCTTTGATATTGTTATTTAGAACACAAGAAAATAAGTTGTAAGGGAAGAAATAGTTGGTTTTGTAGGGTCCATTGCATCAAGAAAATAATTGTTACGATGTCACGTTTATAACAAGGGAGTAAAAAGTTTGTGTGAAACTGCTTGGAATGGCTACGCGACAAGTTGGGCATGCTGCACTTCCGTTGATGAATATTGTTCGAATGAAGGGAGTGCCAATCCTGAAGCAGTTGGAGATGGAGGAGTGCCTACTTCGGACCTCATCGGAGAATTGGTGCATTATTAATGATGGAACGGAGAACCCCAACATTGTCATGGGGATTTCTGGGTAAGTTTTTTTGTAACTCGTAAATACAATTCACGTCATGTTTGCCTTATATTTTTAGTCAGTTCCACCCTTAAGAAAATTAGCTTCTCAGATTTTGTTTACCTTGTATTTTTGGTACTCTTTATACGTATGCTAAATGAAAGGTAAGTCATTTTATTTATCTTATTTTCAATGCAACCTTAAATACCTTCGTGACAATATAGCTATCTCTGATATTCACTCAATAATATCGCATCAAAAGAATTCATTCTTAGACGACTGATAAATGGATTTGAAAAACGATATAAATGCAATTAATAGTTTTTTCTTATAAACAAGCAGCTTTAGCTTGCCGGTCTTACTTTGTTGGATTTCCAAAGCAAAGTTTCTAGTTGTTACGTCTAAAGTATATAATGGTGTCTTGAAATTGTATGTAGAGTACTATCATATGCTTTTACTTAATTGGGGTGCATTACATTTCAACTGGCTGGCCTTCAGTTACAATAGTAAGGTGCTTCCACACTCGCTTCAGCACTGTGTTATTCACTGATTTTACCGGTTGTTCTCTTTCTTTGCTAAAGTTAATAAATCTTTGGGATACTTACTTGATTGTATGACATTTTTGTTCAGTCGTGAAAAAAAAAGATGGTAACTATGTTTCATGATATGTTACTAAGACATTATGTTATATGGATCTGTAATTAGGAAACCTGCTGAACTTGTTCAAATTAGCTCTGTACTAGAAGATAGAATCCCTGTTATACGACGGTTTACTGGTGGTGGGACTGTAATAGTCGATCATGGGACTATATTTGTTACATTTATATGCAATCAGAAAGATGTTCCTAAGGTACAACCATATCCTCGACCAATCATGTCTTGGAGCAGCCTATTATACAGTAAAGTGTTCGAAGGAATTGCTAATTTCAAGCTGCGTGAGAATGGTACGTAGATTGAACCACATCTTTATCTATAAGCGTTCCTATCACCGGCAGATACTCAGAAATATTGTTGTCTTTATAGCTATATTCTTCTGAAAGCTATAAAATCCCAGTTAGCATGTTGGAATTTCATGGTTTTTTGCTTGTTGACGTTGTTTGTTTTTCTCAATTAAAATTGCCATCATTTTGATCTGGAAATGCTTTATAACGAATGTTTTTCACTTTTTTGGTATGCTACAAGTCTGACAGTGTGATTTTATCTTTCTACAGACTATGTATTTGGCCTCCGCAAGTTCGGTGGAAATGCCCAATCAATTACTAAGAATCGTTGGATCCATCATACATCTTTTTTGTGGGATTATGAGACTCGTAACATGTCCTATCTCAAGCATCCAAAGCGGACTCCTGAATATCGGCTGGTATGCTAGTTATCGAGTTTATCTGATTTTGTTATATACTTTTATGGAGCTCATATGAGTGCAATCAGAGGTGAATTATCTCAATGCAAGGTTATGTTTTATCTCAAACAGGTCAAAACGGTAAACTGATATATCTAAAAACGAATCTGGTCGTAAGTAGCTGATGTGTACGATTAATGCATTTAACCACCTAAATCATTTTGTTCAAAACTTCTCTTTTTGATGCAATAACATTATTTCGCAAAAAATTTACACAATAGTTTTTCAATAAAATTTAGGACAAAAACGTTTTGGGTCAACTCATCCTGATAATAAGACCTTTATCGATCCGTACAAAAGTTACCCGTGTTGGCCCGTGATTCAGATTGTCCAGTTTGCCACCTCATAGTGGAGATTTTAAAGTTGAAATACTAAAAGGTTTGAGAGGTGCATTAGTGAAAGACACTCAGGATATGTGTGTTCTGAATGTCTGCAACAGAATTCATGATTAGTGACTAGGGAGGTCATTCGCTTGAATTAGTCTGATTTTGCTTGGGATATACTGACCTAGAGAATGAAATTTGCCTGGAACCTTTGGTTTTAGTAGATATATTAGTGGCCTTAGTTGCAACATTTGTCCTAATAGGCCAAGAGTATGCAGAACATTCATTTCTATAGGTTTACAGCCTCGTGTTTATCTTATTTTGAACCAATTTTATTTACGGGTAAAACTTAAATGAGGCAACAATGATTATATGGAAGGTAAGACTAACAAATGGTCGAATTGGTCCGAGTGAATAGGTAAGCTTTTGGTCATTAACAATAGCGTGTTTACATTTATAATCATCTTTTTATGTTGTATGTCAAGTCCAACTTATTGGTTGGTTACATGTTAAATCCTTTTTCCTCTGTTTTAAGCATTTATTATCTACTTTTTGTTTAGGCAAGGGATCATCTCGATTTCATCTGCCCCATGAAGGACTATATTTCAAGGTCGGATTTCATTAACAAAACCATTGATGCAGCAGGAAGTCAATTTTCTATTGAATCGACAGAGTTTGAAGCAATTAAACCTCCATCCAACTTGAAATTTACACCCACCTCCAAATTACTAACTAAACAGGAATTAGAGGCTGCAATATATCAAACTCAACCAATAGAAGCATCCGTCTCTTCAATTTAAATTAACTGTGATCTATATGACAAATGAACACAAGCAAGACCTCCATATGACTATTTTTGTGAAATATTTTTAGCCACGACATGTGGACTTTGAGATTAATTATCATTCATTGTCTCAACTGCACTTGATGATTTATTAAATTTAGCAGTTTGAATAATACGATGTATACCGCAAATATGTATGATCTTCTTTCTATTATTCTTCCTATTAGGAGGTTGTGTGGAACTCCGGATATGCTTCAAGCTTGTCAGTATACCAGTTATCAAGTTATGATTTTTTTGGGGGCCAAAGTTATCAGAATAACATAAAGTGTAATTTTTAACATTTAAAATCTACCTAATCATTGTTAAGATTAAGAGTTTTGTTACAGTTTAATAATTTTGTATAACATAGATTATAGCACAACAAAGTGACCAGGGGTATAACATTACTATATATATTAAGTATGGTCGAATCGGTGCGATTTTATTTGCTAACGTTTTTTGGGTTCCCGAAAATTTTTCTGGCCTGCTAAACAAGGCCCGGCCCGTATGGTTTTATTTTTTTTCCACCGCCTATACTGAGATATTATATCCGGACATTCCAGATTTAGGGGTGAGCAAAAACCGAACCGCAAACCGCAAAACCGCAAAAACCGCAAAAAACCGCCCCACAAAAACCGCAAAACCGCAAAAACCGGTGGATCGGTTTCAGGAAAAAATAAAAACCGATTTTGCGGTGCGGTTTCGGTTTTCACCGAAAAACCGCACCGCAAAAACCGCACCGCACCACTCTACAATTTATAATTTTTTAAATATATATATATATTTTTTTTTTAGAATAACACACTAAAATTTATATTTTTTTATTTTTTAGATATATTTTTTTAAATATATTTTTTTATTTTTTAGAATAACACACTAAAACCGCACCAAAAACCACATAAACCCGCAAAACCGCACCAAAAACTGCACCAAAAATAAAAAAATATATCTTGTGGTGCGGGGCGGTTTTGACCAAAAACCAACCCGCAAAACCGCATAAACCCGCAAAACCGAAACCGCAAAAACCGCGCGGTGCGGATCCTCAATTTTTTTAAAACCGCATTTTGCGGAGCGGGGCGGTTTTTGCCAAAAACCGCACCGAACCGCCCCATGCTCACCCCTAACTGAGATATTATATCCGGACATTCCAGATTCATGCACAAAACATAAATCTTATTTAGATTCCAGAGAGTTAGGGTTCTAATTTTGGGGTTTTTGGTTGCCGGTGATGCAATTCATGTTCGGTTGCAATTAATCAAAACACAAGAACTAGGGTTTCAATTTTGGGTGCCCGAATTTAATCAAAATCGAAGAGTTACGGTTTCAATTTTGAAAGTTTTTGCTACCGAAAGATTATTTTTTTCATTCTTGATTCATGTTTGATTATACTTAAATGGGAGAATCAAAAAAAGGTATGTGCAACCTTTTAATTATAATTATTTAATTAGATTTGTTGTTTATGAGCTTATTTGATTTTGTTCGGATGAACTTATTATCCCACCTTACGAGCTTATTTGATTTTCCTTATCGCTTAGGGTAATTTTGTTGTTTTGTTAGGGGGTGTTCGGATGAATTTATTTTCTCAGGTTATCAGCTTATTTGATTTTGCTTATTGCTTTTGGTAATTTTGTTGTTTCGTTAGTTTTTAGTTAATTCGGGGTTATTATTGTTTGAATCAGGATCTTCTTATGACCTTATTTCACTTTGCTTATTTTTGGGCTATCCCAAGATATGCTTTGCTCGGTTGATAAGCCCAAAAACTAAGCTATCCCAAACATCACTTTGTTCAAACAAGATATGCGTGGTATGTAAAAAATTTCAAGTTTTAAGTGGTCTTGCTTAATCAAGTTTAAGGTTTATACTAATGTAACACCGTATGTTTCATGTTAATTCTTAGTCTAACTTGAAGTTCCATGAAAACGCAGGTTACCCAATCGTGAGTTCGGTTAGTTGGTCACAACAGGAAACCAATCTTGCCGTTTGTACTACCAATGGCGATGTCCAGGTATTGTTAATGATAGATAATTTTTTAAAAACTAATGATATAATAGATTGTATTTGTATTAAATTTCTTCAGATATGGGATGTGTTACGTTGTAAAAAAGTAACAACAATGAAAGGACACTTGCTGCATTTTTGTTGCAGTTGTGCTGTCTATATGCTCTCTAGTGCAGGTCCAAACTGTTTGCTTCAGGTATGTTAAAAACTGTTTTTTTATTTTATTTTATTTATTTATTTATTTATTTATTTATTTATTTATTTATTTATTATTATTATTATTATTATTATTATTATTATTATTATTATTATTATTATTATTTTGTGGTAACGTTGTCAGCGTGTATCTTGCATTAAAAAATATTTACGAGCTCTAAAAACATGTTTTATCTAAGGTAAATGTTCACCTTTTTTGATGTAGGATGTGGACGTTTGGTTAGAGAAAGGTATGAGAGCTCGAAACACATGTCATCCAAGGTACTGACTTTGTAAAAGTTTTAGTAATGTGTTTTTGGTTTTCTTCTGATTTGTGAACTTATATAATACTGCCTAAAATCTTTAAACCAACCAAAATACAGGTTCCAAACACGTTGTTCATGGTCGTGTCTGGTGTGATAGCGAATGTCAAAGGATGTTTTTCGTCGCATAACCATGTACCTCCTGAACAGTTACACGTTGTGCATACACTCTATAAGTCTGCTGACAAATGCCCTGCATTTATACCTGATATCCAATCAAGTTCATTGTCAACATTCTCATGGACTCGCATCCGTAAGCTAATTAACTCATCTTTTGTGCATCTGCTCATTATATCTCGACACTACTTTTCCATGAACTCGGCCTTACCTATAGTATTGATCATATATACTTTTTACAGCAGTTGTGGTTAACTGGAATGGAGATATTACATGTTAATATGTTCGTATATTGGTTATATGGCCACTGTTTGAATCATATTCATTTTATTTATTTATTTTTGTTACTATGATACAAGTATCTTTTATTTAGCTTAATTTAACTAGAGTTGGACTCATTAGTGTAAAGCTGTACATTATTATTAGTTAATATTGCGAGCGACGACATACAAAATAGTTGTAGTAGTTCGTGCACACACACTGGACGTTCACGTTCTATGGGCTAAGGTACTGCGTATTTGGTTATCGTGCTATGGTTCATTTAAGCAGTTTTTTCGGTATTCAAAATACCTTTCATAAATTTGGTGTATGCCATTTAAACTTATTATGACAAAGTTGTTGAACCGAGTATTGCAATTCGTGTGTAAGTTTTACATTTGAATGATGCGATTATTATCACATCTTTTTTGACAGTGCATATGCTGCTGTCCAGGTACATGAACACGAAACAAAATAGGCCTTTGGTATTAATTTGTGAATTTAGTCATTGTTGTGATTGTCGCCATAGGTTGGTTGGCCGTATTGGCATCGTTGCTCAAAAGCAACACGAACACATCAAAAGACAAAATACAACGGAAAAAAAACCGCCCTTTTTTTGCCAAATGCAGTCCTATTTTAGCTTGATTGTGTTTATGCTGTCCATAATTTTATATTAGCATACTACCCATGCAGACTACTGAAACTTATTTTAATGCTGGAAGCACCAGAGTTTTTCTACATTTGATTGACCAAGTTGAGCGTGTCAATGCTGGCAAGCCTTTCAAGTTTGGCATCGAAGAGCGCCTTCAGTGCCCTTCTGGAAAAGTTGCTTACAATAAAAGACATGACTACATTCTTTCCTTGGATATTCCACTAGAAAAGGCTACTAACCGAAGTGAGCTCTTCTCTTAACTGTGTACTTTTGACTTGCAATAAGAAAAAGAGAACTAGAAGAATTTCACAAATTGAAGGCGCAACAATAGGTACAGGGTATTAAGATGTAAGTTGGATGTAGCTTTTTTCTGAACAATTGTGGATATTTGCAAAAAAGTTTAGACTATTAGTTATCTAAGTGTTAGTCTACCTTCAAGGTATGACATTCTAATGAAAAATTGACCCGGTATGGTCAATCGATTTCTCGCTGATTAAAGGGTTCGCAATTTACATTTTTTAAGCTTATGACTTTTAAACTTAACCAAAGAACTTCGATTCCATCACATTATGAAGTTCATGATGGCTTTATTCCATCTTCTTTTAGTTGTTTTTTGTAAAACAAAGTTTATGTTAGATACATGAGGATATGCACCTTTGTTGGCCAGTTAGTAATATGTATCTAACTTTGTTTATTTTACAGAAATATTTGGAACCACGGCCAGCCATTGGTGAAATGTGGATATCGGACTGATTGTTTGTTGTCCTCCAACTCTGCGTACATGTATTGCTAAAGAGTGAAGGTCAAAGAATTTTGGAAGATGCAGCAACAATCCGGTCTTCCGTTTCAACAGCCACAATGTAGCTATGTAGGTAATCCAGTGTATTATTTGGAAGTAAAATTAAGTGAAGCGTATAGAATCTTACTTTGTACTCAGAATATAATTTATTCTACTTTATTTCTACAAAATCGGCCTGCCCAAAAAAAAAAAAAAAAAAAAAAAAAAAAAAAAAAAAAAAAGGAAAAAACAGGCCCGCCCGCAACGCGGCGGCCGGCGCCATTCTCGTTATAAAGAAATCTCATCATTCCACCAAGCTAAATGCAATAGCATCATTGCAGGCATGGTCAAAACACGGAGGTCTCAATTAAATGGTCAACATATAAAAATCAAAACCTTTAATTTCAAGGATCGTCTTTATAAACACGAAAAGACAATCATTCGAGACAATCTTCCCCCGTGTATACTTTACATTTCCCCGACTCACTACGATGAACGCATTCCAATATTTCATAAGAGTATGAGAAGTAAACATGTACTACTTAATAAACCAACATCAAAAGTTAGCAGAACCCATCAGCAATGAAATTTTGATGTATTGATGCAAAAAAGATATAGGTTTGTCTGCCAGCCATATAACCATGCCAAGACCCATTAGATGGGACTGGAAACGATCCTCTATTGAGCCATGTCCGAGACCATAAGATGCAAAAAAGATATAGGTTTGTCTGTCAGACAACCATGTAACCATGCCAAGACCCGTTTTAAAAACTATTTTCTCACAACGTTGGTTTATTTTGAAAATAATCTTTAATCTTGGTAATAATCACTAGATTTAACTAATTGATTATCGTAACGGCTTTTGCCCGTTAAAACAACCAAGTAAATAAATCTAAAATAAATCCGGAAATTATTAATTAACAATCTTTAATACCCGTTTAAAAAACTAACAACGTTGGTTTATTTTGAAAACAATTCTTTATCTAGGTAAAATTACTAGATTAAGTTAATTATCCTAATGGTTTTTGCCCGTCAAAATAACCAAAAATCAATCCAAGTTACCAAATATTATTAATCAACAATTTCTAAGTTTTTCACACTTAATTTCACAAATCACCAACATTTAACAAGCATATAAAAAGTCTACTCACTACACATATTAACTAAGCTAACAATACCAAATAAACATAAGCATAATTCTAAACTAAATATTTAAACTAAAACTATTAAGAATTGAAAAAGGTAAGAAAGTAGAACCCGAATGATGAGACGAGACTAATAAACCACCCGATCTTATAAACTTAACAAACACTAAAGATTACTTCTTTAGTAGCTTCTATTTTACCAACTAGTTAATAAAGTTGTAAACTTTATGTACTAATTAGCTTAATAAAAACTATTAAAGCTATAAACTTTAGAAAATAAGCTTAGCTTATAAGACCCTTAAGCTCCTTAATACCCGCTAATCTTCTTCTAATCATCCAAAGTTCGAAACTTTATGTAAATTTAAGTGGATGTAGATAACAAAGTTTACAACTTTTATAAGTAAAAAGCTTAAAAATAACAAAAACTTGGATTTTAAAACTAAATTAACACTAAAAATGTAAAAAGATTAAAACTTTAATTAAAAGACAAGACTAAAATAACTTTTAAAACAAAAGTATGGGAACTTTATTAATTGAATGACTAAAAGTAGAGATTTTGTAAAAGAAAGTTTATAAAAAGAGTGATTAAAAAAGATTTAATAAGAGATTAAGTGGGTAAAAAATATATATATAAAACTTGACAATAAAAACTTGAGATTAATAAGAGATGAAAGTAAATAGACAAAGATTAATACCTTAAAATTTTAAAGATTAATACAAACTTCAACTAATTTAAATAAATTAAAACCTAATCTAAAAAAACCTAAAAAAATGAAAAAGAAACAAGAAAAAAAAATGGATCTTGAATGCCCCCTGTTGTGTTCCGCTCGTGGGTTTTTATATCCCCGATATATCTTGCTCTCCAAGTAAATAGTGGGTTCAAAGCTGCCACGTCGTAGGGGTATAATAGTAATTTCACGTGGAGGGACAGGGACTAATAAGTAATTGTGCGTCTGCTGGATAATATAAAAAATGAAATTGCCAAGCACAGGAATCGAACACATGACCTTAAGCCCAAACACCAAGCGTTTAACCAACAGACCAAGTCCACTTTTGTTATATCGATTGGATTTGAAATGATTTTAACTTCTTGTTTGCTGGGCCGAATCATTTACTAGCCTATTCGATTTGGGCTTCATTTGATCTTTCTGGACTCTTCATCTTTTGCCTCAATACTTCAAATAAAAATACCGATGGACTCGTAATTTCATGCTCTTTCCAATGGAGTGCTCGGGTAGTTTTTCCGACTTCGTTTGAATCTCAATAAATGCGAAAACATCGTCGAAACTCATTCGAAAATCACCATTTTAGCTTTGTTTTCAAACCTTTGTACCTGCAAGACATAATAGCACATACCAAACATATTTGCAATATAATTTCACATATTTTATGGTTATTAGTCCGTTTTAGCGTGTTTTCTGGTATGAAAAAATTATGAGTGTTTAAGCACACATCAGAATTCCCACACTCGTAGAGAAAGAAAATATTTAATCCATTGTTGGCCCCTCACGCAATGTTTATTACCCCACACGTAGAGAAAGAAAATATTTAAACCCCCTTAACTAAAAATCCCTAACATCAAACAAGAACAGAAAGATGTTCATTAAAGAGTATAAAAATATTTTGTTTCGAAAACACCCCATTTTTTCCATGAAATAATAAATAAAATATAATAAGAGTTTAATTTGAAATATATAAAAGGCTTTAAGAACGGGAAGCTCGCAAACTGGGAGTTTCCAGGAGATAAAGATCATCATCCTCGATTTTCGCAACCCCTAAACCGAGCTTAAAATGAAATCACAGATGAATATAACTTAGATGCTAACACTACCCATAGATACTACTTGTGTACGCGCAGCTACTTCTTGCTCCCTTAATCCTAATTCCTCTAAGGATTTTATTCTGAAAAACGAGTTTTTATTATTTCGATAAGTTTTTAGTCCGATAAAAGCACCAAGTTTAGACGCTAACTAGTTTAAAATCCTTCCCTCGAGAACCGTTGCCCATAAAAATGAGGTCCACATCAAGGTCCTAATTTAACACGATTTAGGGGATATCCTTTTTATTTCGACCGAAACAACTCATCTACGAGTCCAGAGACAGAAGCTTTATTAGGATATCCCCGGAGTCGAAATTTGGCTTTATTATCATTATTATTAAGCATATTAGCCTTCGGCCCTTTATAACAACTGCAACAACGGGAGTGAACCGTCAAGAAACAGTAGCCTATTATGACCTTGGGAATTTCCTCTGCCTTTTTGAAGTCTGAGTCAACGGGAGCGAACCGTCAGAAAACAGAAAACTTTTATGGCTTTGGATTATTTAGTTTATTACTTCCACCTTTTGAACAACCATGTCAACGGGAATGAACCGTCAGGGCACAGTAGTCTATTATGGCTTCGGTTTATTTCACATTTATTAGATGCCAAACCCCGAGTCCTACGGTCTTTCAACATCCGAAACAATAGCAGCAAACTATCAGGAATCAGTTGTATTATTTTCCCGTAACGTTGACAGTACCTTGATGTGTACCCAACTCCCATAAGCAAGAATTCTCTAAAGAAGGAGTAAAAACTAACTATCACCAAAACCATGCAACTTTATCTATTCAAAGCATTATTTTTTATATGTTTCAAGCTGGTGGGAGCAAAAAGCCGCAAATAACCTCTATGAGCTCTAAAGAGATCCAACTACTCCACACTTATCATCTAACTTATATTCCACTCTATCATTTTTCGTTCGTTGCAAAAATTTTAAGTTTTGCAAACGCTCAGTCTCGAAAGTTAAGGGGAAAGCTAGAGTGCAATACTCAGTCAAGTCAGAATCTCCCTTATTCTAGCCTATGGGCCTACTTATTTAAACACATAAATTTTTCTTTTTTTTTTCTTTTTTCTTTTTCTTTTTTTTTTTTTTGCTAATAAATCTAACAAATATATAGGTTAAAATGGGGTTGCGTGGGAAACAAGCAATGCAAGGGTTTGAAATATTTGAAAATTTCAATAGAAATCCCCTCCACACTTAGAACTGAACATTGGCTTCAATGTTCAAAAATATCGGGTGTCACCCCCACACTTAGGAACGGAAAAGGCAAATGCTTAAAATTTCAAATGTGAAAGGGAAAAACTATATCAGATAAGCACATATGATAAAGGATATCCCTAAATATAATAATGAATATGATCGGAGACCGAGTGTTGGAGGGTTTGAAAACAAGCACGGAGGTCTTCACGATCATAGGGAATCCTGCAAGCAAAAATGGGAAACCACAAAACACAACATGGAGAGAAGCACTCCCCCACACTAATACGAATACCACATCACACTTATTCAAAATAAAATAAAAATAAATAAAGATAGATAGATAGATAGATAGATAGATAGATAGATAGATAGATAGATAGATAGATAGATAGATAGATAGATAGATAGATAGATAGATAGATAGATAGATAGATAGCACGGGTTGCCTCCCGAGAAGCGCTTGTTTTTGTTCGAGTCTCTAGCTTGACTCAAGTGTTATTTAGGTTTATTCATGAAGTCTGACCCAACACTTAGAATTAAGTTCGGATGAAAATAGTGATACACACTTACCAAAAGTATGTATGCCACAGGAAGGGATGATGGTATTTTAACATATCGATGAGAGAATTGAACCATCACCCATTTAGTCTCACCCGACTGTGTCAGGGAGAGAAAGGGGTCAAATCTTTCCACATCCACCAAGCAGATATTTGTAGGTTTAGATATGGGAAGTGGTGTGAGAAGAGAATTAACGATAGTTTTGTTGAGTGTATCAACAATTTTAGGCTTTTCCTCACATATCTCCTCGTACTGACATTGAAAGATAGGATTTTCGAAGTTCAAAGCATAGTCAGAATCGAACTCAAAGAGAGGATTATCGAATGAAGTCAAAAAATCTTTCTCATATACCCTTGGGATTGGAACAAGGTCATCAATATCCTTAAGAGGATTGAATTCGACTTCCTCGTCCCCTATTAAAAAGGTATCTAAAGACTCCTCAATGAGTGAAATTGTCTCTGAATTCTCTTCAGGAGGGAGATCTTTTTCGAAATCATCGTTTAATAATTGTTCAAGAAAAAGAATATCTCCATCTGAATCATAAACTCCATTGTCAATTTTAGGTGAAATCGACTCATCTAGAGCAAGAAAGGTGTCGGTCTCGTCCAAGAGAAAATCATTATCCCCGAAGGGGGTAAGAAATGGGGAGAGAGACGCGACAACAGGATCAGAAGAAGGAGTGTGACTGCTACTCAAAGGATGAATTGATCTCTGAACGTTTTCTTCTTCTAAAGGTTCATCCTCATCACTCTCCTCAGAGTAAAATAAGTCAACGGGAGGATCTTGTTTTGGAAGTCTAAGAATCAACTCCTGAAGATGGTTCATTTCAGCTTGTAATGTTTCAATTTTAGTTTGAAAGTTCATGTTGAATTGATCTTGAGCAATAATCATTTTAGTAATCAATTCAGCTCTAGTTAACTCGCTCTAAGGAAGTGGATAAGGGGGTGTGTATTGTGAAGGGAGTGTATAACATGAAGATGTGTCAAAACCGGATGATGTCTGATCGTTATAAGGGGTCTGCTCATAGACAAGCATGTCCCCCGTTCGACAATCAAACTCCGGATGAGGACACCCTCCACAATATTCACACATGTATGTCTCTGTCTGATGTTGTGGGGGATGGTTGAATAAGTCGGGAGTTTCATTGTAGAAATAGGGATTTTGGTCATATACAAACCCGTTTCCCGAATCTACAATGCTACAACAGGGGCAATTTCCACCATTTTGCGGACCCCCACACCACGCACAACCATATAGGTAAGACAAAGACATAGAGTAGAATTAAACGGTTATAGAGGATAAAGAAGGAGAATTAAATGGTTTAGAGGATGAAGAAGGATTTTTTTTAGGATTTTCGAAAAAGATTTTAAATAGAAAAAATATTTTTGGATTTTTTGAAAAAAATTTAGAAAAGGAAAATATTTTTGGCTTTTTGTAATTTTTTTTTTTTTTTTTTTTGTTTTTTTTGGATTTTAAGAAAATAAACTTTCGAAAGAAAGGATCTTCAAATCACCAACGCCAACACACAACGCAAAAATCTTAACAAATCTCCCCGGCAGCGGCGCCAAAAACTGATTCGATTATAAGTATACGACAGTTTTAATATTTGTATTCCCGTTAGATAAAAGAGTCACTTGAAGACAAATGACAATTCGATCTTCCGGATTCGTATTCCACGGCGAGATTTGAATTGAGAATTACGTTATGCTTCTTGTTTAATGCTTGATTATCGAATGTTTTTGGTTTTTATAATTGATTTTAAAAGCTAAGAAAATAAATAAAAGAAAACTACAAGCAAAACTCTAATATAAGAACTAAAATCCGATAATAAAGGATATGCTTGTCAAGTGAGGTGAAAAGATCGATAAGTGTGAATTACCGTTTAAAGCGGTGAATTATAATACCCGTTTTAAAAACTATTTTCTCGCAACGTTGGTTTATTTTGAAAATAATCTTTAATGTTGGTAATAATCACTAGATTTAAATGATTGATTATCGTAACGGCTTTTGCCCGTTAAAACAGCCAAGTAAATAAATCTAAAATAAATCCGGAAATTACTAGTTAACAATCTTTAATACCCGTTTAAAAAACTATTTTCTCACAACGTTGGTTTATTTTGAAAACAATTCTTTATCTAGGTAAAATTACTAGATTAAGTTAATTATCCTAACGGCTTTTGCCCGTCAAAATAACCAAAAATCAATCCAAGTTACCAAAGATTATTAATCAACAATTTCTAAGTTTTCCACACTTAATTTCACAAATCACCAACACTTAATAAGCATATAAAAAGTCTACTCACTACACATATTAACTAAGCTAACAATACCAAATAAACATAAGCATAATTCTAAACTAAATATTTAAACTAAAACTATTAAGAATTGAAAAAGGTAAGAAAGTAGAACCTGAAAGATTAGACGAGACTAATAAACAACCCGATCTTATAAACTTAACAAACACTAAAGATTACTTCTTTAGTAGCTTCTATTTTACCAACTAGTTAATAAAGTTGTAAACTTTATGTACTAATTAGCTTAATAAAAACTATTAAAGTTATAAACTTTAGAAAATAAGCTTAGCTTATAAGACCCTTAAGCTCCTTAATACCCGCTAATCTTCTTCTAATCATCCAAAGTTCGAAACTTTATGTAAATTTAAGTGGATGTAGATAACAAAGTTTACAACTTTTATAAGTAAAAAGCTTAAAAATAACAAAAACTTGGATTTTAAAACTAAATTAACACTAAAAATGTAAAAAGATTAAAACTTTAATTAAAAGACAAGACTAAAATTACTTTTAAAACAAAAGTATGGGAACTTTATTAATTGAATGACTAAAAGTAGAGATTTTGTAAAAGAAAGTTTATATAAAAAAAGTGATTAAAAAAGATTTAATAAGAGATTAAGTGGATTAAAAAATATATAAAACTTGACAATAAAAACTTGAGATTAATAAGAGATGTAAGTAAATAGACAAAGATTAATACCTTAAAATTTTAAAGATTAATACAAACTTCAACTAATTTAAATAAATTAAAACCTAATCTAACAAAACCTAAAAAAAAAGAAAAAAAAATGGATCTTGAATGCCCCCTGTTGTGTTCAGCTCGTGGGTTTTTATATCTCCAATATATCTTGCTCTCCAAGTAGTAAATAGTGGGTTCAAAGCTGCCACGTCGTAGGGGTATAATAGTCATTTCACGTGGAGGAACAGGGACGAATAAGTAATTGTGCGTCTGCTGGATAATAGATATAATGAAATTGCCAAGCACAATATTTGAACACCTGACCTCAAGCCCAAACACCAAGCGTTTAACCAACAGACCAAGTCAACTTTTGTAACAACAAATGGATTTGAAATTCTTTTAACTTCTTGTTTGCTGGGCCGAATCCTTTACTAGTCTATTCGATTTGGGCTTCATTTGATCTTTCACGACTTCATCTTTCGCCTCAATACTTCAAATAAAAATACCGATGGACTCGTAATTTCATGCTCTTTCCAATGGAGTGCTCGAATAGTTTTTTCGACTTCGTTTGAATCTCGATAAATGCGAAAACATCGTCGAAACTCATCCGAAAATCACTGTTTTAGCTTTGTTTTCAAACCCTTGTACCTGCAAGACATAATGACACATACCAAACATATTTGCAATATAATTTCACATATTTTATGGTTATTAGTCCATTTTAGCGTGTTTTCTGGTATAAAAAATGATGTGTGTTTAAGCACACATCAATCCCATTACCAGCTTAAGAGAATTCAGACAGCTGATTTGCGAAATATGAGGGGGTTGATGAGGATGCTTAGGCAAACTAACGACAACGTTGTTTCCAAGATTGAGTTTGCTGTGAGGCAAAGGTTCATGTGAGGGGGTTGGTTGCTGGAGGCTGGGATGGTTTCTTTTGTTGTTTATGATGAATGTAGGTGGTAGGGGTTGGGAACTTGTGGTTTCTTTTGTTGTTCTTGCTTCACCTGTTAAATGTAGATGTGGATATAGATAGGGGTTGTGGTTTCCCCTATCGTAAGCTTGTACATGTATGGTTGATGAATGTAAGGGGTCGTCTGATCCCGATTTTCTTTGTAGAATGTGTTCAATTACGTATTTACCGATTTAGAGTCTTCGATTTGTATGACAAACACAAACATGAAAATGACAGTATTCTAACCATAAAACACAAACACAAACATGTAAATCCTATTAATAGAACCATAAAATACAAACACTGATAGAACCGTTTAGAACTCTAGATTTTTTAGATCTAATCTAGGATAAATAACAACATGCACAGCGGAATAATTCAAAACATCAATGTTATTATCAACAAGGTTTTTCTTCTTTATCATTCACTGCAAGCTTCAATTCTACTTGATCAATTATAGAACGTGATACACAACTTGTAACAAGGAATCAAAGATCCTTGAAGCTAAGCACAACTAATCTCTAGGCGTCTACATAGAGGACTCACGCCTAAAACACACACACTTTTAGTCGACTACATTGGTTCTGTGTACACCTAAAAGACACGCCCTATATCTCTTTATATAATAGAGATATTAGGGTTTACAAAGGACTCATAATTGTTTTAGGAAACAAAAACTTTCCTAATCTTTAATCTTTATCTTCTAAAATCTTCCATCTTTTGTAGAATTCCTTCTTTGTCTTTTAAGTCCTTCATGTTTTGTATTTGCTTCATTATTCTTTTATTGTTTTGTATTATCAACTCAATAAATATCCCAACAATCTTCCCCTAGTTGATAATTACAAAACATTTTTCTAGATCTTCCATGAATGAAACAATCTTCCCCTTAAGCTCAACTCGTGAACTTACATAACATGTTGTACCACCGAGGATCTTCAAGTTGCTAAACTTCTACGTACTTCTTCTTCCCCTTTTTTTCATTATCCACCAGGAGACGCTAAGTAGATGCAACTTTGATTTTGACAACCACAAATCAATATCACACTTCTAATCCAGCCTTCCAATGTCTCAAATTACCCTCCATGAAGTTTTCCGCACTAATAATGAATTCAAGACAATAGAAACTTAAACTATATGTAGTAATAAAGACTTACAGTAGTAAAAACCTTCCCCTAAAATGGTACATGTAAATGATTAAAAACTCTAGAATATGCTTCCCCTAAAATCCATGTGTTAACCATTTCTTGAATCTTCAATTATGTAGGCTTCTTGTAATGATTACTGTTGAAGAAAACTAAGTATAATGAACTTGGTGATGAAGTAGAACAACTCAAACTTATGTCTTATGTGTTGGGTCCATTCAGTACCCAAGCTTCCTTAAACAATGATTTGAATAGAAATTAACCTAAGTGTCGTATATCCTTAAACGTTCTCAGGTCACTGAGTGAACAATCACTCAGTGAGTTATCTTCAAGATGCCTAGGACGAGTCTAAGAAGAAGGATTCTCCATTCAGTTAGGCGGAACTCCCTGAATGGCACCTAAGCCAAAGAAGAAGATAATGGGTTTGGTGAGTGATGACAATAACTCACTGAACCCTAGTCTCCTCAACAACTATGAAGAATGAAGACTGAAGACCAAAGACTGAAGAACTATGAGACTGAAAGAAAGGCGGGACAAGGCGGGAAAGGTTTGAACTAACTTAGAGAAGTCCTTATCACTCTAAGGTCAAACTTTCCCTGAAAGGCTTCATAACAAGAACAGTGTCATCACTGTTACTCAGAAAGCACTCTTGTCCTATACCCAAAATAGGTACTTGTAACAGTGACAAAATACATCAGTATTTTGTCCTGATTAGCTTAGGTCATCTTTTGTCTTTTACTTAACGGTTGCTCTTTTTACTTGTCTATAAATAGGATCATAAGATGAAGTAAAAGTTGACAAGTTTGTGCAATTAATGCTTAGACATTCGCAAACAACTTTTACTCCTCCAAAGAGCAACCTTGTCCCTGAGATAGCTCAGTGGTTCCTGATAGTTTCCACTTAAGCTTAGCTTAAGTTTAGAGAGGAGACAATACCATACTTGTCATTTCAATCCCAAGTGTTTTTTTCGTAAACACTTGGGTATAGATTCTTTTGATTTACTTCTAATAAGAATTTAAACGTTGAAAAACTCTTGTCTTTTATCCTTTACGTTTTTACTTATTTTTCAAGTTAATCAATACATTACTAAGCTATGGAACACGGTTAGCTTAACTTTGTAGTTAATTTTAACCATGAAACGGGAATAACAAGTGGTATCAGAGCCTCTGGTTTATAAAACTTTTCAAAAACTAAAGAGTGCTCAAAAAGTTTTTAAAATCAAGATCCTACCATGGCTGACAGTAATGTACCCCAGCTAGTTGACAAAAAGGGAGGATGATATTCAGTTGTTGCTCCTAGACTAGAAGCTGGTAAATTTAGCAAGTGGAAAAAGCATATACTTTGCTACTTGACTGGTATGGAACCATACTACATCAAATGTATCAATGAAGGTCCCTTTGTCCCTAAGACAGCTGAAGGGTTACCTAAAGCTGAAGCTCAGTGGACAATTGATGAGAGGAGGGTGGTTAACCAAGACCAACGCCTGAAAAGCATCATTATATCTTGTCTTCCTAACGATACAATGGAATCAGTCATTAACTGTACAACAGCCAAACAAACTTGGCTTGACTTGGTTCACAGCTTTGAAGGTCCCTCAGATACCAAGGAAAATAGGATTATGGACCTGAAACTTGAGTATAACATTTTCAGGGCCAAAGACTCTGAAAGTCTCTCTCAGACCTATACTCGATACAAAACCTTGATCAATGAAATATCAAATGATGGTGTAGTCCTGTCTAAGCATGAAATCAATTTTGGCTTTGTCAACAGTCTCCCTGAGAAGTGGTTAAACTTCTCTCAGGGCCTCAGGAATGCTAACCACATTCAAAATCTTAAGCTCCCTGAGATCTATGGGAAGTTTGTCTATGAGGACAACTTAATCTCAAGGAGATACCCTGGCTCAAAGAAAGCTCATGAGATCAAAAAGGCACTGACAACCACACCCTTATCTACTGCCTTTTATTCTAATGGTGTTGTGCAGGATTTCCAAGAGAATTCTGATGATGAGGCTGATGAGAGAACCAGTGAGGTGTACCTTAATGACTTACACACTAAATTTCAAGAAAGGGCACTCCTTGCTAACTCTAAACGTTTTATTAAAAAAATCAGTCAAATTTTTCTAAAGCAAAAGCAAATGAAACCACTGAATGTTTCAAGTGTGGTAAAAAGGGTCATTTTGCAAAAGACTGTTTTTCGAAAACTACCTCAGAACCCTCATACAAATTCTCTGGTAATAGTTCTTCTTCAGGAACTAGCAAGTTTCAACCAAAAATGCTTTAGTCTACTCAACATTTTCAAAACAAAACTGGTCAAAATGATCAAAAAGATTTTGAAGCTAAGTATAGAAGAGCTAAAGCTAAACTTGATCTCCTTGAGGCCACTCCCTCAGTATCTCAGGCTGCTCAAACCACTAAACCTGTTCAAACAAAGAACAAAGTACTTGTGGCTGAAGCCTTTGACTGGGATGAGGAAGATGTCTCCTCGGATGATGAAGAAGTAAGAGTCAGTACACTGATGGCACTTTCAGATGATGACAAGCTGGCTGTTGGAAAAAGCCATGCAAGAAATGGAGAGTGGGTTAACATCACCATGAAGAAGGTAAATATCTTACTATCTATGGATGATGATTCTGACTGCAATCTTACTTGAATTATATAAATGTTGATCTTAAGTTTGTTGAAGAGCAAAGACTTAATTTGTTTTCAAAATACAATAATCTTGTTCTAGAATTAAATAAGTGTATAGATGAACTACTTATCTTAAAACAAGCCAAGCTAGAAGCTGTTACACTTCAAATTCAAAACACTGAAATTTTGAAACAAAACCAAGCTCTTCAAACAGAACTCAAGAAAGAAAAAGCTGTCATTGAAAGCTGGACAACAAAGAATCCTAAAGTCTATGAAACTGTTAGTCTTATTCCTAGTTCTAAAAAGAAAATCATAGGAGAAGACCAACTCACTGAATCTCTCAGTGAGAGTCATAGTGAAAAGGTCTTTTTACCAGCTGACATATCTTTTGAACATGAAATGGAACCTAAGTCTACTGACTGGGTTGAAAGAAACAACCCAGACAGTAAGTTACCTAACTTTGAGACTGGGAAAATCTTGCAACCTGAAAGTCAGGCTATCAAAGATATGCTTGGACTCACTGATAAACCCAGTAACACTGAGTCTGTCAATGAGAATCACAAACACCTCTCCCACCACTGAAAGTCCTTCAGGGAGCAGCACCATGCTCAGACCTAACACCTTTAGTTTACTCTCAACATTCTCCAAAAGAGAAGTCAGGATTGGGTAGAACAATCCTGAAGAGACCCACACCTGAAGTCTCAGTTCCCACTGATGACTCAACACCTTCAGTCTCAACTAAGGTGAACACTGAAATCCCTGATTCAAAATATGATCAGTTGGCTGAGCTTGTCAGGAAGCTGAGTGAAAAGATTGAATCATCTGAAAAACCCCCTCAATCTAAGATTAAGGAACTCAAACCAGCTTCCTCAAGCACCTTCAAACCAAAATCTTCACCAAAACCTCAACAAAGATGTGAACTGTGTAACTATACAAATCATTCCACTGATGACTGTTATAGAATCCTCTTTTGCATGATATGCAAAAAGGAAGATCACAGGACTTCTGATCACATATCATACACAGTCTCATCCAATGCTGCAACACACTTTAAAGCACAGGCTTTTCAATATCCTTCTGGTTCAAAACAGATACAAAGGAAAAAGGCAAAACCTTTTTCACCTTGTCCACATTGTGGTCTCAATGACCATCATCCTGATGATTGTTTAATGTATCATTGCTGTGACATATGTGGAGATCCCACTCATGACAGTTCAAGACATGAAAAGGTCATTCAGGCTAGAAGAGGCACTACCAAGTCCTCTCCTCAGTCTACTGAGTCCACATCAACAACCAAATGTAAAATCTGTTGGGAATTAAATGTTCTGAAGTTAGTACTGCTGAAGGATTACACTAACAGTACAAACTACTAGTGTAAATATGAAGACTGCTGAAGAAACAACTAACAGTACAAACTGCTAAATTTGTACTGCTAGCTATAAAGAAGGTACTGTTGGTATGGATAACTGCTTTTGGAGACATTGTAGGAGATAAGTATGGAATATATATTTTGTATATCTTATTTAGTTAGCATTATACGGTAGAATACTTATCTTGTAAAGGACTCCTTAAGTCTATAAAAGGAGATCCTAGGTTATACGATTCACATATATCAGTCATAGAGTTTTGTTAAGATTCAAGGTCTTTGTAACCCTAGTGATAGCTAGATCACTTGTATTATTCAAGCAATAATATTGAATCGTTTGGTGTTAGTCTCATTGTGTTCATTGTCATATATACTTTACTGTTCCATTAAACAAACCATAATCCTTCTAAGTGTGGTTAAGTAGATTCCGCATACTTAACTACATACACTCAAAGTATCTTAAACACATTATAAAGGAGTAACATCCTAGTGTTTAATCATACGGCGTATCAGCAACTTTTATTTTACTTTGATTGTTTCACTCTTCTTTTGCACGAGTAAGTTTTATTTCAGGAAGATGGACGATCCGGATATTACAATGGAAGAATATGTTAGGTTTGAAGAGGAAAAAGCCTTGAGCAATAATCAGGTGTATAACTGGAAGAGAGCAAGATATTGTGCACAAGTCATTGAGACGAAAGAAATTAGTATGGAAGAATACTTGTTGCTGGAAAAGGTTAAGTCAAAGAAAGAAAGAAATGGGTTGCCGTTTCAACACACTTGGTGTATGTCAAATGATGATGAGGAGGAGTCATATACCGTGAAACCAATTCCGGCAATTGTTCTTGATAGTACTTCGGAGATTGCACAAGATGATGTGTATACGGAACCTTACGTTGAAGAATATTCTGCAATCGTATTACCACCATTAGACAATCCATCGGATGAAGATGAAAAGTATTCTAATTTTGATTTCGAACCATTTGACGCAATTGTATATGATGACATACCTCAACCAGATTTTGACCCAACGAGGGATTTTGAAGAAATCTGGGATTACTTATTTAAGGATGAAATTCGGGACGATTATGAAATTGCAAGACCACTAGTTGAAGATGGAGATTCACAAGATGAATTGGAGTCACTTACAACACAAAGTGGTACAAATTTATTTAATATTATTAATCCCGTTACTAATAATCTTGCTAATTTTCCTAAACAGGTTGCAAAACAAAAGAATGATGAGGTCAAATTTATTACACTACCTATTGAAGCACATGAAGCACCTGTGATCAACCCGTTTTTGGTGGAGCTCGAGGAAGAATTTGGTGATGAGCTCTTAAACATTGCTATGATTGATGAAGATGATGATTTCGACCCTATGAAGGATATAGAGGAACTCGAACTTTTACTTGCTAAAGACCCTTTCTCATCTTCTGCGAAAGTCAAGGGACGCCTTACTACCAAAGAGACTAACCAAGAAGAAAGGAGACTCATTTTTCCTCAACATACTACTCTTTCAGATGAAGTGGTCAAGTCATCCAATTTATCAACCAAACCGGGTAAGAATAGGGAAGATGTACATATATTGCCAAGGTATGATCTTTATGCATTTCTTCCATCTTTAATAGCAAATTTACACTCTTTTTGTGTTTATTGCTACTATCACCCGCACTTGATCCCAAGTGGGGGGAAAAACACCCTATTACACAGTAAATAAGGGTGGAGTCAGGCTCGTGACTCGAACAAAAACAAGTGCTTCGTGGGAGGCAACCCATGCTTATCTTTTATTTTACATTCTGTTCTGTGTCGAGTCAGTCAGACCCGCAGAAGATACGGCGCATCTCAATCATAAGATGTGACGCATCACCTGCACTGGTCATATCTTATTTTATTTTCTGCATTTTTATTTTTGACTTTAAAACTTTTTGTCAGTTTATTTAATGCGGCGCATCCCTGGTTAAGGATGCGACGCATCTTTTATTCTGATTCGTACTTATTCCAGGCTCGATACGGCGTATCTTCTTCCATAAGATACGGCGTATCGACTGACCTGATGATTTTCATTTTAATTTTTTAGTTTTATTTTTACTAACTACTAATGTATTATGCAAGTTTGAACCTTCTTAACTCAGGTGTGTTAAAGTCTGAATGGTATTATAGATTCCTGCATTCTTGTGGATACATCATCTATGAAGCTTAAACGTTCTCATCCACAAGAAAGTTGATTTTTGCTCTTATACGAATAATGGAGGATCATACCGAGCAAATCTCAGGGGAGTTTTTCTGTTCTAATTCTTTTATTTTCCAGTTTTTAACCTTTTGTTACTCTCACTTTTAGAGTAAGATACCCCTAGAAAAACACTCAGAGCCATTCCTTTCGTTTCTTACACCTTTGTTATAATGTTTCGTTACACCCTTACACCTTAGCCTACCCTGTAGATTAAAATCCGTGGTTGGTTAATTGCTTTAGGCAAAGTGTGTTTCCTTACATTACCTGTGTTCGCGTGCGTAATTCATTATCTTTGGTTAGGTCGGGAAATTGCACAATGCAATTGGTATGAAAGTAAATATTGTATATCTTTGAGTTTATTTTTCGTGTGTTTACTACTTTCACTATTACAGTTATTTCTGAAAGTATGAAGAGTATGGAAAAATTATCCGGAAAAATAGTGATAGAAAAGTTGTGAAATTTTACACATATATGTTGATGTCAAAAAAAAAAAAAAAAAAAAAAAAAAAAAAAAAAAAAAAAAAAGAAGAAAAAAAGAAAATAAAAGAAAAAGAAAAAGGAAAAGTTGGAAGTTTATTTTAACCAACTTATGTAAAGTTTTGTATTAAGTGGGCGATATCACCACTATTTGTTGTATATTTATTTATGGATTGAATGGGAGTTGGCCGTTATGGGAACGCCAACTAAGGTTATTCTTTGATTGAGATCTTGTTGAGTATAATTCGTGTCTACCTAAAGCGTGTGTTTCAAGTGTTAAAGCGTGAGTTATTCAATGATATGAGTCTTATTCATTGGATGGTTGGGAAAGTAATTTACCACACTTAGGATTTTAATTTATCTGTTTTGTTTATTTTTCATTTTACACCAATTTGTATCCCAAATATTATCCATACCCTACATCATGCTTTATCCAAACCTTTGATTTATTGAGATTAGGGATTTGAGCAATCTTAAGTATCGTAGTCGTGGATTCGGCTATGTATTTATGATTTTGTCGCCCTTTTTGATATAATATTATTGGTAAAGATTACTTAGTCCTATCTTTAGCCTATTCGAGTTAAGGATTTGAGCAATTGCAAGTATCGTGGTAGTGGATTCGATCATGTATTTGTGATTTTGTCGCCTTTTCTGGAATATGAGATCGATAGAGATTAAGAAGAATGATTAACCCTTAACCAACAAACCCTTTTTACCGCTTTAGACTTGTTATTCCTTAGCTTTAGTGGGGGAGATGCGTATACTTGCCAAGCTTATGATAGAATATTCGTCACGACTGGACAGTTAAACGATTAGATTTGCTTTTATCAAAATATTTTATTTTATTTCTAATTCGTTAAGTGTTTGGTTGTGTAATTATGACAAAACGAATACATGCTTAAATATAAAAATAAATCCTAATATCTTTTAGGATACATTTTCATAAGATTTATTCTAAGGTTTACTTGGGGACAAGTAAAGTTCAAGTGGGGGGATATTTGATGAACTCAAATAAGTACATTTTATTATCATCATTTATCCTATTTATTTGACTTGTTTTATTATATTATATATGAGAATTGATACGTTAATGTTTACTTTTGTAATTCTCAGGTAAAAACAAGTATTATGTGAAACTTGGCGATTTTGGACTAATTATGGAGCAAAACAAGCAAGATGTTAAGAGTCTACTGAAATGTACAAGATCAAGATCATTCTGCTCCAGATACGCCGCATCCTACTTCTTACATACGGCGTATCACTATCAAGATTTCACAAGTTACGATCCAAGTACATGCGCCGCATACAAGAAATGGAGTTACGCCGCATCTTAAGGCGGTGTACGAATATTCCTGAATATATTAATCTTGGACCCCACGCGAAGTTAAGTCAATGCGCCGCATCTACTTATCCTATGCGCCGCATCTAACCCTCAGACAGAAACTATAAATACCCCAAGGCCAGACGAATTTCGGGATACTACACACTAAGCTTTCGAAGACCGAAGAAACCCTAGAGCCGAATTCAGACGTATTAGCAGCACAAGACACACCCTGAACGAAGATACAAGAGCTGTAAGAAGGTCCTGCATGTATTCAATTCATTAAGTAGTTTTGTTTTATTGTATTAGTACACTTTAATTCATCAGGATTGATGGGCCGATTCCATGTGACTACGGAATATCATGGGCACCCCTTAAAATTGCTTTCCCATTAATTAAAGTTTATATGTTGATGTCTTTGATGACTTTTATTAGTGCATTGATAACCTCTGTGTCTAGCTGAGCATTGCTTGGGTCGCCATGCCCCTTTCTCGCCTATTTAAGAGACGCTTAATAAATAGGATAGACATAAGTAATCATTAAGGGTTTACTCGCCGATAAGATTAGAGCCAACGAGAAAGGTTTAATTATGTACACTTCATATAAAACTAGCAATAAAACAAGTGACAAGCTACTTAATTATCAGGACAGGTCTTCTTATTGTCTCAAGTATCTATCTGTGTACGTGTGTGCTAATCGCTGATTCGTGCTCGTTAGTTTAATTTTCTATTTAATCATAACCAAACCGTGCCAGTCTCTCAGGCTGAACCCCCTTGCGTTAGATTAGGTTGTACAGCTAACTTAAGATATTAAAATACTGATTAGAATAATTAGATAATACGTTCCACTCTTAGTGATCGACACTCTACTTACCATTATATTCATATTGACCGGGTACACTGCTCGTTAAAGTGTGTGTTTTATTGATAAGTCGGCTAAATATAAATTTAAAACTTGAGTAGGCATTAATACTGCTAAACCACAACGACACATCACGCGCGCACCAAGTCTTTGGCGCAGCTGCCATGGATATAAAAGAATTAGAGCAAAAACTTGATGTGCGTGTGTATTGCTCTAATTCTTTTATATCCATGGCAGCGGCTCCAAGGACTTGGTGCGCGCGTGATGTCGTTGTGGTTTTAGGAGTATTAATGCCTACTCAAGTTTTAAATTTATATTTAGCCGACTTATCAATAAAACACACACTTTAACGAGCAGTGTACCCGGTCAGTATGAATATAATGGTAAGTAGAGTGTCGATCACTAAGAGTGAAACGTATTATCTAGTTATTCTAATCAGTATTTTAATATCTTAAGTTAGCTGTACAACCTAATCTAACGCAAGGGGGTTCAGCCTGAGAGACTGGCACGGTTTGGGTATGATTAAATAGAAAACTAAACTAATGAGCACGAATCAGCGATTAGCACACACGTACACAGATAGATACTTGAGACAATAAGAAGACCTGTCCTGATAATTAAGTAGCTTGTCACTTGTTTTATTGCTAGTTTTATATGAAGTGTATATAATTAAACCTTTCTCGTTGGCTCTAATCTTATCGGCGAGTAAACCCTTAATGATTACTTATGTCTATCCTATTTATTAAGCGTCTCTTAAATAGGCGATGAAGGGGCATGGCGACCCAAGCAATGCTCAGCTAGACACAGAGGTTATCAATGCACTAATAAAAGTCACCAAAGACATCAACATATAAACTTTAATTAATGGGAAAGCAATTTTAAGGGGTGCCCATGATATTCCGTAGTCACATGGAATCGGCCCATCAATCCTGATGAATTAAAGTGTACTAATACAATAAAACAAAACTACTTAATGAATTGAATACATGCAGGACCTTCTTACAGCTCTTGTATCTTCGTTTAGGGTGTGTCTTGTGCTGCTAATACGTCTGAATTCGTCTGGTATCTTGCACTGTCCAACCTCAAAAACTCTCGAAATTCGTCTGACCTTGGGGTATTTATAGTTTCTGTCTGAGGGTTAGATGCGGCGCATAGGATAAGTAGATGCGGCGCATTGACTTAACTTCGCGTGGGGTCCAAGATTAATATATTCAGGAATATTCGTAAACCGCCTTAAGATGCGGCGTAACTCTATTTCTCCATGCGGCGCATGTCCTTTGCTGTCTTGGATCGTAACTTGTGAAATCTTGATAGTGATGCGTCGTATGTAAGAAGTATGTTGCGGCGTATCTGGAGCAGAATGATCTTGATCTTGTACATTTCAGTAGACTCTTAACATCTTGCTTGTTTTGCTCCATAATTAGTCCAAAATCGCCAAGTTTCACATAATACTTGTTTTTACCTGAGAATTACAAAAGTAAACATTAACGTATCAATTCTCATATATAATATAATAAAACAAGTCAAATAAATAGGATAAATGATGATAATAAAATGTACTTATTTGAGTTCATCAAGCAACAAGTCCAGTTGTCTCCCATCACACACCCACAACATCAGAAAACTCATCTTCACAACCATCTTCATCAACACATAGGACTTTATCCAGACAGGACTCTGATGTACCTCAGCACAGAGTTCTTACTCCCACCAATGTAGCAGATGAGGCTGACTTTGTCAGTGTGGAAAGGGCTACTTCTACTGTTTCTGGCTTAGTAGCTGGGCAGGACAGAAGTAACATTGATAAGACCCAATCCATGGCAACACCAGCAGTACCTAGTACTCCTGGTGAAATCCCTAGCCAAATGGAAACTCAGGGTGGCTCAGAAACTCATCTTATGATGGATTATGAGTCTATGCCCCATGATACACCTCTCCCTGAAGGTAACACATTAGGAAGTGTTGAGGGTAGCAAGACACTCAATGAATTGATGGAATTTTGTACCAAAATGCCTGAGAAAGTAAATAACTTGGAAGCAGAACTCAAGAGCCACAAGAAGAATTTTGGGGTTGTCTACACAAAGCTGGTTCTCAAAGTGAAGAAGTTAGAGACAACAGTCAAGAAACTCAAAGGAAAAAGATCAGCAAAGATGGTGGTTTCAATAAGTTCTTCTTTTAGTTCATCCAAGGGTCCAAGTACAGATGAGGGTGAGGAATCTTCCAAACAGGGGAGGAAGATTGCCCAGATGGATCAGGATCCTGATATCTCTTTGGTTCAAGAGCAGTATGACACTCAGGGGAGGCAGGAACAACATATGGAGGAAGGTACTGCTATCTTTGAAGAAGGTATTTCCAGTGTTCAAGGTACTGCTAGTCTTCAAGATCTGTTGGCTGTTGGATATCAAGGTACTGCCAGTGCTGTTTATTCAAGGAAACCAAGATTATCAAGGGCAGATAAGGGAAAAACTATCATGACAGAGCAAGAACCTTCTCCTAAAAAGTTGTCCAAGAAGGAACAAGCTCAGTTAGCACTTGATGAAGAATTGGCTCAGGAATTGGCCCAAAAGTTTCATGAAGAAGAATTGGACAGAGTTGCTGAAGAAGAAAGAATAGCTGAGGAAGAAAGGGTGGCTGCTTTTATGATTGAAAGAAAATATCAGACTGGAGCAGATCAGACAGCTGCTCAGATTCTTGCAGATCAGAAGATGGCTGAAGAGTTACAAGCAGAAGAAAGATTAAAGTATACTCCAGAAGAACAAAATTCAGCTATTAATGACTTATTGGAAGAGATCAGAAAGAAGCAGAGTAAAAAGAAAGTTTACAAGAAAAAGATCCCTTCAAGAAGTGAACAGTTAAGGTTTATGAAGAACTTCTTAAAACATCAAGATTACTGGAAGGAAAGTTACTTCAAAGGAATGTCGAATGAAAAAATTAAGAAGGCTTACTTTAAAGCCTATGCTAGAATTCAGAGGCATTTGAAAGATGACAATGCAATTATTGAGACTGAGTCCAGTAAAGGAGAGAAAAGAGGAGCAGAACTATTGGAATTAGAAGATCCCAAGAGACAAAGAATTGAGGAAGAATCAGTTCCAGAAGAGGAAGAAGTTGAGAAAGAAGAGAAAACATTGACTGATGAACAGATACACAGTATGATAGTGGTGGTTCCTGAATCCCTCAACATTGATCCACTTCAAGCCAAGTATCCAATTATTGACTGGGAAGTATATACAGATGGAAGGATCAAGGGGTGGAAGATCATCAGGGTAGGAGGAAAGACTGAAGTATACAAATTCTTTGAGGACATGATTAGATCTTTTGACAGAGATGATTTAGATAAGTTATGGAGTCTAGTGCAAGAAAGATTTAAAACCTCAGATCCTACAGATGACAAAGATAAGGAATTATGGGTTGTGTTGAAAAGGTTGTATGAACCTGATGGAGGTGAAGCTATTTGGAGTTTTCAAGCTCCAATTGCAGAGATTACATGGAGATTATTTGATACTTGTGGTGTTCACAGGATTTCTACCAAAGATGGATTGGAAATTTATGTGTTGGTAGAAAAAGATTATCCTCTCAGAGCAGCAGTTTTATTGGCTATGATATCATCAAGACTTAAGGTTGAAGAAGGTTCAGAGATGGCAGATGAATTGGTCAGAAAGATATTTTACCTTGCAGAACAAAGAAAAGCCCAAACTAAAATATTGACTATGTAGTGTTTGGAAGAATCCTCACATCCTCATTTAATTCAGAAGAAACTTGATGATTTGGGGTAAATCACACGTTTAGGGGAGGATTGTTGGGAATTAAATGTTCTGAAGTTAGTATTGCTGAACGATTACACTAACAGTACAAACTGCTAGTGTAAATATGAAGACTGCTGAAGAAACAACTAACAGTACAAACTGCTAAGTTTGTACTGCTAGCTATAAAGAAGGTACTGCTGGTATGGATAACTGCTTTTGGAGACATTGTAGGAGATAAGTATGGAATATATATTTTGTATATCTTATTTAGTTAGCATTATATGGTAGAATACTTATCTGGTAAAGGACTCCTTAAGTCTATAAAAGGAGATCCTAGGTTATAGGATTCACATATATCAGTCATAGAGTTTTGTTAAGATTCAAGGTCTTTGTAACCCTAGTGATAGCTAGATCACTCGTATTATTCAAGCAATAATATTGAATCGTTTGGTGTTAGTCTCATTGTGTTCATTGTCATATATACTTTACTGTTCCATTAAACAAACCATAATCCATCTAAGTGTGGTTAAGTAGATTCCGCATACTTAACTACATACACTCAAAGTATCTCAAACACATTATAAAGGAGTAACATCCTAGTGTTTAATCAATCCTATCAAAATCTGTGGAAGCACAGTCCATACCACCACTGACCATGCATCAATTGTATCTTTCAAAAAGGCCATCAAAGCCAAGCCCACCAGGAAGTGGGTTCATAAGAAAAACTGACACAGTTTACTATTTGTGCAGAGACATGCCAGGGAGCCTGTTTGGCATCTAGACAGTGGATGTTCAAGGAGCATGACTGGTGTGAAGGAATATCTGCACAAATATGTTAAAGAACCAGGACCTAAGGTGATATTTGCTGATAATTCATCATGTCTCACTGAAGGTTATGCTTCAGTAACCTGTAGTGGAATAGTTTTTACTAGGATAGCTTATGTTAATGGCCTCAAGTACAATCTTATCAGTGTCAGTCAACTATGTAATGCTAAATACATAGTTTAATTTGATGATAAGCAAGGCACCATCTTTAATGCAAATCAAGAAATTGTTCTTATTGCACCAAGAAGACAGGATGTTTACGTGTTATAAATATGTCTACTCTAACTCAGAATGAAACTTGTCTTTTTGCTAAAGCCACTGAAACACTAAACTGGCTTTGGCATAAGAGACTCTCCCATCTGAATTTCAAAAACATAAACAATCTTGTCAAACAAAACAAGGTCCTTGGCTTACCATCACTTGTGTTTTCAAAGGATAAACCCTGCTTTGCCTGTGAAAAAGGTAAACATCATAGAGCATCCTTTAAAACCAAACAAAACTTTTCCTTCAAAAGTTGCCTTCATCTTCTCCATATGGATCTTTTTGGACCTGTCAGTCCAATGTCCATTCATCATGAGAAGTATACTCTGGTCATAGTGGATGAATACTCAAGATACACTTGGGTTTACTTCTTGACCAAAAAGATTCAGGCAGCTGAAACAATCATGTCCTTTATCAGGAACATTGATAACCAAAATGACATAAAAGTCAAACAAATTAGGACTGACAATGGGACTGAATTCAAAAATCATGAACTTAAGTGTTTCTGTGATGAGAAAGGAATTTCTCAAAACTTCTCTTCTCCTTACACACCTGAACAAAATGGTGTTGCTGAAAGGAAGAACAGAACACTCATTGAGGCTGCTTGGACAATGCTAAATGGATCAGTACTATCCAAACATTTTTGGACTGAAGCAGTTAAGACTGCCTGTTATACTCAAAACAGATCCATCATTGTCAAGAGACATAGCAAAACTCCTTATGAGTTATTCAAATGAAGAATCCCTGACATCAGCTATTTCCATGTCTTTGGGTGCCCTGTGTTTATTCATAATCACAAGGATCACTTAGGGAAATTTGATGAAAAAGTTGATGATGGATACTTTCTAAGATACTCTCTTGTTTCTAAAGCCTTCAGGGTGTTCAATACAAGGAGACAACAAACTGAGAAAATATTTCATGTCACCTTTAATGAGAGTAGTGAAGCCATCAGATTCTCAAACACCTCAGTGGAAGAGATTAAAATTAATGACTCATCAAGATACCCTCCTGATGAATATCATCCTGATAGTAATCCTTTCACTCAATATCAAGCAGATGCTGATATATCCTATTACATTCTCCCACATAACCTCCCTCAACCAACCATCACTGAGTTTGTTGAAGCACAAACATGTACTGGTGAAATCAATCAGTCTGAATAAATTTTTCAGGAACCAATCAATCTCAGTGATCAACTTGGTCAGTCAGATACCCAAGATCCTGATACTCTTCAAGTTTCTGCACCTGAACCTACACCACCACCCAGTCAGGCCTCTACAAGTTCAAATCAATATCCAAGACCTCAGGACAGTTGGACTAGGTCTAAAGATATAGAACTTGTCAACATAATTGGAGAGCCCACTGAAGGAATGCTTACTAGGAGCATGGCTGCTAAACTTAAGGCAGCCTCAACCAATGAATGTCTATTTGTGGACTTCATCTCTAATATTGAACCTAAGAGTGTCAAAGAAGCACTGAAACATCCTAGTTGGATTCAGGCTATGCATGATGAACTTGAACAATTTGACAGAAACAAGGTAATGACCTTGGTCAAATGTCCTCAGGATGTTTCCATCATTGGCATGAAATGGGTATTCAAGAACAAAACTGATGAAAATGGCATAGTCATTAAGAACAAAGCTAGACTTGTTGCCAAAGGTTATAATCAACAAGAAGGCATTGACTATGAAGAAAGAAGAAACATTTGCACCAGTTGCTAGAATGGAAGCCATCAGGATCTTCCTTGCATATGTAACCTACATGAACTTCAAAGTATATCAAATGGATGTAAAAAGTGCCTTCCTCAATGGAACACTGAAAGAAGATGTAACACCCCCATTTTTGGATTACGCAGCGGAATATAAGCTTGGGGTGCTACTTCATGGTTCACAGTCATGGAAATAGAAAACGACTCGAAAAGAGACGTTTTTAAATAAAAATTGTTATCATTCATTTATTTAATATCAGAGTACATAAGATAGGTCCCAGAGGGATGTTTCGAAATACATTATAAATGATACATTATTCATTTGAATGATAACAAAACGGACACTCTTTTAAAAGAAAGTCCACCGCCACTCCGTGCCAAATCGTACTACCAGTTACCTGAGATAAACATGCTTAAAAAGTCAACACAAAGGTTGAGTGAATCCATAGCGTTTAAAGTTATAATCAGTTTGAACACAAGCCAAATAAGAGAAATCAGTTATATCACAGTTCGGAATATTGCACTAAGCCTCATGACACGCAAAGCATTAACAGGTTAACAATTACCCCATAATTAAATGTAGATAACCTTGCCCCGGGTAGGAGTCTGCCTGAAACTCTTTATTAAACTCAAATATAATGCATTTGGTTACTTGACCAGCAACACAAATGGGACGTCAACTGCCAATAGATCTATTCACTATATTCGCGCTCACCCAGCAGGTGATTAATGGTGCATGATAACAGGGTCTTTTAAAATAAATAGGCAACGGTTAACTTATTGCAATAACAATCAGGAAAATACTTGTGTTCGGTTTAATAGCATGTATCTCCCCACAAGTTTGGAAAACATATAAGAAAAGTGGGACTATGAACTCACCTGAACAATCTGGATGGAAAACAAATGAAATACAGTTGATAAACGTCTCCGGCTTGCAACCTGAATTGGTTATATCAAGTTTCTCAGTAATTGCTTCTTATTATATTTATTATTCGTTTCGTTATTTGGTTTGTTGATTAAATACTTAATTGAGCCAATATGTAGTTTCAAAAGTAATATTTTGTTATATTTTCTTATTCGTAAGATTTGGTTTCGTCCGTTCGTTAAAAGGATACTTCGTTAATTAGTTACGATTTAAAACGTATATTAAGTTTAATTAAAACTTAATAATAATAATAATAGTATTAATAAATATTATAATAATAGAAATTATAATAATATTAAATAAGAATTAGGGTTTTATAATAGTTTTTATTTTAAACCTTCGAGTTCTAAAGTTTGGCAATATTTACCCCTAGTCTTTGTAGAAATGACAACTTTTACCCTTGACCTTTTATAAATTGACACTTAATACTTTTTAGTTTCAAAATATACTGTTTTTACCCCTTAGGGATTCCCCGATCCCAAACTTAGTCCAAACCAGAAAATATTATAGAGTTTTGGCAAAAACAGTCCCTATGTCTCTAAATCTTTTCACTCGACATCCCATGTTCAAAAACAATTTATTTTTAGTGATTCAAGCCGAGACCTTTTGCTAAACCTTTTCTAAAATGTTTATAATTATTTTAAAAGTATTTTTGAAAAGTCTCGGGGCCAGATTCGAACCCACGAATTCAAAATTTAAAACAGAAACTCGTATTTTTACTTTACTCGCCACAGAAAATGACCCAACTTCAAACGCTTCGTTCTCCTTCGTTTCTCAACGAAAATCGTTGATTCTTTTTCCTATTTTTAGCCCTTTAAAAGTACTTTAACCATGTTGAAAACTAGAATTTTAGAAGTTCGTTTGATAGGGTAAATTAGTGTCGAAAGCAGCAGGTCTGCTGCTGTGTCGACAGGAACAAAAGAAGAAGAAAAATCCATTTTTCTTGTAATCCGATTATTAGACCTAGTGTTTTTATGTTATAAATAGTTAGTCTAACATGTTTAAAGAGTTCCTAAATTATTTTTATGATCCTAGGTTTGTTAAAGTTTCTATACGTAATTATTGTTATTATTTCACTCGATAAGATCAAAAATAGAGAAAGATAGGTTTTTACAAATTCTGGGCTTATAACCTTTTTAAGACATGTTCTAGTATATATTTGGACTTAAAATAAGTATGAAAGAGTAATTTAAAAGGGTCATAGGTATACCTTAATGTTTTGTTCGACTAGGGCATATTTTTGGTGTATGGATCGAATCAAGCTCTCCTCTGGTTCTACCTTTATCTTACTGCTTTCTTGGGTTATTTGAACTTAATCTAGGCTATAGGGATCAGTGGTGAAGTGGAGTAAGGCTGTTTGTGGTGATTCGTATGGTTTATGGCTTTTTAGGGTTCTATGTTGTGTTCTATTTATAGAGGAGTCTAGCTAGGGTTGTGAGGAGTTCCTGGAGATTCTAGTGACTGAAGGTGGTGATGTGGGTGGTTAGGGTGGCGCCACAAGGGAGGGGGAGGGTGTAGGTGATGTGTATGTTTAATATTCATACACCTATTTGGTTTTCTAGAAGAAGGCTATGTGTCTTCCTCATGGTTCACTCAATTGGCTGTCTTAAGGTTTAAAATTTCTGGATATTTAGTTGGTTATGGTTTAATTTGAACTAGGATGTGTAACTAAACTAGTTAGGGTTCGGTTTTATGCTTAAAGGGGTAGTACTATGGCTTTGTGATCTTGTAAACTAGGGTTTAGGGTTACTCTAGGGTTTCTAATTCTAAGGTTTGGCTAAAAATGATTTTTAAATTTGTATGGCATAACATAATGTATATCGAATTCTATATATGGGTGAGAAAATAAATTTTGTGCTTTAGGTGATTGTACTCTAGGCTAAGGAGACTTGTACTAATGTAAGAAAAATAAGAAAAATGTATTTTTAATTATTTCTTACTTTTCTATAATTTTTATGTAATTTTTATTAAGGTTTAAATACAATTAAATGAGTTTTTATGATCTTGTGCATTAAAGGGTTGTACATTGAGTTTATGGTGTTGTACATATGTTAAATAAATAAATAAATTATTTTTATAATTTATGATGTGAAAATATTACATGAAATGTCATTTAAATAATTATTTTAAATGTTTATAAGATTTTTATGGTTATTTAGATATCATGCTTAAAGGACCTGTACCTTGACTTAATTTAGTTGTACAATAATTTAGAATATGAGAAAAATGTAATTTTTATAATTTATTGAGTTATAAAAATTATATATTAAGTTTTGTTAAGTTAAAAGTAAATAAATGGAATTTTTAGTTTATATGCATTAGGTACTTGTACTTTAGGTTTAAAGACTTGTAAAAATATTTAGTGAGTTTAGAAAATATAATTTGTAAAAGTTATGCATGAATGGTTTGTATTTTATACTTGGAAATAAATATAAAAGGGATTTTTATAAGGTTTTTGTAAATAAATGGTTTTGTGCATAAATGACTTGTACACTAGTTTAAATAACTTGTAAATATATTATTTTGTAAAAATATTGTATAAATAAATTATGGTTTATGAAATGTATGCATAAAATAACACTTATGTGAAATTAGGGTTTTATCGGGAGTTATTATGGATTTAGGGTTTTTGTGCTTTAAATACTTGTATGTTAATCAGATAATTTGTACTTTAATATTTCTAAGGTTTTGTTGTTATAATTATTATTATGGTAGTTTAGGGTTTTATAAAATTATCATTAGTTAATGAATGTTTAGTTTAAAATATATTAACGAAATAACGTAAAGTGGAATCTCATAATATTTTAGATTAACATGTTTACTTACTTGAATACGAATTCAGTTGCAAGCACGGTCATTCGGGATGTGATCTCCGTCACATAAGATAATAGCCACAATCAAAATAATAAAAAAATTTCACACGTAGAAAAGGATAAATATTCTGAGAAATAGTTTATTTAAATGATGAATTTTTTCACAGTGGTTACAGAAGAAGTTTATGTTCAACAGCCTCCTGGATTAGAAAGCAGTGAGTTTCCTAACTATGTCTGCAAGCTTGACAAAGCCCTTTATGGACTGAAACAAGCTCCTAAGGCATGGTATGAAACTCTTTCAGCCTTTCTCATCCAAAATAAATTTGTCAGAGGAAAGATAGACAACACCCTATTTATCTATAGGACAAAAGAAGATGTTATTCTTGTCCAAGTGTATGTGGATGACATCATATTTGGCTCAACAAATTACAAACTTTGCAAACAGTTTGAAAAACTGATGACAAAGAAATTTGAAATGAGTATGATGGGAGAACTCACTTACTTCCTTGGACTACAAATCAAGCAAACTGATAAGGGAACCTCCATCAATCAAGAAAAGTACACTAGAAGCCTACTGAAAAAATATGAGCTCAGTGACTATGATTTAGTGAAAACTCCAATGGTTCCCCCAAACAATCTAGGTCCTGACCCTGCTGGGAAACCAGTAAATCAAACTCTATTTAAAGGTATGATTGGGTCACTGATGTACCTACTTGTATCAAGGCCTGACATCCAATTTTCAGTCTATTTATGTGCCAGATATCAGTCTGACCCAAGAGAATCACATCTCATAGTTGTAAAAAGGATCATCAGGTACCTGAAAGGTACTCTAAATCTTAGATTGTACTACCCTAAATGTTTAGGTTTTGATATCAAAGGGTACTCAGACTCTGACTATGCAGGCTGCAACATGGATAGGAAAAGCACTTCAGGCTCCTGCCAATTCCTTGGTGGTAAACTAGTCTGTTGGAGTGCTAAGAAACAACAATCAGTATCCATGTCCTCAGCTGAGGCTGAATATGTTGCAGCATCCAGTTGTTGTGCAAATGTACTATAGATGAAAAGTCAACTCAGTGACTATGACATCCATTACAAGATGGTACCCATCTTCTGTGACAACACAAGTGCCATAGCTATCTCAAACAATCCTGTTCTTCATCAGAGAACCAAGCATATTGATATCAGATATCATTTCATCAGGGACCATGTCATGAAAGGTGACATTGAATTACACTTCATCCCCATTGAATATCAGCTAGCTAATATATTCACCAAACCATTGGATGAACCAACTTTCACAAGATTGAAAGCTGAATTGGGAATGTTGGATATTGAAAATCAGTCCACTGACTAAACCTATCCAACTAAGTGTAAATAATGGTAACCATTGGTCCCTGACTCAACAAATCTCTCAGTGAATGAGCTTCTTATGTCTCACTGAATAACCTTCCTTAAACATCCTCACACTGAATGAAAAGTCATTCAGGGGCCTCAAGACATCAACAAATGACATCAATGCAAAACTAAATGCTCTAAGTACTTAGTTAGTAAATGTCCGAGGTTGGCAATTGGATACATATTTAATATAGGAATATATGTTCTTTTACCTTCTGGCATCCACATCTTGGGCCCCCACATCATCACCACATATCCCACTTGGCATTTAATGCCACTTCTCACAAGTAATATCCTTTGATATTATATGTGGTGATGTCACCCTGCAAAATGCACTTTTTGCAGAACGTTGTAACTGTTCACCTTGACATTTGCGCAAAACTTGGGAAGTGGATTGGGTGGCATTTAATGCAGATATCAAACAGATATACAAAACAGTTTTCAAATTGTTAATAAAATTAGCAAAATTGCAAAAACACCCCTCTCTCTCCACTTCCCTATAAATACCCCCACAAAAATTAACACACACACGCTGTTCAATATTAATCAAACTCTTGCAATTTCTCTACTCTGAAAACTTGTGTGTGTTTTTCATCTCATAACCAGACCTTTTTCTTCAAAATCAAAACTTTTCTTTTAAAAATGGCTACTTTTAGGGCTATTACCTACTCTCCAAATGTGGAATTCCAATTGGAAAGCGTAGACATGACCAAAAACAATGTCGTAGGGAACCTTTCCTATCCGGAAAATTTTCCTGCTTATAAGGATATGGTGAAATACCTTCAAAATTGTTTTCTCTCTACGGCATTTATAAAGACACCATCAGTCATTTACAATGACTACTTGAGGGAGTTCTAGTGTACAGCAGTAGTCACCAACCCTAATGTTACCAAGGACTCCATCATTGAGTTCTCAGTGAAGAATGGGAGGAAAACCCTCTCCCTTGACTACAAACCCTTCATCGAAGCCACAGGCCTTGATTTCACTGAGACTTTTGCCCCTCAATCCTCAGAGAGTGAAGTAAAGGCCGAATTGCTTTTACTCGGGTCACATGACGATAAACACCCTGATGTGGCCCCAGGGACCCTTCTGGCCAAAGCGCCAATAATAAAAACATGGTTTCTTGCTGTTTGGAGGATACTGATGACTTTTGTCATTCAGGTCCTGGGTGAAAACAAATCCTCTACAGAGTAATTGAACACTGCTCAACAAATGATAGTGTTCAGCCTCCTTGAAGACAGAAAAATTGATAATGGAGAAATTATCTTCAGGGACCTCATAGTCAAGCTCTCAGGGAAATCCAGGAAAAGACACATGTCTTACCCTAGGTTCATTTCCTGTGTGCTCCAAGACTTATTGGGCTCTGAGTACGTTAGGCCAAATATACAGGGATCTGTCCCTGATGTCTTACACAAGGCCAACTACTCAAGAGACCCTACTGAGGTCATACAAATCACCCTGGCCACCTACATGTTGATGGTCATTCATAGTGTTGATGCTATATCACCAGTGCCTTCTCCTTCCAAGAAGGAGAAGAAGAAGAAGAATAAGGGGTCCAAGAAGGTGGTTCAACACTTCAACCCAAACCACTCGACACTGAGACCTCTGCTTCACAGCCTGAGAAAAGAAGGCACAAAAAGCCCCAGCCCATTGAGGAGGCCAGTAATATTTTGACCAAAGAACAAATGCCAACGGAGGGCACTAAGAAATCACACTCAGTGTCCTCGGGCAAACCATCTCCTAAAGAATCTGCTGACATAAACAAGTCAGTGGAGTCAGGACCAATACAATAATCACTTCCTGATGAAGGCATTAGTACATCACAACCTTTGCCCGAGGGAGAAAAGGGTCCTAAATCCTCAGTAGAGCAGCACTACTCTACCGAGAAGGGGACCCACACCCTCTCACATCCTGCTTATAGCTCTGATAAATCACAATCAGAGTCTCAGGGAGTACCGGTCCCTATATCTTCATCAGGGCAACACCACTCTGGTGGAAAGGGGGACCTCAACATCTCATATCCTGCTTATGGCTCTGATAAATCACAATCAGGGTCTCAGGGAGTACCGGTCCCTATATCTTCATCAGGGCAGCACAACTCTGGTGGAAAGGGGGACCTCAACATCTCTTTTCCTAGTGATGGTACTGGCTCAACCCACCAGTCCCTAAAGGAACATCAGGGGACAAAGACTCAGGGGGCATGCAACCATCCGCTGATATGGAACCTACACCCCCTCATGACGTTGCGAATCACTTGGGAACTGACTCCATGGACCAGGCAGAGACAACCCACTCTATTCTCCTGGAGGGGTCAAGACCGGGCCACAACAAAGGCAAGCCCTCTTCTGAGGGGGAGCTGGATGTAACCTTGGCTCCTACCCTGACTGATATCCAAAGGTTCATAGATGAAGAGTCAGAGGAGGAGCTAGTTGATTTTGCAGATGATGAAGTTTTCCCTGCTGGGGATGCCATGGATACTGATGAACAACTTACTTACGGGTCCCCTCAGCATACTTAATCGAAAGCTTCATCCCTTCCTCATCAAGAACATAACTCACCCCCTCCTGAAGATCAACCTAACACACCATCATCATCACCATCCTCATCTTATCACACATCAGGATCCTCAGACTCTGCTGCTGCAATTCCTGACTATTTGTAGAAGTATGATGATGTGCTTCCCCTCACTGAAAGACAGCTGGTCAAATTCCTTAGGAAGTCAAATACTGCCCTCTTCAATGAGATCATCAAGGAGCAATGGGATCAACACACTGAAGCAGCAGCTTCTTATGCTGACTTCAGGGCAACTGTTAAAGGGTCACAGGGTCAGCTCCGCAAAATCATGACTTCTACTGAACAACATGTCAGTGACCTGAAGACCTCCATCGAGAAACTGGGTCTTGATTAAGGGACGCAATTCAACAATTTGCTTCAGTCTCTCAGTGCCATTCAAGAAGAGTTCAAAGATGACCCAGTTCTCATCACCAAGCTAATTGAATTCATGGATACCCACAAGACCACCTCATCAAACATTAGTGAACTCCTCACGCTACTCAAGGAGGTGGATCTTGCTACCCTCAGGTCTTAGCAGGAAGCCCTTCATAAGACAGTCACTGATACCCAAGGCTGCCTGACCAAGATCTCCACAAGTTTTAACCAGCTCTCTGACAAGCATAATGAGCTGGTGAACCACTACACCACCAAGGTTACCCTACTTTCTGAGGCTCAGGTCACCATGACCAACGATATCTCCTCCCTGAAGACCGAGACCTCAGAAATCAAGGGCATGGTCTCCACCATCCTGACACTCCTTTAGTCTTCTCCAGCTCAGCCTGCACCTAAATCAACAGATGCTTCCACTGAAGCTCCAACATCTATTGAGGGGGAGACAAAGGAAGATAGTCAGACTCCTGATGAATCAGTACCTGACCAAGTTATCACTGAAGCAGTGCCCCTTCAAAGCTTTATGCCAATTGCGACTACTTCAGCAATGGTCATCTCATCAGTACCTCCTCCAGCTCCTATTCTTATTGAGGCAACCTCCACAGCCACAACGTTCCTTGAATCCTCCTTCAGTACATACCCACCCACTGACAAAGGGAAGGGAATCATGGAAACTGAAGACTCACCTCCCAAACTTGTTAAGGCACCAAGAGAAGTACGTCCTGATCCTGATGCACCAGTACTTATGGAAATCATCTTGCACAATGGGAAAGTCTTCAGGGGAAAAAATGAAGAAGTAGCTGCTGTCTTGGAACAAGAGGATAGAATCAAGGCTGAAATGCTCAGTAAGCCAGTCATTAATGAAGTAGCCAAGGAGGTAATCAGGGAGACTGATCAATCTATCAGGGGAGAACAGTTTCTTCAACTTCAAGCTGACATGATCAAGAAACATAATGAAAAGGTCAAGTTGATCAATGAGAAGAAGAAAAGAAACTATGAGAGGTATGCCTGGACCATGGCAAAGACCAAGGGTGAAGGTCCCATCACTGACATGATTATTCATGCAAATACTGATCCTCTTGCCATAACTGTTCAAAGAGGACCAAGAGTGAATGAGAAGAATGCTCCTTTTAAGTTCTCAGCGTATGGGATCAAGGAATGGGACATGATGGGACCCATCCTGAAGAAGAAGAACAACAAGTGCGTCCCTGACCTTCTGGCTGCCCTAACAAACAAGTATGAGGAATTGGAAATGGTAGCCAAGAGTTTAGGAATTGACCATCAGAAGGCACTTGCGTCTCAGGGCCTAACAATCCCTGAACCAACTCAGAGCACAGGGAGGAAAAGGAAAGCAATAGGTCAGGAACCTGAACAATTCATTGCTGCACTTCACTGCAACAGAATTCCCCTTGAAGGTGTCAAGTTCATCCCCAAAAAGGTGATCAAGAACCCTGAGTTTGGAATCTTCTTCATAGATGAGTTTGGTTAACAAGCTTTTCAGAGAGTCAGTGACATTCACCTGGTGGAAACCAGAACCCTACTGGCCTACAAACTGATGGCACTCCATGTGAAGAGTCCTAAGAATGATGAATTCATCAAGCTGATGGAGAAGATGATGAGTGAGAGACCCGACAAGCAGGTGTTGGTGTCGAAGAAAGCAAAACTTGAGCTCATGGGAATTAAGGAAGTTTGAGTACTTAACCCTGAGTATTTTGTATTAGATGATAGGACTGATGTAATTTTGATGAATAAGATGATGGCCCATGTTTATTAAATAAGTGTCCTTTAATTGCTTTTTAGTATCTTCAGTGTAAGAAGAAGCCCAATTGCTCACTTACATTGATCAAACACTTAGGCTATATTTATATCCAAATAGGGGGAGATTGTTGGGTCCATTCAATACCCAAGCTTCCTTAAACAAGGATTTGAATAGAAATTAACCTAAGTGTCGTATATCCTTAAACGTTCTCAGGTCACTGAGTGAACAGTCACTCAGTGAGTTATCTTCAAGATGCCTAAGACGAGTCTAAGAAGAAGGATTCTCCATTCAGTGAGGCGGAACTCCCTAAATGGCACCTAAGCCAAAGAAGAAGATAATGGGTTCAGTGAGTGATGACAATAACTCACTGAACCCCAGTCTCCTCAACAACTATGAAGAATGAAGACTGAAGACTGAAGACCAAAGACTGAAGAACTATGAGACTGAAAGAAAGGCAGGACAAGGCGGGAAAGGTTTGAACTAACTTAGAGAAGTCCTTATCACTCTAAGGTCAAACTTTCCCTGAAAGGCTTCATAACAATAACAGAGTCATCACTGTTACTCAGAAAGCACTCTTGTCCTATACCCAAAATAGGTTCTTGTAACAGTGACAAAATACATCAGTATTTTGTCCTGATTATCTTAGGTCATCTTTTGTCTTTTACTTAACGGTTGCTCTTTTTACTTGTCTATAAATAGGATTATAAGATGGAGTAAAAGTTGTCAAGTTTGTGCAATTAATGCTTAGACATTCACAAACAATTTTTACTCCTCCAAAGAGCAACCTTGTCCCTGAGATAGCTCAGTGGTTCCTGATAGTTGCCACTTAAGCTTAGCTTAAGTTTAGAGAGGAGACAATACCATACTTGTCATTTCAATCCCAAGTGTTTTTTTCGTAAACACTTGGGTATAGATTCTTGTGATTTACTTCTGATAAGAATTTAAACGTTGAAAAACTCTTGTCTTTTATCCTTTACGTTTTTACTTATTTGTCAAGTTAATCAATACATTACTAAGCTATGGAACACGGTTAGCTTAACTTTGTAGTTAATTTTAACCGTGTAACGGGAACAACATTATGTCTTGTACTATCCACGTGACTTTGAACTTATACCAAAAACTAAAAATATAAGTAGACCGCAACCTCTTGACAAAATCCTCATCTTCAATGAGACACTGAGCACTATAATGTAAGTCCTTTAAGTGATAGCAAATCGCTATTGCTAGATTTGACAAGTCATTGTCACAACATTAAAGCACGAACAAGTTATCTCCTGTTAAAAGATATAATAAGATCACGTACCCAAGCCCAAACACCTAGCGTTTAACCAACAGACCAAGTCAACTTTTGTAATAACAAATGGATTTGAAATTCTTTTAACTTCTTGTTTGCTGGGCCGAATCCTTTACTAGTCTATTCGATTTGGGCTTCGTTTGATCTTTCACGACTTCATATTTTGCCTCAATACTTCAAATAAAAATACCGATGGACTCGTAATTTCATGCTCTTTCCAAAGGAGTGCTCGGGTAGTTTTTCCGACTTCGTTTGAATCTCGATAAATGCGAAAACATCGTCTAAACTCATTCGAAAATCACCGTTTTCGCTTTGTTTTCAAACCCTTGTACCTGTAAGACATAATAACACATACCAAACATATTTGCAATATAATTTCACATATTTTATGGTTATTAGTCCGTTTTAGCGTGTTTTCTGGTATAAATAAATGATGTGTGTTTAAGCACACATCAATCCCATTACCAGCTTAGGAGAATTCAGACAGCTGATTTGCGAAATATGAGGGGGTTGATGAGGATGCTTAGGCAAACTAACGACAACGTTGTTTCCAAGATTGAGTTTGCTGTGAGGCAAAGGTTCATGTGAGGGGGTTGGTTGCTGGAGGCTGGGATGGTTTCTTTTGTTGTTTATGATGAATGTAGGTAGAAGGGGGTTGGGAACTTGTGGTTTCTTTTGTTGTTCTTGCTTCACCTGTTGAATGTAGATGTGGATGTAGATAGGGGTTGTGGTTTCCCTTATCGTAAGCTTGTACATGTATGGTTGATGAATGTAAGGGGTCGTCTGATCCCGATTTTCTTTGTAGAATGTGTTCAATTTAGTATTTACCGATATATAGTCTTCGATTTGTATGACAAACACAAACATGAAAATGACAGTATTCTAACCATAAAACACAAACACAAACATGTAAATCCTATTAATAGAACCATAAAACACAAACACTGATAGAACCGTTTTGAGCTCTAGATTTTTTAGATCTAATCTAGGATAAATAATAACATGCACAGCGGAATAATTCAAAACATCAATGTTATTATCAGCAAGGTTTTTCTTCATTATCATTCACTACAAGCTTCAATTCTACTTGATCAATTATAGAACATGTTACACAACTTGTAACAAGGAATCAAAGATCCTTGAAGCTAAACACAACTAATCTCTAGGCGTCTACATAGAGGACTCATGCCTAAAACACACACACTTTTAGTCGACTACATTGGTTCTGTGCACACCTTAAAGACATGCCCTATATCTCTTTATATAATAGAGATATTAGGGTTTACAAATGACTCATAATTGTATTAGGAAACAAAAACTTTCCTAATCTTTAATCTTTATCTTCTAAAGGAATCTTCTAAAATCTTCCATCTTTTGTAGAATTCCTTCTTTGTCTTTTAAGTCCTTCATGTTTTGTATTTGCTTTATTCTTCTTTTATTGTTTTGTATTATCAACTCAATAAATATCCCAACAAACACAAACATGTAAATGGCATTAATCGAAACACAAACACAAACATGTAAATGCTATTAATCGAACCATAAAACACAAACATGTAAATGGCGTTAATCAAAACACAAACACAAATATGTAAATGCTATTAATCGAACCATAAAACATAAACACAAAAATGTAAATGCTATCAATCGTACCATAAAACACAAACATATTATGTATAAGAAATTCGATGCAAAAATAGAGTATTGATAGGAGTGAACCATCACTAAAGATTAACCCATTTGTAATACTTCAAGTTACATAATATCCTTCGGCATGTACCAAAAAGATGAACCCATCACACTACCTCCCCACAGCCCTTGGTCTATCCAAAACAGAGGTAATATAGTTCAAGTTACATTAGCCAAATTACATACGTAATATACAACCAAATTAAAACTATTTTTGTTTCTACACAGTACGTAATCCCAAAAGATGAACCCATTTGTAAAACTTCAAAAGCTTCTACTTGATGAACCAATAAGTGATCAACTATACCTGCACAATCAAAATATGCAATGTAATGAGGTTAGTATAATATGTAATGCAATGTATCCAAAAAATTTGCTAAACAATTCATTAGACTCACCTAGTCAAAATAACACCACTTTATTTCCCATTGATCTTGGTTCTCTTAGACCCAGTACGCAATTAGTGATTTTAACATCACTTTTTGGTCTCAAAAACCCCGCAGCCCTAGCTCCCACATTTACAGAACCAACACCTGTTGTCTTCTTCATAGAACCACCTTCTCTAATGACAATACCAGCAGGCCTTGGTAAAACCGGTTTGTTCCTGTTAAAAGCCTCATCCTCATCAACCATTTTTTCCTTTTCCCTTATCCACAAACCTCTTCACCATCTTTTTATTCTTCCCGAATTCAGCCTAAGCATCACCTACAACCTTTCTTTTCAAGTGTAGACTTCTCTCCCTATTATATCTAGTCCTAAAAGGAGTTAAAGTACTAGAGCACCGCAAGCTAGCATCTTCTTCTACCCATCCGACAACCTCCCCACCTTCACCCTCTAAATCAATGTTTTTTTAATAATAATAAGATAACATCTGTTTTTTTGTGAGCAACAGACCATTGTACATACCTCAATGGACCAAATTCAAAGAATCCATTATTGTGCATGTTGAACACAACTTCATCCTGATAAGCCATTAAACCTGCCACCATTTAAATTCAAACATCAATAGTCAATTAAAGTAACACACTATTCACATTTGTCATTTTAATTCAAACATCAAGTCTAAAGAGCTATTACAGATGCTACAACAAAGTCCAAGTCCGCTGCACAAGCTACTACATCAACAGCTCTCAATGTGAGAAGACACAGTCCATATAGACTTCAAACATCACCAACAATCATACCATCACCTATGTAACAGTGCTATGACTAGGCAAACATGGAGGAAATATCCTAGTTGACTACATTTCCACATGAGCAAACACCCTACCTTAGGTTCATATCTATAGCCCATACATATGAACCTCAAAGGCTCTTGCCATGGGCATGACCAACAAAGGAAGAAAACCTCCCGTTCCATCGAGGCTCAATTGCATTTTCTCTCAAATATCAATACAAACACTCCTACAATCTCAACAAAACCAACATAGATAAAGAAGCTGTATAGCCTAGTGACGGAGGCTTAGAATTCTTTTATATCTTCGTACACTTAGCTAAGTTGATTTTATATATAAAAAAAATCAGGTAACTAAAAGTGGACAAAAACTCTCATGAGCAGACCACTAAATCAATCTAAACGCTACCTTCCACATATTTTCCTTATATCAGAACACGCATGGACGAACCTAAATGAAAGCCAGGTGTGGTACGGGTTACACCCAATTTTATGTCATGAAATATAACTTTTTTTAAAAGGTGTCATTTTTTTATACGTGCAACCCCCAAGAATATTTGTGCTACTCTATTTCTTTATTGTGCAACTTTAGTTAAGCCAAAAAATTCTATGATGCAAATTTTATTACTTATAATATAAGAACGTTTGTGCATGACTTGTTTTTTTTTTTGCAACACCTCCTGAAAATCCTGAATTCGTCCCTGAGAACGCGCCGTTACCCATTATCAACAAGTGCAATACCCGTGCATTGCACAGGTATACTACTTTTTAGTGACGTTTCAGTTAGAAAAAGTTTGAAAATATAAAGTTAAAAGATATAAGTAATCAATGGCATACAAATTTTGATATTTTGTTATACATAACATTTTTTTTGGCTTGACCGCTTTATTTGACATGTCAAGTATATTACCTGTCATTTATTCACAGAAAAAGAATAAAATGGAAAACCTACAAAACGTCACATGAGGACATTATAATTTTGATTAGCACTCATTTATATTTTTGATTTTCCACATTTTTATGCAGAACAAATGTGGTATATCTGAACACATAAAGGGAAATATCTGCATTTTTCTTAAATAATGAAATCCGATCAAACATTTAGTAGATCAACTATGAGTTGTGAAATATGGCGTCACCCAGCCTACTGCAGTTCATCATAATTAGTTTGCCATATGGTTTTCTTTGTCTTTAATTTGCTGGCATCACCCAGATTTTGTTTTGGATAATGGTTTAAGCTGTATGGTTGGATCTTTATTTTGTAATGTTGGTGTCATAAACATATAAGTTCTCAATTTGTTGCTCCATATGCATGATTTAATGTTGTGAACTGCAAACCCTTGTGCTGCAAGCCAGGGCTTGAATATAATGAATTGTTACAGATTTAAGTAGTGAAAGTACATCCAAACACTATTTTACGGGCCTGTATTTAGCAACAATGAATTGTTTGATTTTGATTATTGAGTGAAACATTTGTTTTTCGACAATGTCATCCAAACACAGCCGTATTATGGTCGTCTTTTTCTAGTTTCTTTGTAACTGAGCTAAATTGGTTACTTGACGGTCATGATGGGCCTGTGTATGATGTGAAGTTCTATGGTGAAGATTCGTTGTTGTTGAGGTAAACATTTAGTGAAATGATTGGTAATTATATCAGTTATGTGTAAAACACATTGTAGTATGTAAACACATTGAAAGTCTCATGCAACACATTCTTCCAGTAATTTATTCAGCAAATGGTAGTGATCATTAAATTCAATCAGAAATTTGTTCAACAATGGCATATCATTCTTGTAAACTGTTGTTAACTGAACATGTAAACTAAAATGTTAACTGAAGATGCACCAAATGATATAAGTATCTGTGTTACATGGGGTAATAACCATCACTTACATATCATTATTTTGTTCCAAACTTCCAATGCAATAATATTGCACAAACAACACCAAGTATTACCCAAACAACATCAGATAATGCAAGCAAGTATTACCCAAACAACATCAGATAGTGCAAACTAAAAATTTGTGATAAGATTTGTTTGTTGATACAAAAACACCTAAAATGAGACAAAAGGAAAACACATACTACTAAATTAGTATGTATAACTGAAGAAAAAAACAAAAAAAGGACTACTAAGATAGTAGCCTAACAATTGAAAGTAAATGTGTGAACGGATTAAATGGCTGCAAATTGTCTACACGATTCAAGTAAAGGACTACGAACGATTAACCACTTTCTCATCTCCCTCATCCTGCATAATCTCCATACGCTGAGGAACTGCAACCTCATTAACCTCAATGTTCATGTTGTTTACATTGACCTCATCCGGCATTTCATCAATTTCTCTTACCGTAGCATTTGAAGAAGGACACATAACTCTTTTTACTGCAATTGTAAGTTCATTACTTGCATGAGATACATCATGTACGGAATCATCAACAGGAGCTTCAACAACAGTAACATTAACCACATCATGTACGGGATCATCAACGGGATCATTCATGTTTGTATTATGTGCATGAGTAGGCTGATTTGTAAGTGTATGAGTTGTAGGAGGCACTATTTGAGAGACACAGCTCCACTCAATTTCATCCATCAACTTTTGTTCATCCTCGGTTATGGTCGTTCCCAAATTTTCATAATCAATAGCATAATCAACCATATCAGAATAGTTTAATCCCGTTGATACATTAGAATTTGCGAACATTGTTACCGATCCAGACATTGAGGAACTCCCACGATGTTTATTCAAGTCATTGCCATCGCAACCATAGTATTTTGTAACAGTATATCTTTTGCCATACGTAGGTGGTAGATTAAATTTATCAATCTTGATCTCGAGAACAACCATTTGAGTGAAGAGTTTGTCAACGAAGTAATCCACTATCCAGTTTGGGTCGTCTGCTCCCTATGAATTATCATATGATACTTAGTTAGTGCTACGGATGCATAAACTTGTGACCATAGTACGTAACATAATACGAGCACCATAGTAACTAACATAATCTTGTGACCATGGTTGTAATACAGTTGTAACATGTGTTCATAAAAATTGAAATATTTTCTTTTAAAAAGCTCACCCCCTTTAAAGTCTTGGTAATCAACTCTTCCACCGTAAGGCCTAAAATCTCAGTGGCAGCCGATTTAAAAAGTACACAATCAATATCCTCTCCGTTTTCTCTTACTTTTATCACTAACTTGTAACTATAAGGATAAATATAAATAAAAGTTTTTTGTATAGCATAAGTTTCATGAGGATATATAGAACGTACGTTTGACGCGGGTTGCTGACGTGTTTTTTGCAGTCGTCACAATAATATCGAACACCATCTAACGTCACTTTGTGGAAGCACTTAGTACATTGTATGAATTTCCAGTCGTTATCTAAGTCAATACCGATAACCATTCCATATATAATGAACCTTGTACCCTGAGAAAAGAACATCAAACGATTAGTGTGAATGGTAAAGTGAAATCAAATATGTAATTCAGATTTCTAATATGGGAAATTACCAGAGTAGCGCCATCAGCCAAGCACTGATAAATGTCTGTAACTGGTGTTACTTTCAACGTATCAGTCTCAACAATTGTAGATGTAAAGACAACGGGTTGGATATGCCTTTAAAAAGGGTATCGCAAGGTAATGTAAATATATGTAGTATGTAAAACGTATAAAATTTGGTAACATGTGTCCCGATAGACATTAAATGTCACCTTTGGTTGTATGCAAGAGTTTCAGCGATTGGGAGGTTCAAATGAAATTGTGTCGATACCGTCGTCGTTAATTGTGGTGCACCTGATATAAAGAGGAAAAAAAATACTTATCAACTGAAAAAACGATATTTGAATTTATAGGCATATGATGGAATCTGGATAGTTGAATCAGCTATTAGTTATTTCATTTAGTACATGAGGGTTACCAGTTGTCACCAATGCCGGGATACAATTCGGCAAACGATTATTAGTCTCAAATGCATTTCTATTTGGATCATTATTTTCGTCTAAATGTCGCGACATGTCGTTAAGCTACAATAATTCATATATATCTTATGCAAACAATGAATTTTCAAGTAAATGTAATAGCATATATAGGTGTCATAAATCATATAACAGAATATTTTGGTTAATTAACATACCAATGATATAAAAGAAAGATTTAAGAGATATATAGGCTAGAAAATAACCTGTTAAATGTGTTCCAACTTCAGTTGATTATAACACTTTCTTCAGTATATGCAATAAATATAAAGAAACTTCTATTGATAGGATAAATGATATAACATGTGTGTTTGACAGGATAAATGATATAAGTCATTTTGGGTACTTTAATTTAGCTTAGAATTACTCAGATTAGTAGTTTGTAGGAAGTTTTGATCTGTTTTTGAGTTTTTAAATGATTTGAGTTGGATATGTTAAGTTTAAAGTCATAACATGCTCTTGAGTACTCATCATATAGAAAAGCAGTTTAGCCCTTGTTTTTTGCTTCTTTAATGTTCACTTAGAAGCCTAAGTTGATTTCTAAAATTTTGGTTTAAAGGTCTTTTGGTTTTATTAGGTTTTAATATTGCTCATAAGTCATAACCGACTGCATAAGTATGTACTGATGCATCAGCACATGCTGTGTCCTATTCAGCTCATGTTTTTTATTTTACATTTGTCCATCACAACCTCAATTAAGCTGAATTTTGGGACTTAAGCTCTTTGGTTGCTAGAGCACTTGATCCACATTTTTCTAAATTTCTAGAATAGCTTATAGGTAGCTTTTCAGTAGCTAAAAAACACCTCAGTAGGCTTATAATAACCTGCATCAGTAGCTTTTGCTTATTGAGATTTCTTGAGTGATTATTTGCTTATTGTAGCTTTTTCTGAGTTTGTTGGATAATTTAGATTGGACTTTGATGGATTTAGCTGCTTCTAAGTTCCATTTAGTTTAAATTAGCTTATCACTCCTTTTGCTTCATTGGTTTTTCTTGTCTCCTTTCATTAGCCTACTGATTCGCTAAAATCAATGTGTAAATATTTCCAAGGATTTACAAAGGAAATATGTAAACCCGGTTCGTTATCCTCGATGAAGGATGAATGGAATTCGTGATCTCGATTCGTGAAACGTGTTTAAATAGTGGAAACAAAGAGATTTTTGGGTTTTTAAACTAAAATAAGTGAACATAAACTAAAAACGACTTAATAATCTAGGAAAACGATAATCGAAAGAACGCGTAATTAAAAACGTAATTTTTTTTCTTTAAAAGCTTAACAAGCACACGAAAATAAGCTATTTTTATAAAAACAGCAATTTATGAAAACTTGAAATAAGCACAGAAAAAGCAGATTAAGGTGGCCGCTTATAAGAGACTCGATTGAATTTTTTTATTTTTTTTTTATTTTTCTTTTAATAAGCACATGGAAATAAGCAATTTTCAAAACTACAACTTTTTCTGAATCTTAAAATTAAGCACACAAATAAGCCATAGAGGCTGAGCAGTTTTACAAAAACAAGAATAAGCTAAGGCTTAAGGGATTGCCTAAATAAGCTGATGAAAAGCTATGCTAAGGCTGAAATAAGCTAACTAATAAGTAATAGGCAAAAATGAAAACTGAAATAAGCCAAAAATAAGGCAAATAAGCACTTAAGGAATAACAAAATAAGCTAAAAAGGGGGCTGCTGAGGCTGCTGCTAGCAGCCTTGGTGCAGGGCAAATGAAGGCATTTTCAAGGCAATAAAAAGCAGTCCAAATTAAATCTTAAAAATCTATAAAAAAAAATAGTCATGGCTAGATAAGCCACCCAATAAGAACTGTGCAAAATTTCAGCTTATAACAACTTAAATTGAACAAATTAAAAATGCATAAAAGGGCTGCAAAATGAGAAATTCTAAAAACATGCAGTCTGCTAAACTAGCAAGGGCTGAATTTGGCTAACTAATGAACAAGGCCTTATGGGATTTAAATACCTAACATTAAAATCACTAATTTCAGACTATAAGGGACCTAACATATGCCAAAAATAAGGGCTTAAGGCTATAGCTTATAGTGAGCTTATTAGAACAGTTGGGGTCTTCAAAACAAGGAAATAGCTAAATGCCTATGGATACCTTACAAACAGCTTTACCTAACATTAAAATCACTTATCTAAGCCTTAATAATCTAAACCAAAACTAATTCGAATGCCAATGAACAGTGACAGGCTATTTCTACCCCAGCCGTAGGATTAATTAGCTTCCTATAATCTCAGCCCTACAATTGGATTTTGGCGCCAAATGTGGTGGATTGGATTTCCAACTTGGCAGAGCACGTGGGAAGATGGGATAGCATGTGAGGAGGGGGGAGGTAGGTTGGCTATGGCAGAGGAATAGGGGGGAACATGGTTGCAGGAAACATGAGAGAGTGGGTAAGTTGATTGTTTTGTTTGACCGGGGTTTATTGATAAGGGAAAATGGGTTGGGTTTATTTGGTGGATCGGGTTGTGGTTGTTATGGATTGGGCTGGATTAGGATTTAGTTAAAAGGGTTTATTGGTTTAGTAGTTAAAGGATTAATTAGCAAAATTAAATCTAGGATTAATTTTGTAATTAGTTTAGGGATTAATGGTGAAATGTGATTTTGGTGTCGGGTTCGTTTTTCCAAGCTTAATCCAATGCTAAATCCCGGGTTTGACTTTGAATTCGTCTCTTCTTCATTAAATTCTTAAATGGTGTCGAGTCGATCCAAGACTGTCCGTTTTTGCTCTTTTTCCCATCCAAGCTCGGTTTTGTCCGTTTTTGCCCTGTTTTCAATCCTTTTGTACCTGAAACACATAAAAACACAAACCAAGAATATTTGCAATAATATTTGATCTATTTGGGTGTTTTTAGTCATTTTTGTGTCTAATATAGGTATAAAATGATGAGTACCTACTGTCCCCATTTCATCAGCTTTTACCAAGCTTATTTTTACTTTTCAAAAATCAGTTTAATTATAAAAAGTGCTTATCTTTTAGTGCTTAATTGATTCAATATGCATCACCATCCTTAGCTAACATCATATAACAAATACTTGGGTTAATTAACATACGAATGATACAAAAGAAAGATTAAAGAGATATGTTAAAAAATAACATCATCTAACTGTTGTAACAAATGTAAATAGCACACCATAATATTGAATGCAAAGATGAGTAGAAAACCTTGAAATATTTGCAGGTAAAAGAAGGTAAAGAAGGCGCCAAAAATGATATCAGTATGTGGTTTAGTAAAAATGATATCAGTATATGTGGATGTCTCCATAAAAACAGGCAAAAAAAATGAAATTTTAAAATTTTAAACAATGCATTTTATGAGGAAAGTTAGTTAAAAGTGGATGTCTCCATAATGAGATATATATTACAAAAACAACACCAAGTATGACCACAATATCTGTATTTGTTAGGTAAAATATAACAAATTCTCCATGTAAGTAGGTAAAGAAGGCGCCAAAAACAGATAACATATACTGACATATACCTAGGGAAATTTGCTTGTTCCAGAACATGTTAGTTTCTAGGTAGACTAACATATACGTAGTAACACTTTTGTACTTTCTAGGTAGACTAACACAGTTTTATAGATATACTTTCATTCTTGTCAATTTTGAAGATTGTTTACTGAAAATTTTGAAGATGAAGTATAGGTTCATTACTCCATTCTTTCACAAAAATGCTTAATAGATATATATTAAATGATCATAAAGGCAAACATTTGAATTGACTTATACTTTTAGCCTTTCACAAGAATAGTTAAAAGTAGTAGTAGGCTACTAAGCTAGATAAGAAAGAAAAGTTACTAATATTTAACATTTAGTCTTTCACAAAATAATACATGTTAGTTTAAATTTTTGATTCAATATCAGTATATGAAAAAAAAATTGCAAGAAGGAGATATATATTACACAAAGAACACCAAGTATTACCCAAGCAACATGAACATGAGATAATGCAAGCAAGTATTACCCAAAAGTTATTGAAGAAACTTTATTGAATAACACCTAAAATGAGACAAAAGGAAAACACATACTACTATAGTAGTATGTGTAGCTAGGGCTGCAAACGAACCGGACGAACACGAACGGGGCCTTGTTCATTTTCGTTCGTTTAATTTTAATCGGACAAATAAACGGACACGAATGCTTAAATGGACGAATTTTTTTGTTCATGTTCGTTTATTAAGAAAATGAGTTATTCATGTTCGTTTATGTTTGTTCGTTAAGACATTAAACGAACGCTAAACGAATATAAACGATCGAATATAAATGAACATAGACAAACAAACATAAACTTTATTAAATTATGCATAATATATTGTTTTATAAGTGTTGTTTTGTTCAAACAAACCAATTTTAAAATTATACAATTAAAAGATATGATATACGAACATAAATAAATAAATGAACATAAACGAACATTAATGAACGCATAACCGTACATTCACGAACATAAATGAACGGACACAACTTTTGTTCATGTTCGTTCATTTAACTAAACGAACGTAAAATATTGTTCATGTTCGTTTATTTAATAAATAAACAAACATAAATGAACTTTTTATCGAACGGTTCATGAAATGTTCACTGAACGTTCAGTTCGTTTACAGCCCTATGTGTAGCTGACAGAAAATAAATAGACTACTAAGATAGTAGCTTAACAATTGACATAATGCCATCTAAAACAAAAAACAGACTCCTAAATCCATTCATCATCTTGACTGTCTTCAGCTTCTTTGTTTGAATCTTCATCAAATAGACACAACCTATTTCGTCCCGTTATCTTGATTTGGTTTTTCTTCTTTCGTTTGATGGGCGCCATTGGGACATCATCATCACTACTTTCCTGCACATCCAAGTTACAGTATCAATTAATGCAGTATGTGAGAGTTTCATAACAACAAAAGTAAAATAGTATCATAAGTAAACTAACATGTTCTGGAACTGGCACATTAGTGACAATAGTGTTATTTGCAGATGCAGTGACCTCTTGAACAATTGTTGTTTCATCAGTTTTGTCTTCATCATCAGTTTGATTTTCATCTGGAAGTTCATCAACGTCAATCACGTTGCTCCAGTCCCAGTTCTTTAGGTTATGTTCACGCTTTCTTTTTTTCGTTGCCTCACGAATTATTTCAGCCATATCCTAGTATAGAACAAAGTAAATTAAGATAATAACTATGAAGTAACATCAGGTGAAAATGCATGATCGAATGAACCTACCACGTTGTTATTGTAGTTGTTTTCCATCATAGCATGGATGATTTCAGCAACATCCTAATCAAAATAGAAGATTACAATGCATTATTTAAGGAAAATGATACTTAAACTTGTATGAAACACATGATAGAAGATCCTAATCAAAATAGAAGATTACAATGTATGAAACACATGATATGTACCTGATGGTTCGCCATTTTGGTATGTATGCAAAGTGTGAAAGTGACAATTGCTAATATTTGTTTGTGTGTTGTAGATGAAAGTGAAAGTGACCCTCATGGTCTCATATATATACTACAAAAGTAACAGGGGGAATAGGCGCCAGAATAATGCATCTAGGATAGAAAATGGTACATGTACATTCACTTTTTTGTAGGTTAGTTTGTTACATAGGTTCTACATATCCATAGTAGGGTTGTATTTGGCGGCAATTTTGATAAATAATTGTTTTATGTGGCTGAGATTGGTTTACAACATGATTCAATGGCCCAAAAATTAGTCCATGTCATCATACTTTCTCTATGCTATGGTAGCAATATATATTATAATGCTTATTAAAAAAAAAATCCAACTCGAAACCAACTCACCTCTCACCAAAATAAAAATGGGCAAAACTAAAAAAATCTCACAACACCAAGGACTAAAACCACAACTTTCCCTTACCTCACCGCTTAATTCGAACGTCATACTCCCGCGAAAAACCTTGTCACGTTTTTTTTACCACCATCCTCACATCATCATTCTCATTTACTCATTTTATAAAAAATTTATATAAATATCTTGTCACATTTACATATCGCATACTTCACGCTTCTTTTACATTTTATAAAAATCAAAAGAACTTTTTTCATTTTCTGACAAATATCCGCTTCTACCGCTTATTGCTGACGATCTCAAAGTTAGCCCCCTTTTTATTCTCAAAACTCATCATCAATTCATCTTTATTTTTATAATTAATCATAATACAATCTCATCAAACCTGTTCAATTTCATTTATCATTTTTCAATTTCGTTTTTCATGCAGTAATTAAAAAGCTAGGGTATTTTTTTATTTTTTTTAGTTTTTGTGAGAATTTGATGGTTTTGTGATGATTTTTGTGTTTTGGTGATTGTAGGGATGGGGAGGGTGAAGCTGAAGATTAAGAGGTTAGAGAATATAAGTAATCGGCAAGTGACGTTTTCGAAGCGAAGGAATGGGATTTTGAAGAAGGCGAAGGAGTTGTCGGTTTTGTGTGATATTGATATTGTGCTTCTTATGTTTTCGCCTACGGGGAAGCCGACATTGTTTACCGGACAACGAAGGTTGTTTGCTAATTGTTTTTTTTTTTTTGTATGTTAGTGATTATGTGTTATTGAGTAATAAGAATCAGATGATTTGTTTTCGGAAAACGGACGGTGGAAATTAGTGTTTGGATGTGTTTATGGGCGGAGACAGTGGGGGGACAGGGTGGGCATCTGCCGCTAGCAAAAAAAAAAAAAAATGTAGTGTAACTTTTTTATAATATATGGCTATTTATGTAATTTTGCTCCTGACAAAACTTTGTTGCTCCGCCCCTATGTGTTCATATTGGATTTTTTGTGTTTGTATATCGTCAGTTAACATAGGTTGCAGAAAAATGGTGTTTAAAGCATGAATAGATTGATGGTTTGATAGATATTGTTGTACGTTTTTGCGTTTGCAACTTGAATGATGTTTGCAGCGTTTAGCAAAACTTTGTAGCATTACATAACTAATAAAAGAAGTTGCATGATGTTGTCATGAGTCAACTGTATATAAAATGTATGGACATGTTGTGTGAATGTGTGATGATAGTAGTTCCCAGGTTTGCATGATGTTTGTGGCACTCAAGGTTGCGTGATATTAGGGGTAATGTGGGAGTGATTGTTTCTAATGTCAGAGATTTAGAAGGGTTTAATGTAAACGGTTTTGCCTTTGCAACAATTAACATAGATACGAGTAATTTTTAGCAACGTTAATGTAATTTCTTTTTGCCTCTGCAATACATAGCATGGTAATGTATGCAGGGTTAAAAATATACCTTTTTTTGTATTTTAAACACATAACTTACGTAATGTTTGCAGCATAGCTGATATCCCCGTAATCTGTTATAGCATCACACAGTTAATAAAAAGTTGTAAATATGTCTTCTCTTCTTGCAGCAATATTGATGAGGTTATTGCAAAGTTTGCTCGACTAACACCGCAAGAAAGAGCAAAACGGTAAGAAATCAGTCTGTTGCTTGTGATCTTAAGATTATTTTATTTCGAATGTGAATTATAAATCTGACCAACTGTTCCTCGTTTAACTTGAACAGGAAATTGGAGAGCCTTGAAGTAAGACTGCTTCTTATGAAACTACATATTTTCTATTATTATTATTTGTTGATTGTTTGAGCATATAGGCGTTGAAGAAAACGTTCAAGAAGCTGGACCATGATGTAAATATACAAGACTTTGCGGGTTCAAGGTTGATGATAATTTTTGTCAGATTTATGTTATCTTCTTTGTTGTGATGCAACATCTGATCAAAGTTTATTTTGGTTTGCTTTGGTTGTGTTTGCAGCAATCAATCAGCTGAGGTCACAAGATACACATGCCAAATTACTTTATATTGGAAGTTACATCAGATGCTTCTGTCAAATAAATGTTCTAATAATCGAATAATATTTTCAGGATTTAAGCAACCATGCAATGATGTTGCGAGCTCAGTTAGCTGACATGCATAAACGATTAAGGTACATTTGACTTCTGGTTAGCTAGTTGTTTTATCTGTTTAAACAAAAACTTGACGCAATCTTCTGAATATTGTGTGCTTCATTTCCCTTGAAATTTATTTTGCGTCATCTTGATTAGTTATTGGAGTAATCCAGACAAGATCGACAATGTTGAACATCTTAAGCAGATGGAAGATTCCTTAAGGGAATCACTTGACCGCATTCGCATACACAAGGTATCAACATATCTGACAATATTAGTAATTTCTTTCAAAAGCATTTTATATAACTATTTACCAATACTTGAGCCCATAATTAGTAATAAATGGCTTTTGGCAGGACAACTTTGGACATCAAAAGCTTATGTCACTAGATTGCACGAGTCAGGTATTTTTAACACTGAAAATTTATTTTGGGCTATTGGTTATACATTGAGAATATGTTATTTACAGAAATGTTGAATTACAGTTCCCAAATGGATTGAATTTTCCTATGATGATGGCCAATAATCAAGAGGATCAGACTATACCATGGCTTCCAAATAACGAAAATCAAAATATGATTTTACCAGAGAAACAAAGTTACATACCTCACAGGTCTGTGGACTCCTAACCTCAATCTCTTGCCATAAATCTTGTTAACATATTTTGCGGAGCTCATTAATGTAAATCAAAGGTGACAAAAAGGGTGTGTATATATGTGCGTGTTGAAACAACACGACCCCCACTAACATCTTTTTTCCATATTTTTGAGTGTGGTCGAATTAATGTATCAAGCTCTTTCAAAAACTATGATTTTTATTAAAATAATAATGTTAGTTACTTGAATAAGACGCTTTAGGACGTTGCAAGCATTTGAATACACACATTGACAACTTTTGAGTTTTGACATGTTTAACCTATTTGACCATTTTTAGGGGTTTTTTTTTTTTTTTTTTTTTTTTTTTTTTACTTGTTGAACTGTTATCAAACAAATAGGACCTGAATTGGCTTATTTTCTCGAATTTTGATGCTTTTTGTTTGACCTCATACATTAATATTATGTTTTTTTTAGAAAGTTTATTTTCTATCAGCAATGAATTCTTAGAAAATAGCTTTGATTTTGTGTTACTTACAGAGACGGAGAGTGTTCTGGGGTATCCATTCCAAGTTTTTCTGGTTTATTCAGTGCTGGCAAACAGCTAGATATGGATGTCACTGGAAAAGTTGACCAGTCAAGACAGGATGGTGGTTTAGCTGAATTGTGCAGCACATCAAACTTGACACCGCAATTCGGTGAGCAATTCCCGTATGGATTTATTAATTTTGCACAACCAAAAGAAATGAAGCTGCCCGAGACATCAACAAATATGCAAGGATTTCTAGATTATTCCATGAATTGCAACTTGACACCACAGTTTGAGATGCATAGACCTATGTACAATGACAATATGTGTAATGCCTGGAACCCTGAACCTGGCCAGTGTCCTCTTCCCATGATGGATGCAAACTCATATTCTCAACACCAGGTAAGGCTTTAAGATAATCGTGTTCATAAAATTGCAACCTTTTTCGTGTATGTTTTTTTATTTTATTTTTTTATATTGTGATGTTATGATTCTTTGCAGCAATCAGATCATCTAATGACAAACAACCAAAGCTGAACAATAACGCTCATTTAGCAAGTATATGTACAAGTTCTACCCCAGATAAATGTGCATGGTATCCTCAAGTTTGATCTTTATAGTTTATTCCGTTATGTAATGCTTAGCTGTATATTATGAGCTATAAAGTATTAGTGCATCTTGTAATTGCTTTGATTTGATCTTCTTCCCGAAATCAAGATATTTATTTTCTGCTAATGAGATGGTGTCAACTGGCAACAAGTTCAAATAAATCATAGATTACCATCTCATATTCCCCTGTACATTACAAACATAGATCTAGGGTGTTACACAAACATAGCAAAACAAGATACTTTCTTTCCCTTTCCTTTAGCTATAAGATCTTTAGTTTCCGGATAGTGTTTGGACAATAGTGTTATGCCATGGGTCAGACAAGTGCTGCAATAAGTTGTCGAATGGCCCTTTCTGGGTCACATTGTGCTGAACCACGAACCCCAAAAATGCCAACATCGCCAACCTCCCTGAGATTTAAAAAATAAAGTAGTACTGTAAGTTTTAGCTCTAAGGTGTAAATTAATAGAAATAAATAAATAGCTTAAATATGTGGGTGAGGGGTGAAATGGGTCGAAAGCTGCCAGAGCGCACTATAATTCACAAAACATCACAAGTTATTTTATTCAAATAGTTAGATCATTGTTAAAATCAAATATAGTTATTGTAATCGTATGTTGCAAGCTAATTATTCATAAAAAGTTCTAAAAACTTTGGACAAAAAGTGTTATGGGTGAAAATAGAAGGACCAGACCTAAACCAAAGAAAATGCCCATTTTAACCAAAAATGTTTTGACCTGTTATGTTTCTGCCCATTTTACTACCCCTAATCAAAATGTACTAAGAGTAGCTGTATACCATTGGCAAGCTCCTTCTCCTTAGCTTCAGCGGTTGGTGCAAAGTTGAGGGGATTGAATATGCCACCAGGGTACCCAACTTCATTAGGAGGTAAGCTGTAGCTTTTAAAGATAGGATCTTGGTTAACACTTCCTGGGTTCTTGATGTCTTGCCATCTTCTGATCTCGACATAGTGGAACAAGATGAACTCGATCACAAAGAGGGTAGATGATGATGCAAAGTATTCTTGTTTCCCTGCATCATACCACTTAGGGACATTAAGTATGCCAATGCTTGTGAAAACCTCTGGGAGTAGCATTCCTGCCACACCCAACATGGCCCATCGTCCGTTTACAAGCTCGGCTTGAACAAACCACTTCAAGTTCTCTGGGTCCTCTGCGAGTCCCAATGGGTCAAACCCATTGTCACCTGGAAGACTGTAAAGTGAAAACACGTAAGTAGTTGACAGTTAAGTGGTGTGTTTAGGATTAAAGTGCTGATCTGCTTAACAGTAAGCAAATACCAACCTGCTTATTCTAGTTAACTGAGTGAATAAGCAAGTTTAGCTTGAAAATAAGCAGATAAGTAATTAGGTTCATGTGGTAGTGTGTTTGTATAGTACAGTTAATAACGCATACTCAATACATACCTTCCGTTGAGGTAACCAGGTGAGGCCAGCCCAGGTAGCCATTCGCCCTTTTTCGCTTCAACCTTGAAAGAAGCGGATGAATAGGTGTTGGCAGGTTTGACAGATAAGTCTCTGTTCAGCTTCCCTGATGATCCTGTTAGGAATCTGGTTTTTGAGGCACATGGCCTGAAAACCGCAACCGGAGCTTGTGTAACAGCTGCCATACTTCCGGGCTGTGTTTAGGTTGTGGAAGATGTATGAATGTGAAAGGTGGTTTGCAGTGGTGAGTTGAAAATGTGTGATGTGTGTCTATCCTTTTGTAATATTGATTGCATTGGCAATCTTGTGGCTGTAGTTTAAGGTTTGATTATACAGTAGATATTGAGGGAATTGTTAGGATACTGACCAATGAGAAGCAATAGGCTCTTATCCTTATCTGAGGTGTAATATCCACAAAATCTATTACATTGTTATCGTTGCTCACAAGTGTCTAGAGGACCTACTTATTATTGCCACATTGGAAGATTTTTATTTGATCATACTATTTGGAATCTTTGTCAGCCATTCATTGGATGACATGTGTTTTTTTTTTTATAAATTTAGTGTTGCACCCTATAAAAAACTACTTGTTCACTTGATATAATTTGTGATGATTACTTATATAGGTGTGTTTAAATGGATAACCAAATTATTGCATAGCTACTATAAAATTAAGGCCCCGCTTATCCTCCCCCCCCCAACACCCCCCAAATTCGAAATTCACACCCCCGCCTTTTTTTTTCAGATTTTTTTAATTTTTTTTTTTATTTTTATAATTTTGTTTATATCAAAAATCTATAAACCTAAAAGTGCGGAACAGAAATACGGAACAGAAACTGACAAAAACTATAAAACTGTCAGAAATACGGAACAGAAACTATATCAAAAATCTATAAACCTATAAACAAAAATCTATAATTTTATTTTTTTATTTTTTTAATTTTTTATTTTTATTTTTATAATTTTGTTTATATCAAAAATCTATAAACCTAAAAGTGCGGAACAGAAATACGGAACAGAAACTGACAAAAACTATAAAACTGTCAGAAATACGGAACAGAAACTGACAAAAAACTATGATATACTGTCCCAAAAAGAGAATCTTTGACCAAAATAGTTGTCACCCCCTGATTTGACATCCTAAGGGGGTTTGTATATCATAGGCCTAAAATTAGGGAGGTGTTATAAGAACCCTCCCTACGCATGAGTCCCGCCTATTTTTGAAGGAATGTACAATCCGACAAAGCAGACAGTACAAGTAGCGGCAGCAGTAAAGTCAACACACCCTCCCTACCAAAGAGGGTCATTATAACCCAACCTCTAAAATTAACTAGGGGGGGTTTGTATATCATAGGCCTAAAATTAACTGTTACGTGGGCTTTGCTAGGGAGGTATTCAAATGAATATTATGACTTGATTGATTATCAGTTAGACAGTTAGGGCTTCACATTTGGATATTGTTACTGAAGGTCAAAAATTGGAGTGTTGTTGCATAATGGTAATACGAATCTTCTTTCACTTCACGAATGCTGTTTAGAGCGAGAAGTTATGTTAGAAGTGGCGGTAGATGACTATTTGGTATTGCTAGCTAGGAGCATGTTCTACAAATTACCCGTTATCAGGTCTTTATGAAACGGAAAGAGATCATCTCAAGTTGGTTTTCAACATGATAGGTCATGTTGTTTTTAGTGTGAGGAGTAGAAAAATAAGCGGACCCTTAATTTTGATTAAAGAAATATATTTATCAATTTAACTTTCGTATGATTGGCCAACATGACATATCATGTACTTCCTCCGTCCCATATTAAATGTCCTGTTTGACTTTTTAAAGTCTTTCTTTCTCAACTTTGACTTTAAATATTTTTGTTTGTGTAATATAATACTTGATACAAAATATATGAATGGATTAAGTTTTAAATGTATTTTGATTGCGTATAATTTTTATCAAATAACTCGACTATATAACATAAGTAAAAATATTTAACATCAAAGTTGATAAATAAAGACTTGAAAAGTCAAACCTGAACATTTAATATGGGATAGAGGGAGTAATAACTAACTTTAGAGGATTCTCGAAGCAACTAGTTACAATGAAACCAGATTCTAGCTGACTGATGGAGTTTAAGAATCAAAACATTAAGGAGTATAAAATACTGCAATATAATATCGTAGATAGCATCATAAACCCAATAGGTAAGTGGTGCATGGGCACCATCATTTTGGCTCATTAAGTTAGTTACCCAACTGACTATTATTCTGGGCTTCTATAACCTTTTGGACAAGGCCTAAAAAGCTAAAATGAGAGCTTACTGATTTTAGACAACATATAGCTTTCTTTTAACATCTCATCCCCTCGACAAAATTATTGTTGTCTGGCACTCTGGCAGCAAGAATATAGAAAAAAGATTGTAATGATTCTCTTATCAAATACTAAATCTGTCCCATATTAACTGTCTAGTTTTACTTTTTCAAGTCTATCTTTATCAACTTTGATCTTAAATATTTTTGTTTGTGTTATATAATACTTGATGCAAAATATATGAATAGATTGAGTTTTAAATGTATTTTCGTTGATATAATTTTTATCAAATATTATATAACGTAAACAAAAAATATTTAAAGTCAAAGTTAAAAAATAAAGACTTGAAAAAGTCAAACTATGCGGTTAACATGAGACGGTGGGAGTAAGACGATATGTTGCTTTTTAAATTGAATACGAGTAGGGCTTCGCGCCGCCGCGTTGCGGCGGGGCGTTGATTATAGACTATAAATTTGAGCAGATGCCAGAACGGAAGTTTGTGCTTGTCAGTGGTTGTCACAATGACAACAGTTGAAACAAAAATTCATTCACAATATACTACTTCTGAAAATGACAATAGCACATAATTAAATAAGCTTATAAACAACAAATCTAATTAAATATTTATAATTAAAAGCTTGTATGTACATACCTTTAATAATTTTTGGCTGCAGATTACAGGAATGGTTTTGGAATGGTGTTTCCTGGTTTACGTCGTGGTTAGCTGCAGCCACAGCTTTGTTAACCCTCTCATCCATGTCAAATACACCAACTGAATATGCCTTGCTTCTTAAAAAACAAAACATTACCATTCACAGGTTTGGCTTTAATTAGTATCATTTCATACACTGTCAATGGAAACAATAAATAACATCTATTAACGTTTTAACCAAAGAGTTAAATAGTACGGAGTAGTTTTTGGCAACTAAATCTAACCTTTTTTTATCGGACCTGCTCTTATAAATACCATAACCAAGCAAATCGCCATCCTCAGTTTCCATCTCTTCGGTCACTCTTTTGGCGACACTAATCGCGGCCACACATCCTGGTTGAGTGCATCTAACTCTGCCATTTTTCGTATACCCGTCGTCGTATAAATACTGCAAAATTAGTATTCCAGATGTTATACGTGAAAATAGGAAGAAAAAACCGAATATTATAATGACAACAAAAAAGCGCGGTTAACCTATAAGACAGGTTTACACTTGATAAAGTTACCGCCCCAAATTATACTTGAAGCATGCATTTATGACACAACATCCTTGATCCTCCCACATTCGCAACTTTTTTAACAAAACATAACCTTAAGTTTTCAAACATGCAAATAAATGAGTCAAATTAGTATCAGTATTAAAGGTAACACCTGCTTAAAATGTCAATGTGATGGCAAATGACATGGTATCATCAATGAACTCTTGAAGGAAGCTCAATCTCAGTTTTAAACTCAGTAGCACCCTGCGTCGATCCTTGTTGAGATCTTTTAATGGCAACTAATTGCCATTTGGAAGACTACGTCTGTAGACCTACAATTTATTAGCCAAAACCTTTAGCATCTTTTTTACATAAAGTGTTATAAATTATAGAATTGCAGAATTACTAAAACTAATTGCAGAATTACTAAAACCAACCATCCCATAAACACCAGAACCTATGTTGATCTTGCCCCTTTTACAGATCTCATTATCTGATCCTGAAATTTCTGTTCCAGCCGTTCAAAAGTCAATTCAGGAGGTCCACTTTCCTCATATCCGATTTCCATGTCTTGCTCAAACGACTGCGATCCGGCGTCCACATTCTCTTGACTCTCGCGACTACCCTTTTGGTTTACCATCCGCTCTTGTGAACGTCATTGATTCAGATCACTTCTATGTCCTGCTTCACACACCAATAAATACAAAAGAAACACACAATTATACAGCTGAAGTATCATTCACACATGCTGGTACTTTAAAGCAACTATACTAACATTCTAAAGGACACTCCTCGAGCCGGATACTGAGCATTATATTTGCTAATGCTTGAATCACCATAAGATGTTGAATGCCTATTCATCTTCTTTTAATCACAAAATATTTATATAACAGTTAATCAATACAATTGGATTATTCAGACTTCAGGCATTAAACAAATATAGTAACTTATTTTATCCAACTAAGCATTATAACAAACATGTAGTGTGCATGTAATTAAACTATGTAAAAACTATACAAAAGTTTCGGCCTTATCATTACTACCAAAAAATTCAAATTCAAAGATAACATAGGAAAATGCTTCATACCACATCCTTAGTCGAACAAACTGAATCCCATATCATCATCAGAGTCTTCATTCTCTTCGACCTTCTCTTCCTTCTTTGTCTCGGCATCGGTAGGCGCAGGTGCACCACCACCAGCTGAAGGCAGCAACAACAACACCACCGCCACCTAAAAAAAACTTAAACAAAACACAGAAACTAATTAACACAATCAGTACATAAAAAATAAAGAATCAATAATTTGTTAATTACCTAATATGATGAACTCGATCGGATGAGATTTTGATTAATCCTTCGTCTTTGAAAACAATCACGAAAATAATCAAAGCCTAAGCTTATGAGTGGTGAAAGGTTTTGATAAGAATAATAAGAAAAAGAAAGCCGGTGATGTGTGTGGTGGATTCTAGAGGTTTCAGGTTATCAATAGAAGAAGGATGGAGTGGGTAAATAGGCCGGAGAAGAAGAATGGACCGGGTAAATAGGCCGGAGAAGGAATGGGCTGAAAAAAAGGCGGGAACAGTGGCCCAAGGCCTAAACGACGGTTCCTGTAGATGGAACGGCGTCGTTTTGGTTGACATTTAATATATATAGTAAAGTGAATACAAGTACGGTACTATATGTTGCTTTAAGTATAACTGGATTATGTTAACCCAAGTAGTCCTTTTAAGCCCACTACAAAGGCTTTATCATTCAAAGTGAGAACATACTGATCATCACCGGCAACACTACTTCATGAGAACTCATCTTTTTGATACTTATGCATCACACATGATATAACACCCCGGGTCAAACGTTGATGATCTTGTCCAATCCTAAGCTAGTCTGAGGTGACACTAGTTAGTACGGATTTAGAGTGTATTATGCCCGTTGACACTCCATCCTCACCTTTCATAGTTGTTTTGGGAGACGAAACGATCAACTTACTTCAGGAAAATTATTTAGACACCCTCTCAATGGGGATAGGGACATTGACTTCAATCCTCTGGACATAAACGAACTTGAACGTTTATTTGCCGATGACCCTGTTCCAATCCCAAGGGAGTCTAAAAACTCCATTAGTCTCGTTATTGGAAGGTTAATTATAAAGATGGTTAGAACGATTGACATTTTTGCTCACCCCTAATGTTTTGGAAGGGTGTGCGCGGTTCGGAGATGACTACATTTGGAAGCTTAACTTCATCTCATGGATATCAAAAGTTCTTGGCACTAATTTCCTTATAATCAAGAACCACATATCAAAAGATACAATCTTTAAAGATAATCTTAACAAATATTAAACTAGTAGGGCTTATCCTCCAACTAAAAACCAATAAGCCCTATTTAGGTCTAAATAACTATGTACAACTTTATGTCTACTAAATACGAACTCAATCCGATACACCAAGATTTCTCGGTGTCACAATGGTTCGAGTGGAAAGTCTCATTAGAAAACATTTCCCTAGCATTTTGCAAGGAAACTGTTTTCATGACTCGACCCATGTCAAACTACCATCTAAGAGCTATGCAAGAAGCAACTTCTTGCTTGAATGATTTCTCTCATTAAGAATCATATCATCCTCAGTTGACTTTAATGGCAAATTATATGAAATTTGACCAGTTGAAGCTAAATTTAACAGCTCGGACTCTTCTAATCCTTTAGCTGGACCAAGATCACAAACATCTGGCTTATGCTTTGACAATGCATCTTTGATTTTTTTGATCTGCAAGCATAAAATCAAAATTCTCATTACCAAATTAATCTTATAAAGTCAATACAAATCTTTCATTTAAAAAAAAAAAATAGTAGTATTATGTATGGTCTAGCTCACTGTAAAATTAACGTTCTTATACTAATCTAACATTACATATACATCAAACATTTTATTTATTAATTTTACAAAACAAGATAGCAAGGGTGCGTTTAATTGGGGGAAAACACTCTTGTTTTTCACAAAATGTTTTGTGAAAAACAAGAAAAACAGAGATCGCGATCAAAGTAACGTTTTCCAACAAAATGTTTTGCAAAACACAAAATCCCCTATTTCCTAACTTAACAAGGAAAATTACAAAACAAATTTTAGTTGTTTTCCTTTGTAACCACAACCCTCCCTCCCCTTCTTCAAAATAGAAAACACAAATCAACTAAGCATGTTTTCTATATTTTCAAGTGTTTTGTGGAGATAAATTTTTAGAATTCCAAACTTTTACAAAACTAGAGATAAAAAACAAGAGAATTTTTTCTCCAACTAAACAAATGCTACAGTACATATAAAATGCTTTGTTTTCAAAACAAAAACAAAAAGTAATTTAACTTATCCACTTTTCCCCTTATCCATTTGACCCACCAATAAATTTATCTATTTATTTATTTTTATTTATAACCATGACATGATACAGATCAAATATTAACTCAAATCAAATCAAACAATCTCAAACTTAAACTGTAAAATAGAAAATAATAATTACAAAAAACCACTTACAGTTGCAATGGTGCAGCTAAAGCTACAAATCTTGCCCTCTTGACCTTTGTAGAATCTAAAAAATGGCAAAACATGAACATGTAGAGATTGACACATAGGTTTCAGTTCTTCATAATTCACTTGAGCAAAAAGTGCATCAGGGTTTGACTCAGCCAGTTGACAGATCTGTTTTTCAACTATAAAAATTAATAAAAAAACTACAATTTTATTAGGCTAATAAAAATGGGTTATAAAAAATAAGTTGATACCTTTGGGTGTAATGCTTTACAACCACCACAACCAGGTGAATAAAATTCCACAATGACCAATTTATTCCCTGCATTTGCTAATGTATTAACCAATTCTTGAGCTGAATTTATCTCAATCATGTTGGGCTTAAGTGTCTTTTCCCACCATCTCATTGATTTACTCACACATAGTGATGCATGTGCCTATAATAACAAATAAACTACAATCAATAATTTATTATTATTATTATTATTTTTTATAAAATATCCAAAGCAATTAACTAAAAATTACTAAAAAAATTCACAAAAACTAAATTTGAACTTACATGAACAGGGGTTTTAGCATTCCAAGAACTTGAGTTTAAACCCTTGTGATCCAACAAAAGATTTGATCTTTTTGTCAAATCTGATGAAATAGCTGAATTTGAAAGATACCCATTTGAGTTTATATGTGTTTCTTTAGAATTAGCAAAATAAGCAGGCAAAATAATGGTGTTTAGCGAAGAAGCCATTGAAGATATGTTCTTGAGCTTTGGAAATGTTATACTAAATGTGGGTTTTATAAAATCCAGATAAAGAGAATCCAAAGAACATAAGTTGAGAATATTGATGTATAAGAAGAAGAAGATCAAGAAAACACACAAAGATGTGATGAGAGAGAAAATGGATATGAGGGTTTGGATGAAAGTGAAGGTAATGAGTTTGGTGGGGTGTTTTATGTGCTTTCAGTTCGTTTTCTTTTTCTTTTTCGTATAATCAACTTTATCCACTCAAAAAATTACTGTGACACCTAATATAATTATGTGACCCAATATATTTAACTAAAATTAAAATTCATTAAAAAAAATATTACGTAAAATTGAGGGGGAAAAAAAAGAAAAAAAAGAAAAACAATACATAAAATAATAATTAGACGCAAAAATAAAGTAAACTAGTTTTGAGAAGCATAAAAGGCCCGGATTCGTTTTTTTTTTTGCCTCGATGATAGTCGCGTTTTCCGGATCCATCTTGTTCATTTTCATTGCCAAGACCTTAATACCCTCGGCCTTTTTTTGGGCGTAGAGTGCTTCGGCCTTCAAGTCCTCGTTCTTTTTTTGAGCGTTGATTAATTCAACTCCCGCTGCAATCTCGCGGTCCAAACGTTCCATCTTTGCCTCACGATCTAAATTGTATTGTTGTTGGATCATTTCTTGAAACATTATCGGGTTTGAATCGGAAGTGGTGGATGAATTTGAAGATCGTTGACTTTTAGAAGGTCTTTCTTTGTCGGGTGGGCACGGCAACGCATCATCTCTAAAAATTTCGGGTTCCAAATCGGCTACCCATCCTCAGGTTCGTCTTGCTTGTGTCGAATCGGGATTTTTCCATTTGTGTGTCCTTCAAAAAATCCCAAGCACTTTTGTGCTTAAAATCCAAAGCCGTGATGCGGTTATAAATTAAGTGAACCCGTGCCATCAAACCTTCATCATTCTCCCCGCTAAGAGCGTTTGTTTCGTTGACATGCGAATTAAACTTCCCGACTTCTCGGTTCATCGGAGTTCACTTTCCCGTCAACATGTTCTTGGTACGCTCCGAGAATTTTTTTTCTTGGCCTCCTCATTGTATACGTCGAGAACTTTGTACCATAACGTGTCGTTTTTTTATCCGAGCTGACATTTGGATCCTCGGATATTTGTATGTAACATTCGACCAAAAGTAACAATCATATTGGCTCCAAAAGTGTCGACTAAAGGATCCCTCGGGTTTCTTGTCCTTGGGTTTCTTTGTCATTTTCTTGACACGCCCTTGACTTTTGGACGACGTGCCCTCGACTTCGGGTTGTTCTTGGGGTTGTTCTTGGGTTTGTTGTTGGGATTGTTGTTGGGAAATTTAGGTATATTAGAGTTGTTGAGGTTGATATTGTTTAAATCGCAATTGTTGTTCGAGTGAAAATTGGTTGGCATATGGGTTAAAGTAAGTAAATTGATAACGCTCAGAATGAGCATGTTTTTAGTTGCGCTATCATTAGTTTTATGCATCATATTTGGTTATATTTGTATGTATTTGTTACTTAATCATGAAAAGTGTATATGCAAGTAAATGTAACCAAGTACAGGAAAAGATGATGAAAAGACGAAGAATTGGAGTGATTATGCACATTTGGAAGATTCTCGAGATGGAGACAAGAGAGAAACCACACAAGGACTCAAGGATTTGATAGTGTTAGGATTTTCATGTTCATATATCAAGGAAATATCAAGTTCTATGGAAGAAATCAGCACCTAAATGAAGGGTAAAGCATGCGACAAGAAATGGCAAGAAAAAGTTAAAGTTGTGAGTGCATGAAGCATCCAACCGATCGGATGCAACCCGCATCCGATTCGGTTGGAATTTACCGAGGCGAGGAACCGATCGGTTGGTCCAAAAACCGATCGATTGGACAGATCTGCAGTTACCATTTCGCATTAAATGAAGGTTTTACTTCCCATTAATCATTGGAGTCCGATCATTTCTTGATATTAACTCTGGAGAGACGTTTTGGCTTGAAGAATAAGTGTTCTTACACTATATATTGGACCCTATGCATGTATGCTTAGTGTGACACCCCAAATTAGTAAAAGGCTTACACCAAAGTACTTACTATCTTATTATCAATGTTGCAAAAATCGTGAATTGGTAGCGTGGCGGTCGACCACCCTGCAGCGATTAATCGGCCAAGGTGGGATTAATCGGTGATAAATCGGATTGGCATTTTTTGCATGTTTTGGGTATTTTTGGAGACCAAACTAAATATCGTAACTGATTCCAAGCCTACTATGTTTCCAAACCTCAATAAAAGGCTCCAATTCTGATTATGAGGCTCATTATGTGTTATAAGTGAAATAAACGATCCCCAAATTAAATAGAATGCCAAAATTTTTATTTTTTTTAAAGCTGACCGATACGGCCGATATGGCCAATTTTTTGCCCATTTTTTGCCCAGACCGATTTTTTGACCGATATTCAAAATTCTACAAGGTCGAAGGCCGATAAGCGATATATCGGCGATTAATCGGCCGATACAGCCGATTTTTGCAACATTGCTTATTATTATTGCCCGAAAGTCTAGTATTGCTATAGAAACGTCCAGGAGATATTGAGTTTGAGTCTCAATAGTTTGGTTTGAGTTTGGAGTTGTTTACTTGTCATAGTAGGCGATTGGAGGAGTGTGGTTGCTATAGTTTCACGATTCTAGTTTTTGTAATCCTAAGCTAGGTATATCTTGTTTACTTACAATGAACTATTTTTACTTTGAGTTTAATGAAAGTTTCGTTTGTTACTTGCGTGTTGTTATGTTGATTGCTATGGAGTAATTTGTGGTATACTTGTGTGTATGATGTAACTAATTGTGGAGTATTCTTATCTTAAAAAGTGATGCATGAAAACATTTCTTATTTTATGAGTTTGTTGGAATAATATCTAATCTTGCTTAATTTGTTGGTAAAAACATTTTAAAGAATAAAAAGGCCGAAAGGATTTTCTGTATGTTTTTATTCCAAAACGTTAGTGCACGAATTAATATGGGATATGGTGTGTGACAAGCATCATATTTACTCATTAAAATGGATTTGAAACGATTTCATCACGAGAAAATGCCGAAAGGATTCGTAGGAATTTATGAGATAAGAATTGCTTTTCAAACAACTAGTGTTTAATAGAATTGTCATAATAGTTAATAAGGCCGAAAGGAGTTAACTAGGAGATTGAATTCTTAGTAATGATTCTTCATGATATAAACCATTGATTGTTAATCATTCTTATAAAATTGTGCATCATTACAAGTTACACCAAACTTTGTAGAATACTCTATATTAAGGAATTACACACAAGTATATGTTTTGTTTAATTGGATTCTATTAAAAAAAAAAAAAAAAAAAAAAAAAAAAAAAAAAAAATTTAAAAAAAAAAAAAAGATTGACAACCCTTTTTACAAAGCTAGTTATAATTTAATACAAATACCAAATCCCTTGGGACGATCTCGACTTACCCACCTTTACTATCACGGACGAGTATACTTGCTCGTATGTGTTAAATAGAGAACCGGAGAGTATACTTGCTCTTATGTGTTAAATAGAGAACCGGATAAATCGTGTTTATAAATTTTAAAACTTGTACACGGTAGAGCACATCATAAATTGATTTGGTATTTGATATGGAAAGTTTGAGGAGAAAGAATTTGCGGATGTTGGCGTGTTGGGATTATAAGATTATGATGAATTCAGTATTTGGTTTGTTGGGTCGGTGAGCATAGTGTTGATCCAAGGTTGGTTGGGATTCATTTTTGAGTTAGAAATAGAAAATATTGCGTAGTTTAGAGATAAAAATGATAGTGTAATTGTGTGTAAAAAATAGAAGAATAAGAGGGTATTTATAGGATTTTTAAAGGGTAAAAATTTGGAAAAAGTGGTGAAAAAAAGGTTAAAAATAAGCTCCCAACGGATACTTTTTTTTGGGCCCGTTATCTAACGTTCGAAAATTCAAAAATAAAATAAAATAAAAAATAGGGTATCGCGTGAGTGGTGGCTACGGCGCCACCGTCCACCACCAAGGTTCGGTGTAGTTCGTCGCGCCATTAGCTCACGCCATTGTCGATGGTAAGCCATCAGCTACCATACCACCCCCTCTGAGGGTGAATGATTAATTGATTACCGAATAGTGTCGAATTATAATATAAAGTATAATAAGTAGGTTAGACTTCTCAATTGACTACAATGGGTCTAAACTAATAATAATACACTAACAGCCTCCCGCAATTTGAGTGGGAGAGGAGCTAACACTCAAACTGTAATGGAAATTATCAAATAATGCATACGGTAGTCCCTAGTGAAGATGGTCGCAAACTGGTAACGAGAAGTCAAATGAAGAACTCGAACCTGACCAGCATCAACTAAATCGTGAACAAAATGTATATCAATCTCAATATGTTTCGTGCGTTGATGTTATAAAGGATTGGAGGACAAATAAACCGCAATAACATTATCACAATAAACCAATGTAGCCAAAGATAAAGGTGTATGAAGCTCTCATAACAGATTCCGTTACCAACAAGTCTCAGCAACAGTATTAGAAAACCCTAAATCTCAACCATTAAAAGTTAAAAACCCGAACCCCTAAACCCTAACCCCTATAAGAACCCTAATCCTTAAACCCTCTAAAAACCTTAACCCCTAAAAAGCCTAACCCCCAAACCCTAAAAACTCTAACCCTTAAACGCTAAAAAGGTCTAACCATTAACCTTAAACGCTAAAAACTCTAACCCCAAACCCCTAAGGGTGGAGGGTGTGGTGGGCCAAAAGCATATATATATATATATTATATATATATATATATATATATATATATATATATATATATATATATATATATATATATATATATATATATATATATTTTTTTGTATTTAGTCACAAACAATTAAGCAAAAAGTGGTCAAAAGTGTTAATAAGTGTGACCATATGCTGTTTAAAGTGAAGAAATGTGTATTCTGTGTGACTATTGTTCATCCAATGGTCACATGAATTTTTAGTTTGTGTGGCATTTTGTAATATTTAGTCACACATCGAATTAAACAAATAGTGACCAATAATGTTGATAAGCGTGACCATACTATGTGAGTGCATCTTTTAGTCACAGGGTTACTACTGCTAGTACTAAGTTAGTACTGAGCAGAGTTACTACTGCTAGTACTAAGTTAGTACTACTGGAGCAGAGTTACTACTGCTAGTACTAAGTTAGTACTGCTGGAGCGAGTTATTAGTGCTAGTACTATGTTAGCGCTGGTGGAATGAGTATATATATAAAAAATAGAATTAAAAACAAAAAGCAATTTCAAATTGAATAAAACTCGAATGTATACAATTGAACCAAATATACAATTGTAATGTCTTACATAATCAAATTCTCAACTACCATAACCGTTTGAATTAAATATGAAGAATACTCAAAAAATCCCCTCCACTCAAGTCAATATCTACAAACTTGGTCCCAGCAATCTATAAGGAAGAAGAAAACGAAAGCGAAAAAGTAAATTATCTTGCAAAACATAAAAAGTTCAACAATTATGCCCGAAACAGTATATACCTTAGTCTGCAACTAAAATACCTACTGCAAATGTTCCAAAAGTGTTTTGAAAATTTCAAATTGTTCTTTGCTCATATTAAACTTTGTTGCTCAAAAGACATAACATTGCTAAGAAGTCCATTTTTAAATTAAAAGAAATCTAAAAAGAGTATCATATTTCAGTGTGGTTTATAACTTACAGATTCAGCTTCCCAGTCACTGCTGAATGCGAAGTCCAATGGTTCAAAACCCCTGCAGTCAAATGCCATCAAAGGAGCAAATTTTCCAGCGTCACTGTAGCGGCGAGTAAGAGCAAAGCCTCGGTTAGGAATCATAGTCACAGTTCCCTCCCTTTTGCAGAACTTACACTGATATATCACAAACACAATGGTGTAAGAAGCAATTAATATAGTTTGAAACTAAACTTGACTATTTAAAACCGTCACCAACTAAGCATCAGATATAATGTAATTGAAGGACAGCTAAGCAAGACAATTATCCATAGCAACTGATACAAGTTGTTGAGAATTGAGAACTGTCTTAACAAATCAACAAATTAGATTTGTAAGTAGTGTACGCTTCCCTGTCAGATGTTTTATTTAATTGTAGTGCAATGCACAGAAGAAGCATACAACTTTTAGCTTTAATTACAAAGTATGTTCTATAAACAACAAACGTTTTAATTGAGCAACAAGACAAACCGAGAGAGCTGGAGCAACCTTTCTTGCTTTTAACCTCTAGAAACCTCTAACCAGCATATAATCTCAGGTCTTAATTTGGACGACTTGAACATATGACTAACTTTTTCTTTTATGTTTTAATGAGTGCAAGCCTAATAAGTTAGTTTCCATTGACTATTTATCAACTTTTACTGCCTTTCACCTCACTATAAAGAGAAACTTTTTGTATCTAGGCAAAAAATATCAGGCCCCTGTAGTTATATCTTGTGCTAAATATGTTTAGTTTATTAGCTTGCAGATATCAAAATATTTAGTTAGTTCTGGTAACTACTAACTATTAACATGCATAGCCCTTTTGTTGATTTTATTTCTTTTTAAGCCAATTATGATATTTATCTGTAGATCTTTAAGGCTTATGTAATATGCACCAACTTGCATATTGATTCTGCAAGTGATTTTAAATTCCACACATCAGTATAATTACGTAAACATTTAAAGACACCCAAATGAACACATATGCTTTCCTGTAGAGGGATTAAAAGATATTAACCTTCTGGACAAGGTTAGTGACGGCCCTTTTTGGCATATCAACTTCCTCGTTCAGGCTCACACATGTCTCTTTGTCCGTCACCTCACCACAACTTTCACACTTAGGCAAACACAAGCCCTGAACCAAAATAAAGTATTTTATTTAATTGTCTATTCAGTCTTAACTTACCTGTGTTTGCTTTCACCCAACCTTGCTAATAACCTGATAACCAATGGGTACACACTCACACTCCCGAAAATATATAGAGAAAATAATTATTAATATGTTGAAGTAGTCGTTATGTAACTTTCCCGATTCCCATAATCATATGACACGTTCAACACACAATTAGATAAGATCAATGCGACATAATTCATTTGAAAGACTGTATGAGTATAGTCTCAAACCTGCATATGTATGCTTTACAACTTGAAAGTAGTATCCTTACCGGTTGCTCCAAGGCTCCAACAAGATAACAGAATTTAAATGGTAAAATACATGGTGAAATTCAATAAGGAGATTATTGTTGAACATATATCTTTCTACTGATAGAGCAGCAATGCACCCTGATCCAGCTGCAGTTATGGCTTGTCTCCATTCATGGTCCTACCCAGAATTGAACATGAAAAAAATTATGCTACAGGTTCGTGCAAAGTTTATAGCAAAATGGAACAAAATTTTAATCATGAAAATAAACTAAAGAAAAAAGTTATGACATATAAAACGAATAACGTGTTGTCTCACAAAAATCAAAAAAAGTCAACAAGTCAAAGAAGCTGATAAGCTGTGGTATTAAGCTGTTCAGAAAGGAGCTTTGGGTATAATATTGGCTTTCATAAGCCTGGGTAGTTTTAGTTGTCTGAGTTCATTGTCTACACAGCAGGATCTACTTGTGAGTTTTTCATAACTTTTTTAGCTTATTGATTGCTTACTTTTATTCAGCTTTTATTATTGCTTTTTTTCAGTTATTTCTGCTTTAGTAGCTTATGTGATTATAGGGTAGTTATAGCTTGAGGATTTAGAGTAATTTGGGTAAAATAGCTTTGATAAGGTGTGTTTTGGATAGTTTGATTTAAGACCTTAGGCTTTTTAAAGTTACTTTTGCAATATACTCAGTAGTATATCTAGAGTGATTGAGGATTAATCTGCTTGCATCAGTAGAGTTTAAAAGTTGAGATTCATTTGGAATTTTTCTTGAACGTTAGGTAATATCGCTAGTCAAATCTGTCCCTAATAAGCTCAGCAATAAGCTGAGCTTAGATTGAGGTGTTTTGTTGATTTCTCTAGTAGTTTATAAGTGTTTCATTAGCTAGGATAAATTAGAGTAGCATTGCACCACTTTTGCGCCCAAAAATCCCATTTTCTGCTGTCAAGTCTGCTGTGCAGACTCAGTTTGTACCTGCTGATCTGGGCTTAATTCTGGCTTAACCAGATAAGCTCAGACCTTGGAATTTGGTTTTCAAATAGTTCAAATAGGTGTCTAGTGGTACAAAATCTGGTACTCAGAGTTTGAGCTTATTAAATAGCTTATTGTGAGCTTGCAAATTCCATCAATCAGACCTGTGTTCATAGATAGTTTTAAACTCAGTCCATAAGCACTTTTCAAGGATAGATTTCAATAAGCAAATGATAATGAAATTTGGATTTTAAAGTGATTTTGGATAGCTAGTAGTTCTGAGAGACTTTTGCCCCCTTAAGCTTTAATCTCTCAGCTTTTTATGACTGCTTATTTGGGCTGAGAACTTGGATACTTAGCCTTCATTTCTGTCTCAAAATTGTTGATGCTTATCTGATTTTTTTTGCTTAAAGCTTGTTCTTCTTTGGTCATTTTAAATTGTTCTGAGCTTATATTAGTTTGTTGAATCATATCTGAGCTTTCTGGAATGTTTGGTTAGATATAGCTTATTTTTTAGCTTAATTCTCAATTGCTTATTCTCTGTTTTAGCTTATTTAGACATAATCAGCTTTTGAAATTATTTTTCTTAAATTTCTTATTAAAAATTAAAATTACTCAAAAATTTTCAGATTTTATTAATTAGTTTTACTATTTTTAAATCATTTAAAATAGTTTAATTAGATTTTAATTCATAAAAAATTATTAAAAAGTCAAAAAAATATTTTTCTTTTTCCAAAAATTTTCTTTTATCAGATTTTATATAGGAAAATTATTTTCATATTTTTAGGTTTTAAATTTCACAAAATCATTTTTATTTACGTTTTATAATTCGTCGCGTAACGTTTTTAAATTCAAATTTTCGTTTTAAAGTTCGTATGCTTAGTTTAATTGTTTCATTAGCTTAATAAGTTGATTTTATTTCATATTTTATTGTTCGTAGTATAAAATCACAAATCAATCACTCTTTTTCACTCATTCACCACACGTATTCGACACGTTAACGACAACTCGATATTCGACCTTCGTTGGGAAACGACCCGGGGAAAACGCATACGTTGAGTTTTACCCTTGGAAAAATAACATACTAAAAACGACAAATCAAAAAATGGCGCCGCTGCCGGGGAAGGCTTGAAAAGAGTTGGAGTTTCGCCATAAGAATCGTGTTTTGAAGATCCTTCCTCGGAAGTTAATTGTTTTTGAAAAATAAAAAAATACAAAAATATAATAATTAAAAAACACTTTTCCTAAAGTGTTTTCACCATTAATAATAAATCCTCGGTCTTCCGTTGAAGGAGGGCGGTTGTAAACCATTCCGAATAACAACAAAAGAGATCGGAAAATTAAACGTTTCTTGGATTATTTCTTTACTACAACCTAATTACGGGGTTTAAGGAAGTCTTGACATTAAATTGCAGACTGAAGAGAGATCCATTCTTCTCTCCCGCCACGCTGCGCGTAGTTTTGAAAGAAACAAGTACGGTTGATTAACGATCACCAAAAAGAAAATAAATATAATTTTTCTTATAAAAATATAAAAATCCAAAAATATTTTATTTTCAAATTTGGTTTTCCTTTTTTATTTTGTGTTTGTTTTTGGTGTATGCACACCCGATCTTCTACTTCTCACCCTCTTCTTTCACCACTATCGAATCCCGAGAGGATTATTCGTCACAATCACCGTGTTCATTTCTCAACCGTTGAGGAAATGGCCGATGAACCACACAATCAACCCCCGCCGGTGGGTGGTGATAATCACATGCCAGCTCCCGATCTCCGAACGATGGAGGAGCTGTGCCAACCCACAATGCACGGACGTGGTGGCCCGATTGCCCCCGTCAATATTCAAGCCGCCGATTTTGGACTTAAGCATCATATGATTCAACAAGTCCAAAATTCGTGCCAATTCCATGGCTTGCCGGGTGATGATGCGAACAAGCATCTTGACAAATTCATAACCGTCACCCAAAGTATGAAACAACATGGGGTCTCCGATGACGCCCTCCGTCTATATCTCTTTCCTTATTCATTGACGCATCATGCCACCGCTTGGTTTGATCGTCTTCCCAAGAACTCCATTCGTAGTTTCGACGAAATGGTTACAAAGTTCTTGGCGAAATATTTCCCACCGTCGATGGTGACGAAATTAAGGAATGAGATTAGCAATTTCCGTCAGCTTCCCGATGAATCATTGTTTGAGGCATGGGAACGCTACAAGTTATCGATTGATCGGTGTCCGAACCACAATATGTTATTGGTCACTATTATAGATACCTTCTATAACGGTTTGACATTACGACACCGTGATACGATTAATGCTGCTGCCGGTGGTACGTTTATGAAACGTCGACCCGAAGAGTGCTATGATCTTATTGAAAACATGACCGCCCATCATAATTTTTGGGATTCCTCTGCCGAGAGGAATGAGTCAACAAGATCTAGCACTGATTCATCTACTTCCGAGATAGCCGCTCTTTCTAAACAAATGAATGATTTGTCAACGGCTATCTTGAGAATTCATCAAAATCAGATTTCAACTCAAAACAACAACAATCAAGTCAATGTTGTTAACCATAGTTGTGAAACTTGTGGTGGTCCTCACCAATATTTCGAGTGCCCAGCCTCCGGTGGCTACACTCAAGAGAATGTGTATGCTGCTTCTGGAAATTTCAATCAAGGTGGTAACGGTTACCAACCTCAAGGAGACCGTAATCTCCTCAGCTACCGTTCTAACAATTTTCTCGGACCACCCGGTTTCCCACCAAATCAAAATCAGCAAGTGCAAAACCGTAATGTTCCAAATAATCAAAATCAAAATCGGGGCAATCAAGTTTATCAAAACCAAGGGAATTATAACCAAGCCCCGAATCAAGGAAATTTTAATCAGGGAAATTTTCAAAACAACCGAGGGCCAAATCTTCCAAACAATCAAAATCAAGGATTTGTGCCAAACCCATCGCCCTCGGATGAGTTATTAAAGCAATTCATTCTTCAAAACCAACAACAACAAAAGAAACAAGAGGAAATGAATAGAATGATGATTAATCAGATAACCGAATTGAACAAACGTTTAAATGATCGACCCTCGGGTTCGGGTACTACTACTCTTCCAAGCAACACGATCGCCAACCCGAGGGGCGATGCTAAGGCGATCACGACTAGGAGCGGTGTTTCATATGATGGACCCACGGCTCCGGCTACCGCTTCTTCTCTACCTCCCAAGGTAGTCGTCCGTGAGACCGAGGTGACCAAGGACACGGAACCTCCTACTAACAACGGAGGAACCAAAGACGTCCAACCTCCGGTCGTCCATCCATCTGAACCGAAAAATGTTGAACCAAAAGAAAAAGCTCCTGAAGAAATTCCCGTCAAAGCAAATCTTCCGTATCCTTCGAGATTGAGTGATCAAAAGCTCCGTGACAAAGCTTCGAGTCAAATGGAAAAATTCTTTCAAATATTCCAAGAATTAAATTTTGATATAAGCTTCGCGGATGCTTTGCTCTTGATGCCTAAATTCACTTCCACACTCAAAAGTTTGTTGAGCAATAAAGAAAAATTATTTGAAATGACAAAAACTCCAGTGAACGAAAACTGCTCCGCGGCAATTCTCAAAAAGCTTCCGGAAAAGCTTGGAGATCCCGGAAAATTTCTCATTCCATGTGAATTTCCGGGAAAGGTTGAATGTCACGCCTTGGCCGATCTTGGTGCGAGTATCAACCTAATGCCGTTATCCATCTGGAAGAAATTGTCTCTACCCGATCTCACCCCCACTTGCATGACCCTCGAGCTTGCGGATCGGTCCATCACCCTTCCTAAAGGTGTAGCCGAGGATGTCTTTGTAAAGGTGGGGCAGTTCCATTTTCCTGCAGACTTTGTGGTAGTTGATTTTGACGCCGACCCCCGGGTTCCTCTTATTCTTGGAAGATCATTCTTGAGGACCGGGCGGGCTCTGATCGATGTTTATGGTGAAGAAATTACTTTGCGGGTCGATAAGGAAAAAGTTACGTTCAATATTAATCCAACCTCAAATCCTCAAACTGACAAATGCAATGTCGCTACGGTTGATCAAAAGTCCGATCCCGTAATTGCTCCTAAAAGAGTTGATCCAAACCTTTCAAGATTCACGGTCAAGAGCATGTTAGAAAAACGTGCTGAGCTCAAGGCTATGAAAATCAATCCTGGATCGAGCAAATGGTTTGAGTGTTGTGCAGCAAATTCTAAGAGTATTCTTGACGACGATGATGAAGACGAATCGGAGACTACAACGGAAGCGGTGGAAATTGCTAGCTCTAAGAGCACACCACTTGTCCCACCTCCAGAACAAGTTTATCACATCGAGATTCTTAATTCCGACTCTTCCCATCCTTCTCCTCCGATTGAGGGAAGTGTGATCTTGCGGGAAGAGCTCGAGGTATTCTTCAAAGATGAATCAATTTCACCAGAAATTGATGATTCTTGTCTTAACCCAGAGGGAGATATTCTTTTTGAAAAATTATTAGACCAAAAGCCATCTCTTTCTCTCCCTCCGAAGGAAGTTGAAATCGATCTACCAAAGAAATTTGATGACCTTGTTCCCGAAACTTTCAAAACAACTATCACCAACCCTCTGTTTGAGTTCGAATCGGGGTTTACTTTGATTTCGGATAATCTAATCTTTGATAGTCAGATGGAGGAAAGTGATGAGTCTGTGACGGAACCTGAGCTCACAAATCATCATATGATTGATTCTCTTCATGAGGAGTTCTCCGGTGAACTCACTCATTGCATATCTCCTCCGGATTACGATCAATTCTATTTTAATCTGGAGGAGGATTCTAGTCTGGGGGGAGGCATACCTTCTCATGAAGATTTCATCCCAACCCTCCCGCCCGAGACTTTTGACAAAATTTTTGCTGATGATGAAGAGCTTATTATGATCATCCTCAACATCTTTATGCTCTTTATCACTTATGTTGTGCCTTCTCCCATCCTTCACTCCTTCGGGAGTGAGGATATTACCTTTAACCCCGGTATTACCACTTCTTGTTATTCTTTCTAAAAAATACCGGGGTAACTCATCGGAGTGGAACTTTCGTATGCTTCAATGTTTATCCAAACATCTTGAACGAAAGTCCGATGGAGATTATTTCTTCCACATGCTCCCCCAAGGACAAATAAATTCGGGGTCGAGTCAAGCTCATGTGACTCGGTTACCAAAAATAAGCGCTTCGTGGGAGGCACCCCATGCTTATCTATCTATCTTCTTATCTTATTTCTAATAAAACGTGAGGAGGGATCCCCTCTTCCATATCTTGTGTTTCGTGTTTTCTGTGGTATGTCCAGGAATGCCCGATGATGAAGACTCTCGTGCTCGTAGTTTCCTTCACGCTACTCGAGTTTCATCATTCGCTGCTTATCGATATCCTAAAATCTTATCGTTTTGCATCTATCTTTTGGCATAATTAATAAACGGCCTTAGATTTATGTAGGAGAACCCTTACCTTTAAGACATTGAGGACAATGTCTCGTTTTAGTCTGGGGGGGTAATCTTTCGATTTGATTTTTGCCTTGCAAATTTTTCCGTTTACTCATGCAACCCCGTTTTTCCTCCAAAAATGAGAAAAAATCCAAAAAAAATGAGAAAATTTTAAAAATTTTTGCAAAAATATAATAATTTTGACATTTTTGTTGATTTTCCGCTGGAGAGAGTAGGAATAAAATTCTGACTTGATCGGGCGTGTTGAGCCCTAGCTTGTCCCCTTAACCGTTTATAATCTATAAGCTCATGCTAGTCTTTTACACAAGGAGCTAGAAAAAGCGAATTCTTTTTAAGAGTTTGCAAGTTCCCGTATTTGACTTTATATATGCATGGCTTGATTATTTGGCTAAGCATTCGCGGATCTTATTATTTAAGATTTTAAATTTGCGAAGAGCGAGAAATGATAGAGTTGTTCATAAGTTAGATTGCTAAACGTGGAGTAGTTGGATCTCTTTAGAGCTCATCGAAGTTATTTGTGGCTTTTTGTTCCCATAAGCTTGTTTCACTCAAAAATAGAAATTTAGGAATAATTAAAGCTATTTTAGTTTTGGCGATGATTAGTTTTTATTTCTTCCTTAGAGAAATCCTTGCTTATGAAAGTTGGGTACACATCAAGGTACTGCCAGTGTTACGGTGTAATAGACTATTCCATCTTGCCGGCTCGCAACCTATGTTGGGATTGTTATAAAAGCCGTAGGACTTGGGATTTGGCAAAATATATAATGAATAATAATAATAATAATAATCCAAAGCCATAAAAAGTTTTCTGCATCTTGCCGGTTCGCAGCCGATGTTGTAGACTTCTAATAAAGGCAGAGGAAAAATTCCAAGGTCATAATAGACTATCACATCTTGCCGGTTCGCAGCCGATGTTGTGATTGTTATAAAGGGCCAAGGATTAATAATATGTGCTTAATAATGTTAAAAATGCCAAATTTTGACTCCGGGGGTGTCCTAATAAAGGCTTCCGTCTCTGGACTCGTAGATGAGTTGTTTCGGTCGCAAATAAAAGGGATATCCTCAAAATCGTGTTAAATCAGAGACCTTGATGTGGACCTCATTTTTGTATGCAACGGTTTTCGAGGGAAGATTTGGAAACTACTTAGCGTCTAAACTAGGTATCTTTATCGGACTAAGAAATTATCGAAACGAGAACTTGAAGAAATTCATTTCTCACCAAAAATAAAATAAATAGAGGAAAATAGGAATTTGGGAACAAGAAGTCCACAATTAGCTTTCTGACTAGTGTTGGTAATCTAACTTGTAAATGACAATGATTTCGTTTTTAAGCTTAGTTTGGGGACTTGTGAAAAATCAGGAACGACAAATTTTATCCGTATGGTCACTTCTTTATGAGTCGTGTTTCCTGCTCCGTGATCCTAAAAGTTATCGAAAGATAATGATTGTCAACAAAGCTGTCACTTGAATAATAAGAAAAATACAAAAATAAAATAAAAGGAAAATCGGGGAGTTTTTAGAACTTAAGATTTCTTAATCTCTTTTGAAAATTTTGCTACTTTTCAAAGTTAGTAAAAAGAGATTGGAAATTTTCGGTTTAAAAAACGTGTTCCTATAACATTGCATGAGGACATTGCAATAGCTTAGTCTGGGGGAATTTTGGTATGTGCTTAAACACATACCATTTCTAGACCAAAACCGGACCCAAAATGACCAAAAACCCGACCAAAATGCCAAATATATTGTGTTATTGTGTTTTTACATATGTAGGCACGGATATCAAAGAAAAGGACAAAAATCAAGAAAGATCCGGAAAAAAACGAGCACGAGATATGGAAGTATTATTTTTTAACCAATGCCGGGAAAGAAAATATGGTCAAAAAGGCATCCGAAGTCCTCCCACTATCAAAGTTTGTCAACTCCAATCCTTAGATCATCTTTTGAAAAATAGCAGCAATGGTCCTTTAAAATTCAGAAATTGCAATTATGGTCCCTTAAATTAAAACCCTTTAATCCCTAAATACTTTAAACCTTTTCTATACATAACCCGGATCCACCTATTAAACTTACCCAACCCACCTACTTAACCAAACCCAAGCCCATTTCCAAATATTCCACCCACCTTAAAACCAACAAGCCCACATCCCGAATCCTAAACCCGACCCAACTTTAAACCCCGGTCAACCCTTAAATAAACTACTCGGTCAAACAAATAAAAATAAATCACACACACCAAAACACGCGCCCCTTTTCTCCCCTTTAACCCAGAAAACCACTATTTACCAAGAACCCTAATCCTTTTACCGTACCAATTTACCCAATTAAGGGTACAAGTGTCAAATCATTACATGTCAGAGGAGTCAGAGCTCAAAGAAGCACACGAATGGGACAGGTGGCAGCTGTTGATTGGACAAGACGCGTCATAATTTGATCAAACGGTGAAGATTGAAGGATTGAAGCTCAAGAAATGATCAAGGGTTGATAAGAGCTAATGATGCACTCGGATTGCCAAGCTGGCAGCTCCTAGATCCTTCTCCTCTCGGCTATAAATAGGACTTCGATTCTCATGTAATAGAGTTAGTTAATTTTTTTAGTTAATGTTACTCTGCCATTTTTATTTCATGTTTTGTAAATCTTCAATTTCTATTGTAACCCTTTAAGTTTTATTAATGAAAACTTTGTTTTAGATTTACTTTGAATCTGTTTTTTTTCTTATTAAGTTGTGTATCTGAATTGAGTTTATTAAAGTTGTTATAAGTTGATTTTAATCATTTCCATCTTATTTCTGTTTTACTCTCATTCTGTTTAAATTTCCTTTGAAAATCCACAAATAGTTACAACAATATTAAAAATATAAAATATATACAAAAAAATATTGAAAAACCAGCTTCAATAAGCTGATCTCTAAGGTTTATAAGTTCATATAAGCTTAAATAGCTTATAGTGAACTTTCATTTTGTTCAAATCTGTGTTGTCTCACAAAAATAAAAAAAAAGTCAACAAGTCAAAGAAGCTGATAAGCTGTGGTATTAAGCTGTTCAGAAAGGAGCTTTGGGTATAATATTGGCTTTCATAAGCCTGGGTAGTTTTAGTTGTCTGAGTTCATTGTCTACACAGCAGGATCTACTTGTGAGTTTTTCATAACTTTTTTAGCTTATTGATTGCTTACTTTTATTCAGCTTTTATTATTGCTTTTTGTCAGTTATTTCTGCTTTAGTAGCTTATGTGATTATAGGGTAGTTATAGCTTGAGGATTTAGAGTAATTTGGGTAAAATAGCTTTGATAAGGTGTGTTTTGGATAGTTTGATTTAAGACCTTAGGCTTTTTAAAGTTACTTTTGCAATATACTCAGTAGTATATCTAGAGTGATTGAGGATTAATCTGCTTGCATCAGTAGAGTTTAAAAGTTGAGATTCATTTGGAATTTTTCTTGAACGTTAGGTAATATTGCTAGTCAAATCTGTCCCTAATAAGCTCAGCAATAAGCTGAGCTTAGATTGAGGTGTTTTGTTGATTTCTCTAGTAGTTTATAAGTGTTTCATTAGCTAGGATAAATTAGAGTAGCATTGCACCACTTTTGCGCCCAAAAATCCCATTTTCTGCTGTCAAGTCTGCTGTGCAGACTCAGTTTGTACCTGCTGATCTGGGCTTAATTCTGGCTTAACCAGATAAGCTCAGACCTTGGAATTTGGTTTTCAAATAGTTCAAATAGGTGTCTAGTGGTACAACATCTGGTACTCAGAGTTTGAGCTTATTAAATAGCTTATTGTGAGCTTGCAAATTCCATCAATCAGACCTGTGTTCATAGATAGTTTTAAACTCAGTCCATAAGCACTTTTCAAGGATAGATTTCAATAAGCAAATGATAATGAAATTTGGATTTTAAAGTGATTTTGGATAGCTAGTAGTTCTGAGAGACTTTTGCCCCCTTAAGCTTTAATCTCTCAGCTTTTTATGACTGCTTATTTGGGCTGAGAACTTGGATACTTAGCCTTCATTTCTGTCTCAAAATTGTTGATGCTTATCTGATTTTTTTTGCTTAAAGCTTGTTCTTCTTTGGTCATTTTAAATTGTTCTGAGCTTATATTAGTTTGTTGAATCATATCTGAGCTTTCTGGAATGTTTGGTTAGATATAGCTTATTTTTTAGCTTATTTCTCAATTGCTTATTCTCTGTTTTAGCTTATTTAGACATAATCAGCTTTTGAAATTATTTTTCTTAAATTTCTTATTAAAAATTAAAATTACTCAAAAATTTTCAGATTTTATTAATTAGTTTTACTATTTTTAAATCATTTAAATAGTTTAATTAGATTTTAATTCATAAAAAATTATTAAAAAGTCAAAAAAATATTTTTCTTTTTCCAAAAATTTTCTTTTATCAGATTTTATATAGGAAAATTATTTTCATATTTTTAGGTTTTAAATTTCACAAAATCATTTTTATTTACGTTTTATAATTCGTCGCGTAACGTTTTTAAATTCAAATTTTCGTTTTAAAGTTCGTATGCTTAGTTTAATTGTTTCATTAGCTTAATAAGTTGATTTTATTTCATATTTTATTGTTCGTAGTATAAAATCACAAATCAATCACTCTTTTTCACTCATTCACCACACGTATTCGACACGTTAACGACAACTCGATATTCGACCTTCGTTGGGAAACGACCCGGGGAAAACGCATACGTTGAGTTTTACCCTTGGAAAAATAACATACTAAAAACGACAAATCAAACATATGCATAGACAGTAAGCAAATCCAATCCAAAACCGGGTCCAAACGGGCTTGACCCAAACCCATACGGGTTTCTTGACCTGACCCATTTGCAAAATAATTAAATCTAACAACATAAACGATTACCACCACACGAATTTATAACCAAAAACATGTTTTAGGCTAGTTTTAATCCACGAAAATCAATATAAATCGTTGTATATTCAATTATACATTTAAGAAAATATAAATTAAATATGTGTTTGAGCATACCCATGATGAGAGTAGGATAGGTGAGATAAGGGTGATGGTGGCTCGACTGTGATGGTGGTGGATGTGGTGGTTATCTCGAACCAAACAACCGAAGCAAACAAACTCACCCCTTGCCTCCCTTGTCTTGATGATGGTGATGGCGTGGAGGAGCGATGGTTGGTGGAGCGACGGCGAGATAAGGCGGTGAAGTGTGGCGGTGGTGTGAGTCGGTTCTAGAGAGAAGGAGAAGAGATGAATAGAGAGAAGATAGATCTGACTAGTGTCTTGGGGGAAAAAAAGGGCGGGATCTTGAGCGGGAGATTGAAATTTTGGGGAAAATATAGGGTTTTTTTTGTTTAAGTAAAATAGGTAATGACAAGGTGTAAATGATTTGAGCTTTTGTCGAGTAACTAGAGTTCGTTTGAGCTGATTCTTATCGAGCTTTGAGCTCAAGCTCAAGCCTATCAAATGAACTCGAAATGTTTAATGAGTTGAGCTCAACCTTATATAAGTTCGACTCGAGTTATTGTTGAGTTTTCGAGCTTATAAGTGATATAGCATATGTTTTTTATATACTTTGTATGTAAGTGTACTAAGTGTAAATACTTATTTATGAATGTATCGAGCTTTTCGAGCTGAAGTCGAACCGAATTCGATTCTTAGGTTATATTTCAATTTAATTTGTGTAAGAAAACACATCTTTACAAATAAATCGATCTTTTCGAGTCAAGCTCAAGCCGAGTTCAAACTTTCTCGATCCCGGATAACATGATCGGGAGGTCCCTAGATACTTGCTTCTTAGTGTCTGTGACAAAAGGTATACACCTACCAAGCCGGTGCAACCCATGCATGACCGCCTTTAATAACTTCAAATACAATTCATATAACCTTCACACTATAACTATACACCTACCAAGTCGGTGCAACCCATGCATGACCGGTGATAATGGCTAATTCACATGGGTCATGAGTCATGTGCATTAGGTTATCACCGGTCACATTCATTAAGGTCATGGGTCATGTGCATTAGGTTATCACTGGTCACATTCATTAATGGGTATTTGACATAATATGGGTCATATGCATTGTGTTATAGTTGCTTAGAGTGTCATGTTACGACACATCCATGACTGTTGACAGTGGGTAATTAACATGGGTAATGGGTCATGTGCATTGGGTTGTAGTGGCTTATAGTGTCATGTTATCGACAAATACGTGACTGGTGATCGACAATGGGTAATTAACATGGGTCATGGGTCATATGCATTGGGTTGTAATGGCTTATAGTGTAATGGAACCCATGCATGACCGGTGATAATGGCTAATTCACATGGGTCATGGGTCATGTGCATTAGGTTTTGTAAACTAAGACAAATACTATACAACATTTTTATACATTTTTTTTTTTTTTATGTTTTCATCCGTTTGTAACGTTTTTCGTCCCTTTTTGACCGTTTTCAATCGATTTTGACCGATTTCGCTAGTTTTCAACCGATTTTGACAATTTTCGACATATTTTGACGGATTTAGACCGTTTTAGACTGACTATGACCGATTGCAACCGTGTTCGACCGATTTCGACATTTTCGACCGATTTCATCCATTTTTGAACGTTTTCGGAAATTTTCGCTCGTTTTCATATGTTTTCAAGCTTTTTTGAACGTTTACCTCCGTATTAAAACGTTATGAAACGTTTATTACGTTTTCGTACATTTTTGTATGATTTTTTCGTTGTCATACGTCATTCTCCTTTTTTCTTTGTTTTGCTACGTTGTGTTCGCTTTCGTACATTTTGTACGCCTTCACACGTTTTTTTTAGAAAACGTTAGACAATGGACAAAAACGGTCCCAGACGTACAAAAATGGTCGAAATCAAGAAAAAAACGAACGAAAACGGTTTAAGCCGTTATGATATTTTACCCTTTAACCCTATAACTTATACAGTTTACAAAAACAACCCCTTTACACCCTTTAATTCACTACACGATTCGTAAACCCTAACACTTTTTCATAAACCCCTTTTAATTCACTACCCTAATTTCATCACTTTTTCATCACATAAACTTCTTCAGCTACAGTAATCCGTGACACTATTTCATAAACCCTAATTTCATCACTTTATCAAACATGGCGAATCATAACGGTAACTTTATTCGTTGCTTTTTTTCCCTTTATTCGTTACTTATTTGCTTATTTTTTAGCTTATCTGCTAATGTAAACAAGTAACAAAACTTTTATTCAAGACTATTATCGTGGCTAAAGGTATTTTCCCGATTAATCCCGCCTAGAACGATTACAAGGTACAGGTAGGTCAACCGCCCGGCTATCAATTTGCGATTTTTTCAACCTTTGCTACTAGTTCGTTAAAGTTTTTGTAAACAAGTAACAAAACTTTTATTCACGACTATTATCGTGGCTAAAGGTAGTTTCCCTCAAATATTTTCATGAAATAGTAGCTTAATTGTTATGTTTGAGTGTTTTTATTATGTTATTTAATTGAATTGCATTTTCTTCCCTTTCTAAATAGCCTAATTATATTGCTAGTAGATGTAAAAATATTGGGTTAGACCCATTTTTTTGTTTAATGATTATACCTGTCATTACCAATACTTTATAATTGAATTTAAAATAGATGTTTTCAATAGTGTCGAGGGTATTTCGATGAAGTTATGGTTGTGCTATTCATATCATGGTTGTACTAATACATGTGGTATTTCAGCTTTAGTGTGGTTAAACCTTAAAAGATCCACTTCAATACAATTGGAAGCTAGTTAGACGGTTCTCTCCTTTTTTAATACCGTTCTACTGGGACCGGTACCGGAACCGATACCGGTTTAAGATACGGTTTCGGGAATGGACTTCGAATTTAAGTCGGGAAATAATGCGGTCCACCAAAAACATAAAACAATTCCTAACCACTTAGCCACACTAACAAAATTTTAATTTATTTCTACTTTTCAGTTTCCCTCTAAAACAGATTTCACTTTGCCACCACTTCGCCACCGTTCGCCACCACTTCGCCACCGTTCGCTGATTCTTCTGTTTCAATTGGGGTTTGTTTTGTTATTATTTATGTGTAATTTGAATGTAATTTGTTGTGATATTTTGCCCTGATTTTGAATGTATTATTTTGCCCTAATTTTGAAGGTGTTTAGTTGTGTTAAGTAGTGGTTTTGGAGTGTTTGGCTGAATTAAGAGTATAAAATAAGTGGAATTAGTTTCGTTTACACAATTGCTAGTTTAAAGTCATAATGATTTGTTTCGTTGATTGTTATAATAGCGCTCGGTACCATAACATGTTAACACGGAAAAAGTGCCACAACGTCAGCGCCACATCATTTCACCATCAAACCATTTAACACCAAAAAATCATCCGTTATCATAACTCAAAATAACACCACCTTTTGGAACACATCTTTTTTAAAAATTAACCCCTCAACTATTTTCATTCATTAAATTAATATACAAATAACATTTTTATAAAAAAAAAATACAAAACTAAGATAAAAAAAAAAAAAAAAAAAAAAAAAAAAAAAAAAAAGGTGGAGATTAAAAAAAAGCTGTGATACAAGACTGGTGTCTTTTGGGAGCCCGGTTTTTATCCTCCAAATTTTAAGCGAGATCTTTTCGCTCTTTTATCACTTTCACAAATTTTGAAACCATTATCATTCTTATTTTCCTAACACACACAAATTAACCACCAGTCCACCACCACTCACATAATGCACCACACTCACCGGTCCACATCTACCATTTTCATGGGTCAAACTCTAGGTATTTTAATGTGTCTATCTTTGATTTAATCTGCAATTATAGTTATTTTGACATCTGTGTTTGTTTTTATGATGAAAATCGAAATTAGGGTTATTACCCCGAAACAAAAATTAAGATTTTTTTAATTAATGGAATTAGATTCTATATTGATAACTGTATATTATATCTATTAAGGAACTGTTGATGATTGATTTTTGATTGTGAGACATTGATGTGTTAATGGAGAACTTTATATCACTTGTTACAAGAGCTTGTTAGGACACGTTCCTTATGATACTTTGACTCTCATTTTATAATTGTAGAAGGTCAAGATCATCATGTGTGGATAATTAGGTAAAGAGATTTGCTAAGATAATTTATTACGATCATTTAAGTATTTTTAGCTTTCATCAACTGGTAACTATATATTGAAATTTCAATAATCACACTCGATGGGTTAGTCGCCAGAATTGTGTCACTTCAACAACAATGGGTGAACATGTAAATTGCAGTCAATTGGTTAGCCAGATTATGCCACTTTAGAGTATGACATGTACTCCTACACAAACTCACCATCCACTAGTATGCTTTTCTTTATTTTTTATAAATTGAAAACATAGTCATCGTGTAACTGTGCAAGCATTGTTTGTGGTTAACTTTAGATTATGACATGTAGTTTTGCCTTTTTGTCCCCTTTTAACTTGTTTCTATTGATTTTGGGTGGTAAAAAAGTGCTCTATATTCAACAATGTGTTATAAAATTGAAAACCATATATAACCTTGTGTTAATGAAGATTTAGAATACTATGGTATTATGGATAGTGCCACTTGTTTATAAGCAAGTGCTCCCTTCAAAAACCATGCAATTCTTATTCTAGGTGATGTATAGATGTGAAACACCAGTCGTGTGGATATGATGGCCTGTTAACGGGTCATAAAATAGCAAAGTCGGCCCGAGTCATTATAATAATATGGTACTATTCTATAACGAATCAATGTGATCCCAAGTCATTATGGATAAGTTAATCTTGAAGTCAAAACGGGTCATAAATAGCAAAGTGATTTAGTTGTACAAGAATAACTTGATGACATTTCTGTACAACTTACTTAGTAGATCATGTTTGAGTTAAGTTGGTCTCACTTTGATAGAGGTTCTTTCCTATCATAGCACTAGTTATCAGTAGTAGATAGAGTCAATTTCATACATTTAAAGCGTCAAAACGATCTTTTTACTTTAGAACATGATTTGATATGAGCTGTTATTCTGAATATCCAGGCAACAATGTATGGTTTACCAATGGTGGCAACTAAAATGGAGGTCCAGTGGATATTAAAAAGATATGTATCTTCATTCCCAAAAGAGATGGAAAATTGGAGGTCAAAACGGGTCATTTTTGTTAGGGGTCGAAACAGACCAGGTTGGGTTGGGTTGACTTGAAACATTTACTACAATAATATAACTTTATATATGAATATTGAGTAAACGAAGTTCGTAAGTTTCTAATATTGGAAATTACACCGTGACAGGCTTTAGATAATGGGTTAATAATTGATCCACATGATCAGCAAGGGGTGAGGGATATATCGTTGAGAGGTATCGCGTAAATGAACTCTCTATGCATTGCTCCTTATATTTTGATCCATGAATAGAAACATGCTTGAATCGTGAGCCTCAAAATTTTGCTCCAGATATTCATTGCTCTTCTCGAATAGACTCTCGATTAAACTTATTCAAAGTTCCATCTCACAGATTATTTGATACGGGAACTAAAAGAAATTTGACAAATGCAGAGAAGCATGAAGCACATACATATATCTTGCTTAATTGTGAAGATTTTCACCCTTTTGTAAGGTATGTCAAGTATTATCTTTATTGATAGCTTTTAAATCTCATATTTTCACTATTATGGTCGTTTAACAATATTCAAACTCTAAAACCATGTATCAACATTTGTTTGACTATCTGATTTTGGACACAACTGATATAAAACATGACATGAAAGGTACCAAACATGTTTAGAACAGTCTTGTCTTAGACTAGCATAGTAATCACTTAATATTGCATAATTTTAAGTTATAGCTTAAAAGTTTGGTTCTAAATATATGATTCTTGGATAGTGTTTACGGAACTATGACTCATGATTGATTATTGGATAAGTTGATGGTACCGTAAGCTGTTTTGGATAATTGGGTTGAGAGTTGGTTATTTGAATAGCTTGTTTGATTATAATCATAAGCATGAGCAGCTTTATTTTTTCTGTTTTAAATTAGCACAGTAACGTAAGCATCCGACCTATGAGTTATAGTTTATGCACTAAGTTGTTGAAAATGAACATACTTTGTCTATTGCGTGCTAAACTGTATTTTAATGCTCTGTATATACATAATATATATATATATATATATATATATATATATATATATATATATATATATATATATATATATATATATATATATATATATATATATATATATAGATAGATAGATAGATAGATAGTATATTTTGTGCCATGAACATGCCAGAATGTTGCATTTCAAGGTGAAGACTTCTAGCAATTTGAAAGAAGCTCCTTAAAGCTAAAATACTAGTATGCCTGGTCACGGTTTCAGGTTAGGTTGATATAAGTCTGCATTTATCAGATCTGACTATGAATCTGGTGGCCAATTAGTTAGGTGTTGCTATGGAAGGGGGGTTGTGGTGCATCTAGTTGAAATTGTTGAACTAAAAGCGCAGTTTTCTTGGAGAATTAATGGATTGTGTTTTAAGAATGGGATATATTTAGCTTTTTTGTTGGAATTGTTGCCACCATCACGAATCTGAATAGTTCACGTAACAGTTTTTTTGGCATTGCGCTTCAAAAGAGATATTGAACCCATTTGACCCAACTCGGTTTTGAGTTTGAAACTTTTGACCCAATTTAAAATTTGGAAACCATTTCTATTTCTATTTTGTATATCAAATATTTTTCTTGTTTCATACATATTTCTAATGTTGGAATATTATATTATGTAGGCTTTATGATGAAAACGTGATCCGATGAGCATGAGTCATTTCTGTTAGTAATAAATGGTCTTAGTGATACATTGAGTTCTAGTTATGACTTTGTTGATGCAAATAATATTCTAAAAACATTATTTCTATCTTTCGATAACTTCATGTTTTGAGGATGACAAAATGTGAAAACTCGTTACGTTAAAATTAACGTAAACAAGTTTTTAATCAAAAGTTCCCGTTTCTACGCAAATCACTTTAGAACAAATTTACAACTTGACAAATGATCAAGGAAGTGAATTTGTATTTTAGACATCACATTTTTATGTGACAAAACATTTCTTTCAAAAATATACTTTACAAATCATTTTTGAATAATTAAGAAATGTTTTAATGGAAAAATAAGTTTAAAATACATAACAGCTATTTTCCCCCCCAAAATTAGCTCCAAACTTCCCCAAATAAGTTTTCATCAGAAAAGACAAAAAGGGGAGCGTTTTTGTCTGGCACGGTACCACGGTACCACTAAATTTAGTGGTACCGTGTCCCTGTAACGGCCATATTTTCTCTGCCTATAAATACCAGCCCTGTTCACAGTCCTTGGGCATCCTTTTTCACACAGAACTTTCTGAGTTCACTACCCTTTTTCACATTTTCTCTTCTTGATCATTTAGTTAGGTTTTTCTTTTGTTTAAGAGTGATCCAATCATCCATTCAAGTAATCCTCTTCATTCCTCTTCAAGTGCAAGAGAAGAACACAAGGTATCCAAGTAGATACAAAGTGTTATAGTTGTAGGTAGAAGCACTTGTAACATTTGTTACACACTTGATTGTATCATAGTATACATCAAGATCAATTTTCTTTTGAGAGTGTGTGAGGAAAGATCATTGTGATCTTATAGAGATATTGAATATCTCTAGTAGCCATTGGGCTTGTGTGTTGATCAAGAAGGTCAAGGGTAGATAGGTTAGATTGAGTCAAGTGAGGGTTGATCATTGTGATCGTGTCGAGATCTTGGAGATCTCTTGAAGCCATTGGGCTTGTGTGATTGATCAAGTGGATCATAGATAGATCATGTAGATCGAGTCTTGTGTAAAGTAGAAAGGATTAAGTAGATCGTGGTAGATTGGTGCTAGCTAAGATTAGCACTCGACATCTAGCTTAGTGTCGGAAATAGAATAAGCGACGTGTACGGTTTTCTCCGCCTAAAGGGAGGTTGTTGACATAGTGCTTGAAGCTCTCGAGTGTGGTACTCGGGGAGTGGAGTAGGGCGAAGAAGAGCTTCGTAGCCGAACCACTATAAATCCTTTTGTCCCGGTTTGATCTTTCCATCTCTTCTCTTTACTTTCATTACTTATAATTAGTTAGTTTAGTGTGTTGTTCATATTGGTGTTGATTGATTGCACATAAGATTCGAATCAAGGTTTTTCATAAGTAAAGTTTTAAGAAGTTTTAAAAGAACTTAAAAACCGGAAAAACTATTCAACCCCCCCTTCTAGTTTTCCATAATTGGTATCAGTAGCCACGTCAGTCAAGATTTTAAAGTAAATTGTATTTTAAAACTTGAATCGATCAATGGATTCCGACAAATATCTAGAAGGGAAATCTATGCAAAGACCACCACTTTTCGAAACCGATTGTTTTATTTATTGGAAAACAAGATTCGAAATGCATGTGAAATCAAAAGACATTGATCTTTGGCATATTATTACCGAGGGTGACTTTCAACCGATTCAAATGAATCCGGAAACCAAAAGAAATGAAATAGTTTCTTATGATAAACAAAGTGATGAACTTAAAAGAAAACTAGCCAAAAATAATGAGGCTAAAATGATGATTTACAATGCTTTGCCTAAAAAGGAATTTGAAAGAATTTTCATGTGTAATACGGCAAAAGATATTTGGAAAACTTTGTTAGTCACTCACCAAGGTAATAATCAAGTCAAAGAGAACAAGATAGACCTTCTTGTTCAACAATATGAACAATTTTCCATTTCGGAAGATGAACCAATAGATAATACTTTTGCTAGATTCAATACTATTATCACTAGTCTTAAAGCTCTTGATGAAGGTTACTCTAGCAGGAATTACGTTAGAAAGTTTCTTAGGGCTCTACATCCTAAATGGAGAGCAAAGGTCACCGCCATTGAAGAGTCAAAGGACTTGGCGACATTATCACTCGATGAACTAATAGGAAACTTGAAGGTTCACCAGATGATAATCAAGAAAGACTCCAATATAGTTAAAGGCAAAGGCGAGATAGTTAGATCTCTAGCATTGAAAGCCAAGAAGGAGTCTAGTGATGAGGAATGTTCGAGTTCCGATAGTGAAGATGAAGAGTATGCGTTAGCCGTTAGAGACTTTAAAAAGTTCTTTAGGAGAAGAGGTAGGTTCTTTAGGCAACCTCGTGATGACAAGAAGCCATCACAAAAGAACCGAGTCGAAAAGAAAGGGACAAGTGATAGGAAATGCTTTAGATGCGGAGATCCTAATCACTTCATAGGAGAATGTCCTAAACCACCATAATCTAACAACCAAAGAGGTTTCATAGGAGGCTCTTGGAGTGATAGTGGTGAAGAAGAAGAGAAGAATCCCAACGATGAAACATGCCTAATGGCTCAAGCTTCTAATGAGGTACATTCTGACTCTTCTTATTATAGTGATGATAATTCGTCAATAGATGACAATAGATTGCATGACAAATACACTAAACTATGCGAAGTAAGTTCTAAAATCTTAGGTACAAATAAAACACTAAAATCAAAATTGTATGAACTTGAAGTGCAAATTCTAGAACTTAAGAATCAAGTCAAAAGACTTAAGAGAAATGAAGAAGTAGATGTAGGATGTAAGTCATGCTTAAGTCTTCAAGTAGAGAATGAGAAACTCAAAGAAAATGCTTTGAGAATCATTAAGTTTGAAGAAGGAACAAAGACACTTAATGATATGCTTGAAAATATTAGATATAATGAACATGATCGTGCGGGATTAGGATTTGACCCAAACCAAGCTTCTACAAGTAGTACTAAACAAGTAAAATTTGTAAAGTCTGAAATATCTGAATCTGTACATGACGGCACCACTAAAATTAGTGGTACCGTGGTACCGTCTGGTGCTAATGACAGATATGGGCCAATTTTGAAAAATAACTTAAGTCCTAAACCGAGTCACTTAGTTATTAATAATGTAGAAGTACCTAGTACTAGTAAAAAGGAAGTCAAAAGTATTTACAAATCCTTGTCAACCCCCGGACTTGGTTATGTAAAACTTGATGTTAGATCAAAGACTCCTTCACCTAGGAAAACAAATGATCCCAAGCCTCGGTCAAGAACTCCTCTGCCGAGAGGTAACTCTAGAAGACAAAGTTATCCAAGTAACTTTCCCGTAACTTGGAATAACGGTCAACTACAAAGTTACTTACCATGGGAAATGTGTCCTCCATTCTCACATCCTAAACAAATGCGACAAATGCGTAGGATGTTTAACACTAACAACTTTGGACCCATGAGAAATTGGGGACCAAATGTTTGAGCTTCTGTCTTGCTAGATAGAGATGGTCTTGAAACAACTTGAAGTCCATCTAATAGAGTATGATTAGTGGTTGCACTAATCTTGTGATGCAAAGTCAAGTCGTGTCTCATATGCCTAGCTTTCAACAAAGGTAGTCTAGTCTTCGAGTTTTAAGGACAACACCTCAGGCTAAGGTACGCTTTCTTAAAATACCCTTTGTTAGTAGGAATGCTAAGCATGTAGTGTTATTAGAATCTAACTTAGTAGGCACTATTACAAAGAAACGAAATTCACATTTCATCGTGTCTCAAATAATTGTCGAAGACAATTATGACAAACTCAGCTTGTCCAGAAATGTACAATGATCGCTCAAAGATCATGCGTGACAAGTTTGAGATGAGCATGATGAGTGAGTTAAGTTTCTTCCTTAGCCCTTTCAATATATCACTCGAAAATAGCATCTTCTTAAGTATACTAAAGTGTATATATATATATATATATATATATATATATATATATATATATATATATATATATATATATATATATATATATTGAGATCTTGGAGATCTCTTGTAGCTTGTGGGCTTGTGTGTTGATCAAGTGGATCAAGGGTAGATCGGGTATATATATATATATATATATATATATATATATATATATATATATCTACGCAAATCACTCTATATATATATATATATATATATATATATATATATATATATATACCCGATCTACCCTTGATCCACTTGATCAACACACAAGCCCACAAGCTACAAGAGATCTCCAAGATCTCAACAAGATCACAATGATTAACTCTCACTTGACTCAATCTACCCTATCTACCCTTGATCAACTCACAAGCTCACAAGCTACAAGAGATATTCAATATCTCTACAAGATCACAATGATCTACTCTCACAAACTCTCAAAAGAAAAATAAACTTGATATATGCTAGAATACAACAAGTGTGTAACAAATGTTACAAGTGCACTAACTACAACTACGACACTTTGTATCTTCTTGGATACCTTGTGTTCTCCTCTTGCACTAGTAGAGGAATGAAGGTGATCACTTGGTTGGATGATTGGATCACTCTTTAAACAAAAGAAAACTAAACTAAATGATCAAGAAGAGAAAATGTGATAAGAGTATTGAACTCAGAAATATATGTGTGAAAAAGGATGCCCAAAAACTGTGAAGAGGGCTGGTATTTATAGGCAGAAAAAATCTAGCCGTTATGGGGACACGGTACCATAGTACCGTGCCAGACAAAAATGTTCCTCTTTTTGTCTGTAGTGGTGAAAATTTATTTGGGGAAGTTTGGAGCTGATTTTGGGGGAAAAATAGTTGTTATGTTATTTGAACTTATTTTTCTAATAAAACATTTCTTAATTATTCAAAAATAACTTGTAAAGTATATTTTTGAAAAAATATTTTGTCACATTAAAAATGTGAAGTTTTAAACACAAATTCACTTCTTTGATCATTTGTCAAGTTGTAAATTTGTTTGTGCATACCTAGAGTGATTTGTGTAGAAATGGGATCTTTCGACTAAAAACTTGTTTACGTTAATTTTAACGTAACGTGTTTTCACATTTTGTCATCCTCAAAACGTGAAGTTATCAAAAGATATAAATAACGTTTTTAGAATATTATTTACATCAACAAATAGTAGTAGATGTTATTTATTATTAGCACTCTTATGTTTTATGTGATGGCATAATTTAAAGTTGGACTTTATAAAGTCAAAGTATTGAATTTTCCTATGAGACTTATAGTCTTGACAAGAAGTTTATAGAAAGAAGTAGAGGAAATGAGGTGTTATAGTGAGAACGTTAAGAGAATGGTAAAATGGCTATGGTAGAATGTGAAAGTATTAGTCAATGTTGACTTATTTAAAGTCAAAATGGTGCAATTTTCTCAAGCGACATACAGTCCTCGATGGAAAAGCTAGAATAAAGTGAGTAAGAACGTGGTGACCGAACAATATATTGGTTATAGTAAATATGTCTCGGATGACATCAAGAATTAGGAAAAGCCGTGTGGTTATAGAAATTAAGCGAAAAGTAAGATGGACTAAGTGTATTGATTGTGTTATAGTATACCTAGAGTTGCAAGATCATCTAGATCACTGCAACCATTTGATTAAATACTTGAAGATGTTAAGACGGAATGAGGAGTTTTATATGACCAAGTTTTTGGTTAGTAATAGACAAGAGATTTCAGGGACGAAATTTAAATAAGGGGGATATGTTAGGAATTGTTATGCCCGAAACCCGTTTTCAAACGGGTATGACCACAGATAAAATTGACTAAGACTTTTATGAGTCGGGAGACTCGAAATGATTGGTTTGTCAACGAAAGTTAAGTTGAAGTCAACCCGATAGTCAAACTAATAGTCAAAGTGAGTATATATGGTTATAGAAAGATTGATGTGTCATAATATAATAGAAACATACATGAGGGACTAAGGTTGTCAAGTGTTAATTATGTTATAAAAGTTAATGTGGTCAAAGTAGAAGGAAAGGGACTTGAGGGGCTTAAAGTGTCAAGTAGGGAAATAGCTTTGTAGTGAAGTAAGCCTTGAGATAAATTCTCTGGCATTCCAAAAAGTTCCAGAATTGTGAGGTGTGTGTGAGTATGTCGACAACCAAAAAGAGAGGGAAGAACAAGGTGCAAGTTAATGATAAATTAATGAAGGATTAAGGTTCCAATCCAAGTAATATGATCATCATAGTTATCCTACACAACTAAGTATCCCTATCTTGAATTAATTGGTGAATTTAGAAGCTAGGTTTATGAACCCTAAATTGGGAATTTGGTAAAAGATGTTTTTCAACTAATTAAAAGGGTTATATAAATTATTGGAATAAGCTTTAATGAATTAAAGGTAAATTGGAGAATTTGGAATATGATCATGATATGATCATCTAAATGATTAAGAAGGTTTTGGATATGATTTATGAGATGAGTTGTTGAGTCAAGGTTAGTAATTTGGGGGTGTTCATCATATGATCAAAATATGACATATGATGACTAAGGATGATTATAGAGCATATTAGTTGTTAATTCAATTATATGTTTTAAGTGATTATGGTTGTTATGATGATTTAACTTAGGATGTGAAGAAGTGCTAAATTATGGTGATTAATGATGATGATTATGGTTGATATTGCTTAGCTTGGATTGCTAAGGTAAGTAACTATGATTATTATGTGCTTAGTATTGATATTCTCATGTTATGTGTTATGAATGAGTTATAGGGATTATGTATTTGGATTGGTAAGTTGATTAATTAGAAAGCTTGGTTAGTGAAAATGGTGCAAGTGATAGTTCATGACCATGGAAGGATTAAGGTATATTTTGTGACTAATATGTGTTATAGTTATGGTTGCTATGGTAAATGGATATGAGTTTGATAGCTTATTGAGTTATGTGATTTAAGTGTTCATGATGCATCTTATGTGATTTGAAATATTAATCATGTATTAATCTAGTTGCTTACTAAGCATTGTCGCTTACGTTATAGATGTTTACCATGTTTTATAGGTTCCTGAGAAGGAGGATAAAGCTATTGGTAAGGAGGTTAAGGTTTGGGAGCAAGGACTAGAAGCGTTTAGTTAAAGTAGTAGAGCTTAGTATAGACACCGAGCTCGAAGTTAAAGTTGTACCCCGGGAGTTTTTTTTAAAAAGGTTTAATATTCATAGTGTTAAGTCTTTGTAATGGTTAAGAGTCAATTTACAGGTTTTAATGTATGTTAAAGAGTTATGTTTTTTGAAAATGGGTCAAAATGGGTGTTTGGCATAACACCCGTCACTTTGTAAAGCACGTTTCCGCGGGTCATTATGACCAAGTTTATGCATATATTTGAATTTTATAATGTCCTAATGATTTCAGAAAGTTTTGGTGTTATGTGATGTCATAGAAGCCGTTTTCCGGAAAATGAGTCAAAAGTGCATAAAAGGGTTATGCAGAAAAAGGGGTGTTTGGGACAAGGTCCATTTTAACCCATTTTGGGTCATTTTGAGAAAGTAGTGAACTTTAGGGGTCCTTAGTGCACAAGAGGGGTTATAGTGCACTTCAGGGGTCTTTAGTGCACAAGAGGGGTTATAATGCACTTTAGGGGTCCTTAGCGCACAAGACGGGTTATAGTGCACTTTAGGGTGCCACCCGTCGTTTTAAAAGTATTTGAGTCTAGTTTCATTTAAAAATAGTTTCAAAGATCGGTTTTTAATAGATTTTTGTCGGTTTACTAAAGTGTAACAGAAGGTCCGTTATAGTCAAGTCAAAAGTTTTAAAATTTGTAGTCAAATCAGGCACGGGGCGTAACAACGAGCACACCAAACATTCTGCGCATCTATGGCGCGAAGCCATGATACCGCTATCCATGTTATAGGCAAACATGCGATCACCATGCGCCGTGGCATGTGTTTTTTTTACAAACTTTATATGATACAAGTACTTGTGTTTAAGTTTTTTGTGTGTCAATAGCGTGTGTTGCAGGATCGTGACAAAGAAGATGGTACTTTTTTGTCACTTTAGACTAGGTGTAATGGAGGGTCCGAGACGTGTCCTCCCCTCTCTAAGGCGTGTTGCCCATTACTATGCCATTTCCCGACGTGTCATAAAGCAATTTTGGGAGAAGTTGGTCTTGGTGGTGGCCGACTTGTATGTTGGTTGTGTGAGTGTTTGTAGGGTATATTGTGTATATAAGTGTGGTATATTTGAGTGATGAAGTTAATTGACTCACTATACTAAATGTAAAATTTTATTTTGTATAAATTATGTAATGTTTTTATATTAATATGTTGTTCTTTTATGAAAATGTCTCAGGTTGTTTTGTATGATGCTTCACTTTTATTCTTGCAATTATCATTTCAATGACGAAATTTATTCTTTTGATAAATGCTAATATACTCTATTTAAGTTTAGTAAGTTAATCATAAACAGTTAAACACCTCTTTAGGTTTAGTAAATAATACATTAGCCTTTAGACTAATGAAACTTTACCTTTTAGCATCCCTTTCGCTAGGTTCTCGAGTTGGAATGGAAGAGGAAAGGAAAGGAAATGGATAGTTTTTTGTGTTTTTGACTTTTTTTAAGGGAGGAAAGGGAAGCGGAAAGGAAATAGGGAGGAAGTTTTGTTAAGTAAATCTTCCTCCCACTTTTGGGAGGAAAGAGAACCGTATGTTGTGTAAAGACTAATACACCCCTTTTAAAAGATTTGACATTAACAACTAAAGAGCATATATGTAATTTGACCAAGCTATTTTCCTTTTCCTCCCACTCAAGAACATGATTATGATTACTTTCTTTTTCCTTTTTTCTATCTCAAGAACATAACAACTAACACTTACTTTCTTTTTCCCTTTATTTTCTCTTTCCTATTCTTTTCCATTTCCCTTCACTCAAAGCTCGAGAACTGAGCATTTAAGTTTGAAAAAACAAAATTACCCTAAGCACTTATTAAACTTTATATTCCAAATATATGTTTTTGCAAAAGGTGTATATCGATGGGAACGCCCCGATCTCAGGAATCTTTTGATGCCAACCGGACCCTTCCCCAAAGACCCGACTCTAGGCGATGAGCTCCTGTCCTAGTTGACCTAATTAGCCATGGGTTGGGTTCGAAACCTGGTCTATTTTACAAAGGCCCCCATTGACCGATCAACTGAGCATTTGCGGAGGGGAAATGATACCACTGAAACAAGCCCCAGTTGGTTCAAAATATATGTTACAACATTTTATTAAGTTTAGTGAAATAACCAATTAACCAATAAACTCACTAGACTCTATATTTTAACTCTCTATACATAAATTTTGATATACAAAACACAAACTAATATATTTTAGAATTACTACTACACTTTTAATATTATTATTGTTATTATTAATGTTGCTACTTTATATATACTAAATCATACATATATGTTTTCTTTTTCTGATATGTATTTATATTTATATTTATATACTATACATTAGATATAGTAAACGGTACCGTTTGGTAAGTGAAAAATTCACAATACCCTTGGACTATGCGACGAATTACGAAAATTACATTGTACTTTTAGCTATTTATGTTTTTTCATAACAAACTTTATTTGTCAAATATCTAACGATTTTTTTATAAAAAATATACCGATGAAAAGGGCTCTATATTGTGAACAAAATGAACCCAATATTACAATATTTTTTTACTTATGCACGATTTTATAAAAAATGTCAGTATAGTATGGTGAACAATACTGTTTGATTCAAAAAAGAAAAGTAACATTCACAACACCCCCGAACTATGTGACGAGTTACGAAAACTACCCTGTACTTTAGTTATTTACAGTTTTTTTATATAACAAACTTTATTTTTCAAATACCTAATGATTTCTTTATTAAAAATTATACTGATGAAAAAGGCTCTAAATTGCGAACAAAATAAGCCTAATATTACAGTATTTTTTACTTACATACGATTTATAAAAAAATGTTAAAGTTTATTTATAAAAATAGCTGCTTTTTTTATAAAAAAAAAAAGTAGTTTCAAACACGCCTTTACCTTAGAGTTTGTTTAAATATGAATTTAATAAAAAACCAAAAACAAAAAAAATCCAAAACACACCCCTAAACTATGTAACAAATTTCGAGACTATCTTAAACTTCTACTTTTTTTTTTTTCCCTTTTTTTTTGTTTTACATTTTTTATATTACAAACTTTGTTTATCTAATATATAATAAAATTTCCCGCAATTTTCTTATAAAAAAATATATTAATAAAAACATCTTTAAATTTCGAATAAAATGAGCATAATATTACATTTTTTTTTTTTTTTTTTTTTTTTTTTTTTAAGTATGATTTGATGAAAACAAAATTGTTAAAATTTTAAAGTCAACTTTTTATTTTTTGGGTAATAGGTCAAAATTTAAGAATTTTGTTTTAAAAAATATATCAATAAAAAGGTTTTTAAACAAAACGAGTTCAATATTGCAATACTTTTAACTTCAATTTTATATATATATATATAAAAAAAAAAACAGGATTAAAATTTTAAAATCGACTTCTTATTCTTTGATAATAAGTCAAAATTATTGTAAATATTTAAATGATATAGACAGTGGACTCATTACAAGAATCAGTATTAGTTTATAGAATATTTTTTTATATACATTATAATATAAACTATTTAATTAAAAGAAATTACTGGCATAATAATTGAACTTTTATGTTTTTATAATTACGTTAGATTAATAGTTAAAGAATATGAAGTGTATTACATAATTTGGTTATATGAAAACGCACAAATGTCAAATTATATAGACATACACAATAATTTTCGTGCAAAAAAAGTAAAGTAATTAAATGATTTTAATTGAATATATCATAAAAAAAATTTCAAATAATACATCACCGTGACGCACAGATATTTTATTTCTCGTTACTTACATAAAACTTTATTTTGTAGCTAAAATTTAGACATTTTTTCATCCGCAGCAGCTACATCTCGTTAAACACAGACCCTGTACCATTTTATATAGATATACACAATATTTTTTGTGCAAAGAAAGTAAAGTAATTGAATGATTTTAATTGAATATATCATAAAAGATTTATCAAATAATATATTACCGCAACGCACAAATATTTTATTTCTCATTACTTACATAAAACTTTATTTTGTAGCTAAAAACTAGACATATTTTGTTTCATCCGCAGCAGCTATATCCCGTTAAACACAGACCATGTAATATAAAAACATGTTATACTTCAAAATCTTTTAAGTAGTCAATATTTGTAAAGAATTGATTTGCACACTCATGTTTTTTATTGGGATACTCTACTTTGTACATTACATAATTGTACAATGTTTACAGTGTGCTCTGACTGCTTGTACAGTTGAATGTCCCAATCAAGATAAAAAGTATGCAAATTACCTCCCATATTTTTATGAGAATTGATTTGCAGACTCATATTTTTTATTGATACACTATACTATGTACATTACATAGTTGTGCAATTTTTTTTTTTTTTTGAACAAGATAGTTGTACAATGTTTACCTCCCATATTTTTATGAGAATTGATTTGCACACTCATGTTTTTTATTGATACACTATACTATGTACACTACCTTATAATGTATTTAGGACATCTATATTTAGAAGTCTTAAAATGATTAAGACCAAAAACATTTCTTTAATAGGAAAGATGCATACACATATAATTAAAAGCCTAGAAATTTAAGTGTTTTTAAAAAGTATGGGTTGTTACAAGTATAGCTTTCAATGCTTGTAATTTTTGAAGACTTACAAGAAAAGAAGCATAGTGTACATCATTTTAATACACATAATTTTCAGACTTATAAGACAAGAAGCATAATGTACTCCACTTTAATGCACATATTAAAAAAAAAAAAAAAACATTAATGTTATTTAATGTAGTCAATTAATTAACTGGTCAATAAATACAATTAATACAGTTATTAAAACACCCCTTACATAAAAAATACAAATTATCAAGCATATTGTACAACCAAATTAAATACAAGGCTTAAAAATTCAGATTCAATAAATTACTTATAATGGAAATAAGTGTTTTACAAAGCTTGTATCATACGCATAATTAAAGTTGAAGAAAAAAAAATCAAATGTCTTAAATTATATAAACTTGTAACAGCCTATAAAATTAAATATCTTAAATTCTATAAACTTATAACAACAAAAAAAATTAAATGTCATTTAATTCTATTGAATATAAACTTGTAACAAACCTCTCATATTCATATAAATTACACCACTCTTAAAACTAAAAAACAAAACCATCTTCACTTTCTCATATTCAATCTTCACTTTCTCTAGAAATACGCTCGCTGGGAACCATATCTGACTTCAAAAATCTATAACAAACCTACCTGTGTTCGACACCAAAATCTTGAAGCCGAAAGAAAGTAAAGAAAAAGATCTAAAGTATTTGTCTTTGGTGTTGGGTTTAGTACCAGAAAGACATCGTTATGCCACAACAAACCAAACGGACCCTTCGTCCTCCTCGGCTACAACTCCACAACAACCTCAACTACACAACAAACCAACTTCCAATCTAATCCTAAACCAAATCCGACCATAACTCGGGTTTACCAAACCCTTAATCCGAACCAAAAATGAAATGACAAACAACAAAAATAACAACATATCAATAACCACAATCTCGACACAAACAATGAAACACAAATATAAACCGCTCACGGCTTGACCTCGATTTGACCACACAAACCCAAATAAATGATACCAAACTCGAACACATGTTTTTAGTTATTAAAAAGGTTAACTCACATGTTTTTATACCCAAATCCGAACCAAAATAGTGTTAGTCAACTTGTTATGTACGAGTTGACTCACACCGAGTCACTCACGTGGGTGAATCGGTGTAACCTACCTTCCAAACGCTCGGATCTACTCGGTTTTTGTGGTTATCGTGGCGGTGGAGGCGCGTCGTGGTGGTGGAGGGTGTTTCTTGGCGTGTGTTGTAGCAAAACGTGATAAGGAGATCACGTGGAGGGCTTATATGGTGGTGGTGTGGTGTACTGAGTGGCCCTGGTGGTAGTTTGAGAGGTGGCCGGCAGCGGCTATAAGTGGAGAGGAGTGACTATATTAGTTTCTAGGGTTTTGATAAAAGTGAGGAGAGAGAGAGGAGTGTGGGATGTTATATCCCCACAGGGACCGAATGTGTAATTTTATCTAACCCTAGGGCACGGCCAATTATGAACTCCAGGGACCATTTATGTAATTTCACTATTCTTTTGATAAAAACGCTCTCGGGCTCGTTTAGCATACCAAAAGTGCTCGTATGACGTTCTAAGTTGCGCCAATATTTTTAGAATTGTTTTTCCGTTAAAAATGACTATAAATATGTCCATGTTTGTTTAACGCATCAGAAATCAACATTTCTCGTATTATTAAGTTTAGACTCGTGCCGATTCGCGTTGTGTTCAAACTCAAGTTCTACGGGGCGGATACACATATCCAATAACAATATTCCAAGATCTAATCTCATATAATCTAAACTGGTTTATAGGTCTCAGTTATCGTATTTATTTGTAACGCAGTTATATAAATAAATCCCAAAATTACCGGTTGGTCTCGGTTTCGATATATTAAAGTAGAATTTTGGGGTTTATTATTAATCGTCATCAAATCCGAAGCCATATGAAAAGATTTTATTTAATCCTTTAAGCGAAACAAGACAAAAAAAAAATGAACAATAAAACCCAAATAAAAAAAATCATAACAAAAGAAAAAATAAATAAAAACAAAAACAAGTAAAGGAAAAAAAAGGGAAAGACATTAAGAAGTACATCTATAATAGCATTGTTTGCAACACTTTAAAGCACTCTTTGTAGACATGTTTTTTTAAAATAATTAATAAAAAAATACAAAGTAATTTAATATAAGAAAGAAAACGTTTATAGCAATAATTACCTAATAGATGTTATCTTTAAAATACCCTTAATATGAAAAATACTTGTTATTATACATATTAAACTAATAAAACAAGTTGATGGAACATATGATTTTAAAAAATGGACCGGACCAACAGGTTCAACCGGGAACCGGAGTCACCACCGGTTCGGCTAGCCCATAAAAGTCGTCCGAAAACGATATTATTAAATCAATAGAGTTTCAAAATGCATACACCTTTTAGAATTTTTTTGATAAAACTTACCGTAAAAAACTAAAAACTATGTTTTATAAAAATCGGAAAATTTTTGAAGAAGCAAAGGATGTAAAGGTGCAAAGTGCTAAGTGCTAATTATATATTTTAAATTTATTATTTATATTTGTATAATAATAATAATTATACTCTTTAAAGTAACCTAAATGACTTCTTGAATATTTAGTTTTTATTTATCTTTATAAGTACTCTTTTACTTGTATCATCCATCTATGTGGGTTAAATATAACAAACATTGCTTTTAGAGAACTAAATTTTCTTAGTATAATGTAAGTGCTTTTTAAAATTCGATATGGTGTTATTATTTAATGATAACTTACGACTACGGGCCATTATGAACTACTTTAACCCCATAGCTTTACAATATACCAGCTACCAACTCAATATTGTCACAAAATCAAGTGGATAATCTACAGTTTTTATATGAAAAATCTTGTTATTGTATAAAATTATTCAAAACTAAAATTACTGTCATCCGTATATCTATTTTATCGTAAAATATAAAACTAAAAGAAATTTTCGCTGAATATTACAATTGCATGGTACCCGCCGCTGCATTGCGCGGGTACCCTGCTAGTTTACATTACATAGTTGTGCAATTTTTTTTTTTTTTGAACAAGATAGTTGTACAATGTTTACCTCCCATATTTTTATGAGAATTGATTTGCACACTCATGTTTTTTATTGATACACTATACTATGTACATTACATAGTTGTACAATACTTTTTTTATTGACACACTATACTATATACATTGCATAGTTGTACAATGTTTACAATGTATTATAACTACTTGTAGTCTTGTACAATTGATTATCCCAATCAAAATAAAGAGCATGTTATCTTCTATTTTTTTATTCACAGTTTTCAAACATAAAAATAAGCCCAATCAACCCAATTTGGGCTTGCAGTAAAATAGTTGAAGTTGCCCAAATTATGTTTTTGCTACTTTGTACGAAGAACTATATTTGATTAAAAAATGGGAACGGATGAGGTAGCTGAGTGGATATAACGTGTCATGTGTATTATTTAAGTTACCGACACGATACCAACCAAATAATTACCTTATTTTTACACGGAGTAACATTATGCATAGACACATGCGGCCAATAAATGTTATTCCTCTTTTCTTATGATTTGAAAAAAACTACTGTAATTGATTTGTACACGCATGATTTTAGAAAAATGCGTGTTATTTCATGTATTATATAATTATACGTTGTTTGCATTTTACTTCATCTACTTGTACAATAAAATGTGTGCGAATAACCTAAAATAAAATGTGTGCGAATAACCTGCATTTTATGAAAAAGACTGTTGAAGGGAAAGAAGTGAATGTAGGATGATTTTTCTTCTTTCAATGTTTGGAAGCACGTTTATGCAAACGGATTCAATAAAAACGATTCTAGATATATTTTGAAAATTTGAATTGATTATTTAACTCAGAAACCAGCTTAACTCGGTTAGAAATTCACGATGCTACCCGAGAGTTATACTATGAGTGTAGATCAATGTTGAAAGACCAGGTCTTTTAACCGACTAGGCCGAGCTTTTTGTTCTCGATTTAACTGAGTTTTTGCTCAAAACCGGTTCTGATGATCATTTCGATTATCAATTTAACCCCAGTTTAAAACATCGATGTAGAAAAATTATCGACTACACTTGGGCATGGAAACGGCCAATGGTTTTCTCTTTGACTTTTTCGATAGGGTGCCTCGTATTGAATCTTGATGAAATATACTACACCATACCCATACCCATACCTTATATAATTAACAGGAAAAAATAAGCAGATTATAAACACCAAGTATTGCGATACGGCCGATACCCTTAGTTTAATATTCGTTCACATGTAGAAATTAGCATAAGCTATTTGATAAGCTGTGTTTTAATACATTTATCTTTGTATTGCCAATATCAATTACGTTTGTTTTATGTTTTTGCACAACAACTTCGTTAAGTTAGCTACAACTCTAGAAATTTTACAATCATCTTTTAAAAAATAATAATCTTATAATATCAAAGCAAAAGTTTGCAAGTTATTATAGTTATGCACACATAATAACAGTAATCTATATTTATTTTCAAAGTTTTTATTTCCTCTAAGAAGATTGTTGTAATTTTCGACATGCACAAATAATGTAAACATGTAATAGTAAGAGAATGGCACCGGCCGCCGCGTTGCGGGCGGGCCTGTTTTTGGGGGGTGATTCTGGAAGTTCTATCTAAATGCAAAGATATAAGTTTGTTTTTTCATTTATAAATCAAACGCTACATATCGATGGAGCTACATAAAATATTGACGCCAAACTTAATTGTAACACCCCAACCCGGCAAGGGTAGAAGCATCACATTATAGTGACAAATCAAAGCATACATACATATTCACAGCGGAAGCCAAATAAACATAAACATGAAATAAACCAAGTCAACACGACTGGAATCCAATACATAAGTCTCAAATGAAAGGAAGAAATAATTCCAAGGAAATACATAACGAAATAGATCCAATATCCAAATGCTGAAATAAAATGGTAAGACTAGGGTAGGACATCATCTAAGGTAAAGGCTCCTCTAACTCTCATCCCAAGCATAAATCCATCTCCCAGCTAGATACCTGCCGCACACGGAAAAGAAAACGTGCTGCTGAGCTTACAAAGCTCAGTGAACAGATACATAATACAACCAGATAATGAAACAGAAACATAATGAAGCACTGGGAAATATCATACAGTATAAATCAGAATCAAATGGGTAAAAGGAAAGAATAGGATAGTCATCTACCACGAGCCCAGAAACAAATCATATCATACTCATAATCATACACATGCAGAGGGGATACCTCTTAGGCAACCAGATAATATGAGGGGTGACCTCATGTATCAAATGGAGTGATCAGCTCCCAGACAGTTTGTGAAAGGCGTGTATTGCACACAGCACCAGTCACCAGACAAATCATATCATAGCATAAACAGTTAAATCCACTAAACAGATCAGATCTAGGATTGCAATCCATACGCCCCCCAGAAACATATATATAATCATAATCAAAGAAATGCGCATATCATAATCAGAATGGGGACGGTGTGAGGAATCACTCACCCACACATGAGTCATGCCAGTGGTGCATCACAGACACGGCCAGGTTACCTTCCTGGCTAGGTAACAGAAAAGTGGCTCGGGTATCAAACTAAGAGTCATATCATATCATATCAGATGTGTCAGATCATAAGGTTCATCATAATAGGTTCATAACAGAGGGTTCATATCAAAGGTTCAGAACTAGTGTCAAAGGTCCAAATCAAAGGTTCAACAGATCAAGGTTCATAAGCAAAGGATCATAAACAAATGGGGTTCATAGCAATGGTTTGGGGAAAACTTAACAGAATCATAAGTCAACATCACTGTATAGTGTATAGGAACCCTTACAGAAACAAGGGCAGAGTATCCGTACCTTATGACGAAAGCAAATATAGAAACAAGCACAGAAATGAGGGGAAAGCTCAAAGTCTCTCCTTCTTCACACCTAAAGGAGTAGAAGGGGATTACAAATCATTCTTAATTAATCATCTTTCCATTTTAAGTAACTTTCCCTTTTTAGTAGGTTTCCACTTTTAGAAAGTTTCCATAATTAGAAGGTTTCCACTTTTAGCAATATTTAGTACATAGCTTAATTTGGTCAATATTTGTTGAAAGTAAAGTATCTTTATCATATTTACACCTTTAGTCCTCAGGTTTTCATAATTTACATTTTATACCTCTGAACTTCCAAAATTACATTTTAAACCTTCAAACATGCATAATTACACATTAGCCCCTTATTTTATCAAAATTACTCCATGAACACTTATTTTATCATGTTGTACGAAAGTATCCACAATTATTCATGATTCACACATTTAGTCCCTCTAGATATCAAAATTACATATTCAGTCCTTAAACTTACAATTTCAACCTTTAATTACCAATAGTTACATGTCAAGCCATTAAGTTATCAAAATGACACATAATTCCCTGAATATATTTATTTATTCGAAACAGCCCCAAGTTTCTAGAAATTACAAGTTTGGTCCCTCTATTTTAATAAAGTTACATATTAAGTCCTTAGAATTTACATTTAAATCATTAATTAATAATAATTACACATTAGTCCAATAAATATCCAAATTTTCACATTAGCCCCTGAATATCATTTATAACACAATTCGGCCTCAACTTTTCAGAAATTACATGTTTAGTCCTTGTATTTAATAAATTTCCAATTCGAACTCATAATTACAACTTAATTCGTTTTCTCACAAATTTTACATATAGGCCCTCCATTTAATAATTTTTACAAGTCACACATGATTTATAGCACACGACAAAAATAGTCCATGAGTTTTAATATTGACAACACACACCCTTTCATATTTATTTACAAATCGGTAAACATCATTTTTAACCAAATAAAACCCTAGCCGACCCCAATCATTATGCAATCATATCAACATCAATTATATTCATTTTTAGTCAGATCCAATTAGTTTTGAACCCTAGTTTCCACGCTAGGTATTTTTGTCCTTATTTCCCTTTTAGCCGATTTCAACATAATTCACCAAAAATGGTTTTAAGCCTCAATAAATCAAATAAGCATTTTTCTAGTGTTGTTTGATGATCATAGAGCCCACGAAAATTATTCACTAGGCCTGGAAAAATCGCATGCATGATTTCTTGAATTATTTCGATTCTAGGGTTTAATAACACATGAATTTTCATACGAATTATTTACAATGCATGGATCATTTTTATTATTTTTCTTAGGATATATACGATCATTAGAGGCTAGGAAAAATACCAGGAGATTTTTAGAACGATTGAACAAGACCACACGAATTATTTCTTCTCGGATGGATAATCGACAAAGGAAGAATTCACCACGACTCCAAATGGGATCAAATCACCTTGTACACATTTTTCGCAGATCACATATGATATAAGAACTCCAGGAAAAATAAGAATCGAATTTTACAAAGCTTGGTTGAATTTATAACGAAATTACCTTAAAAGTGGTCTAGCGATAGAAATAATTCCACCACAATTGAATCGGGCAACAAATGAACTCTACACGATTTTTCTAAGACTCCTTGAATTGTGTTTGAACTCAGAAAAATGCCTTGGTAATTTTTGTGGATCGAATGGAGGCTTAAAGGATTTCTTTGTGTTTTTCTTTTTATTCGGCAAATTAGGGTTTGAGAGAATAAGATGTGGATTGGTTTTTAAGAGTGAGTGCCGAGTCATAGGAGGGGGGGTTGACCAGGATTTCGGCTAAATTGGTTGGGAAAATATTTGATTGCCTATCTTCCATAATTACACATTTTTAATACATTTTAAATTCTAATAAAACTAGATTTTATCCATTCGGCACCAATAGGGGTATTTTAGTCATTTTTCCACTTGTATAAATGTTAAATGATGTTGTGAAAATTATTTGGGATCATAACATGTGCATTGTCAGAAGTTTGGAATTTATTTGATACATTATAAGCTTTTAATTAAATTTTAAACTAGCAGGGGCATTTTGGTAATTTTACATGCTTTATAAATTTTAGGTGTTACAACTTCTTCCCCTCTAAAAAGAAAAATTTCGTCCCCGAAATTTTCAAAGAATCAGAATGAAACGAATCGGAAACAAAATAGAGACATACCAGAATTCAGAAAACAAAGTGAGGATAACTAGCTCGAATAGACTCCTCGGTCTCCCAGGTAGCTTCCCGCTCTGGGTGATTCCGCCAAAGAATCTTAACAAAGGGAATGACTTTACGTCTCATAACTCACTCTTGGCGATCAAGAACAGCTTCCGGCTCCTCCGGAAGAGACATATCTGGCTGGATCTGATCAAAAGGGTAAGACACCACATGCAGAGGATGATAATTGTATCCCCTCAGAAGAGATACATGAAAGACGTCGTGAACATGTGATAACTGCGGAGGAAGAGCCAATCGATACGAAACTTCTCCGATACGATCCAAAATCTCAAACGGTCCGATAAATCGAGGACTGAGCTTGCCCTTAATTCCAAAACGTTTAACTCCTCGAAACGGCGAAACCTTAAGAAATACCCGATCACCAACGCTAAACTCCAAGTCACGCCTATGCTTGTCAGCATAACTCTTTTGACGAGCCCTAGCTTCCTTTAACTTCTCCCTAGCAACATCCACTTTCTCAGTAGCGATCTGAACTAACTCCGGTCCCTCAATAATGCGTTCACCAACCTCATTCCAACAAACCGGAGCCCTACATTTCCGACCATATAACATCTCGAAGGGTGCCATACGAATACTCGCGTGCCAACTGTTGTTATATGCGAACTCTACCAAACACAAATAATCGTCCCAGCTACCAGTCCACTCTAAGGCACATGCCCTCAACATGTCTTCTAAAGTCTGAATGGTCCTCTCCGACTGACCATCCGTCTGAGGGTGAAAAGCTGTACTGAACTTAAGGCGCGTATCTCATGCCTTATGCAATCCCTTCCAGAAGCGTGACGTAAACCGAGGATCCCTATCTGATATAATGGCCGTAGGCATGCCATGAAGCCTAACGATTTCCTGCTGAAATATGTCCGCCAATTTACTAACACTGTAATCCACACGAATAGGGAGGAAGTGAGCAGACTTGGTTAGTCGATCGACGACCACCCAAATCGCATCATGCTTCCTACGAGTAAGAGGTAAACCAGTCACAAAATCCATGGAAATTTCCTCCCATTTCCACTTCGGAATCTCCAATGGTTGAAGCAACCCACTAGCTCTCTGGTGTTCAATCTTAACTTGCTGGCAAGTCAAACACTTAGATACAAACGAAGCCACATCCTGTTTCATGCCACTCCACCAGAAATGTTGCTTAAGGTCCCGGTACATCTTGGTAGAACCAGGATGTATAGTGAAAGGGGAACTATGAGCCTCTGATAGAACAGCCTCCTTAAGCTCAGGATCGTTGGGAACACAGAGACGATCCTCAAACCATACTACACCGGAATCATCAACTCTAAACTCTGATTGCTTGCCGTCCTCAACATTTTGGACTATAGCCCACAGCTCACCATCCTCTTTCTGAGCTTCCTTAATTCGCAAGATCAGATTGGACTCTACCGTAAGGCTAGCCCAATAACCGCCATGACCACTAACACAAAACTCCACATCAAGAAGCTCTAAATCATGCAATATACGAGGCTCAAACTCCAAACTCGCGATCATACCGGATTTCCTACTCAGAGCATCAGCGACCACATTCGCCTTACCGGGATGATACTGAATATTAGCATCATAATCTTTCAGAAGCTCCAACCAACGCCTCTGCCTCATATTCAACTCTTTCTGGGTGAAGATGTATTTAAGACTCTTATGATCAGTGAAAATGTCACAAGTCTCCCCATACAAATAATGACGCCAAATCTTTAGCGCGAAAACCACAGCTGCTAACTCAAGATCATGCGTCGGATAGTTCACCTCATAAGGCTTCAGCTGCCTCGAAGCATAAGCGATAACCTTACCATGCTGCATCAAAACACATCCTAAACCTTTCTTCGATGCATCGCTATAAATCTGAAAACCGCCGGAACCCGATGGAAGAGTTAAGATAGGTGCCGACACTAACCGCTTCTTTAACTCCTCAAAACTACTCTCTCGCTCATCAGTCCAAATAAACTTCTCCCCTTTCCTCATCAATTGTGTTAAAGGCAATGCAAGACGCGAAAAGCCCTCAACAAATCTCCGATAATACCCGGCAAGCCCCAGAAAACTTCTCACTTCCGTCACATTCGTAGGTCTTGGCCATTTTGTGATAGCCTCAACCTTTGCCGGATCCATCGTGATGCCGTCTGCAGAAACTATGTGACCCAAGAAAGCCACTCGATCCAACCAAAACTCGCACTTCGAAAACTTTGCATACAATCGCTGCTGTCGAAGAATCTCCAGAACCACACTAAGATGTTGCTCGTGCTCCGCCTCGGTTTTAGAGTACACAAGGATATCATCTATGAAGACAATGACGAACTTATCGAGAAATTCATGGAATACCCGGTTCATGAGGTCCATAAACACAACAGGAGCATTGGTCAGACCAAAAGGCATAACCAAGAATTCATAGTGACCGTATCGAGTCCGAAAGGCCGTTTTGGGAACATCCTGCTCCCTCACCCTAAGCTGGTGATATCCAGACCTCAGATCAATTTTAGAGAAATGCCTCGCTCCTTGCAACTGATCGAATAGATCATCAATGCGGGGAAGAGGATAGCGGTTACGAATCGTAATGCGATTAAGCTCTCGATAATCGATACAAAGACGCATGCTCCCGTCTTTCTTCTTAACAAACAACACGGGAGCACCCCAAGGAGATACGCTCGGACGAATAAAACCGTTTTCCAACAGTTCTTGCAATTGCTCCTTTAATTCCTTTAACTCAATCGGTGCCATGCGGTAAGGAGCTTTAGATATGGGTTCAGCACCCGGAATCAGATCAATGCTAAACTCGACTTCCCTGACAGGAGGAATGCCAGGAAGTTCATCCGGAAATACATCGGCGAAATCGCGCACAGTACGAATACTATCAATGCTAGGAACATCAACAGAGGTATCTTTAATAGAAGCAAGAAAACCAAGACAGCCATGCGCAATCAAAGTCCGGGCTTTCATAGCCGAAATAATCTTTACAGATTTCAGAGGTTGGGAACCAGAATAAACATAATCAGGATGGTGAAGATCACAAAAGATCACCTTACGAGCATAACAATCAATGGTCGCCTTATGAGCAGCTAACCAGTCCATGCCCAGAATGATATCAAAATCAACCATATCAATGGGAAGAAGGTTCGCAGGACGAATACGATCATCGAAACGGAGAGGGCAATTAACATACTCAACATCAATAATCACATGAGTTTTCATCGGGGTAGCAATAGATATTCGGTTCATTAATTGAGTTGGGTTTACGTTTATTTTATTTGCAAGTGATGTGGATATTATGGAGTGCGTAGCACCGGTGTCAAATAAAACAAAAACAATACGATCTTCAATATACAGAAAACCCGTAATAGTACCTGAGGTGCTAGCTGCCTGGTCACGTGTCATAGAATAGACCCGGCCTGAATTAGGAGCGGTCCTAGTATCAACTTTAGGTTCACCAACATTCTTCTTAGGACAGTCCTTGACTTTGTGCGAAGTAGATCCACAAGAGAAACAACCACCAGAAGCTTTGTAACAAGGACCCGGATGCGGTTTCCCACATGTAGTACACAAAGGAGGAGGAGGTAGAGCCTGAACAGAACCTCTCTGACCAGAAGATCCCGACTGCTGATACTGCTGAGAATCCCTACGCCGGTTATTACCACCCTGACCCTGTCGGTCACTACCATACCTACCAGAATCCCGACGATCCTGGTTCCTGGAATCCTGTCGCCTATAATCACCACCTCGGTCCTGGCGACCCTGCTGCTCATGCCCATGGTCCTGACGACCTCGAAGATCCTGTCTCTGGTCCTGACGACCATGACCCCGAGAATCCTGCCTTTGGTCCTGCCGACCCCGAAAATCTACCCGGTTACCATCCCTATCACGCTTATTAGACACCCTGTCCGCATGCAACAACTCGATGTTACGCGCGGCGTCCTGAACACTAGCCACATCATCAAATGGAGTGTTAACGATCCGGTCTAACACCCATTTCTTAAGAGCCCACTTGAAGTGACGAGCCTGACGAACCGAATCCCCAGTAACCTCTGGCCCCACGAAACTAGCCAGACGTAAGAAACGCTGCATGAAATCTCCAGAAGACTCATGATCACCCTGACGAATAGACCCGTATTCCCTCTCATACCTCAGCTGCTCTGCCATAGGAATGTACTGCTTATAAAACGCCTCAATAAAATCTGCCCACGAACAAGTCTCAGCAAAATCATCCCCTTTGGCCTGAACAAGAGCAGTCCACCAATTCTGAGCATCACCCTCTAGCTTGAATGTGGCCAAACGAGTTTTAAACTCGTCAGCACATCCCAGAACACGAAACAACTTCTCGACGTGCGTAATCCAATCCTCCGCCTCATGGGGAGTAACAGCGGACCTGAACGTGAGAGGCTTTAGCTTATTAAACCTCTCGATCCACACGTGGATACCAGCCGGAGGAGCAGCGGGTGGAGCAGTGGGTTGAGCATCACCACCACCACCACCTCCAGAAGGACCAGCCCCATTCCTGATATTATTGGTGACCTCAGTCACCACTCGCGGAAGAGCAGCAGCCACAGCAGCGGCTATCATCTCTTCAAAGTTGGGGCCATCATCCCCATTAGAGTACTGAGTAAAGCGAGTGTTCACCATCTGAATGATCATGAAAAGAGTTAGCAAACATAAGGGAAAAATAAGCACGAAATGGAAGACGAAACAGAAACCTATGCCTACCCAAAGCCTCACCAGTCAAAACTTAAAACTTAAGGGTCAAATCCTATGGTCCACATGTTTCACAGGCCAAAGCTTATGTACGACAGGTCGCAGCTTAGTGGATTTAACTGTTTATGCTATGATATGATTTGTCTGGTGACTGGTGCTGTGTGCAATACACGCCTTTCACAAACTGTCTGGGAGCTGATCACTCCATTTGATACATGAGGTCACCCCTCATATTATCTGGTTGCCTAAGAGGTATCCCCTCTGCATGTGTATGATTATGAGTATGATATGATATGTTTCTGGGCTCGTGGTAGATGACTATCCTATTCTTTCCTTTTACCCATTTGATTCTGATTTATACTGTATGATATTTCCCAGTGCTTCATTATGTTTCTGTTTCATTATCTGGTTGTATTATGTATCTGTTCACTGAGCTTTGTAAGCTCAGCCGCACGTTTTCTTTTCCGTGTGCGGCAGGTATCTAGCTGGGAGATGGATTTATGCTTGGGATGAGAGTTAGAGGAGCCTTTACCTTAGATGATGTCCTACCCTAGTCTTACCATTTTATTTCAGCATTTGGATATTGGATCTATTTCGTTATGTATTTCCTTGGAATTATTTCTTCCTTTCATTTGAGACTTATGTATTGGATTCCAGTCGTGTTGACTTGGTTTATTTCATGTTTATGTTTATTTGGCTTCCGCTGTGAATATGTATGTATGCTTTGATTTGTCACCATAATGTGATGCTTCTACCCTTGCCGGGTTGGGGTGTTACATTAATTATTTACACACCATGGGTGTAAGTATCGATAACTAAATGTGTTAAAAACTGAAATAAACAGATCACCATAAAGCAATGTTTGAGGTCTGCAAATATAGTAGCTGCATTACCTCGGGTGGCTGTGCACACGTTCCATTCTTGCCATCTCACTGTGGTTGCAGTCTCGTGGTAAATGGGAGTCGACAATTTGCTCAAAGTTTCCATTGTCCATAGCTCGTGCTAATAATGACCCAGCCTGCAATTCCATTTAAGCAATACGCAATGTCGCGTATTTTAGTTGACAATAGTGGCAAAGACCAAAGTGCATAAACATTATAGATATTTTTTTTTATGTGTATGCTTGTTAGTATTGCTGCTGCTCTTTTGCAGCAGTAAATGTAATCACCCTTTGCTAAACCAAAACCTACGTATTGAGAAAATTTTGTAGCGGTTGAGAAACTATGTTATTTATAACAATGACTTACAGTATTATTCAAAACTATTAGGCAAACTCACTCGCCCCTTTGTAGTTAGATTCATATTGTTTCCGTTCCCGATGCAACAAACACTTTGTCCATCCGAATGTCACCTCCCGCTGCAGGCCCATACAATGTTGTGCAACCATTTTACACTTCGCATCTACATTAGCACCTGTAATGAAGAAAGCCTACTGTCATCATTTCTGGAAATACACTTTCAAAGCATAAACGAACTTTAAAAGCATTAAACGAACATATTCATGAAAGGCATCAGTTATATACATCCTATACACTTTGACAGTGGTTGGCTTGCCAAAAGACAAACATGGGCAACGAAATTTAACAAATGTAGCAATACCTTGCCAACAACATTTAACCTTATTTTTGCACGGAAGTGTTGAATCGTTTCCTCTGGAGATAGTCCAGTAACCTAAAACCAATTGTTACCCAACAAATAAAAAACACTACTATCAAATTAAGTACACAAACATTCAAGGTTTCGTCTGTTTGCACAAATTATCAAAATACCAAAAATCATATCACTAATTGAACACAAAGAGTAAAAAATAGAATAAACAAATCAAAGATTACCTCGAATAACTTTCATGTGAACACTTTTTTGTTGGAGAAAATCCATTTGTTCTCTACCTCTTCCAAACATCTACAAAATACCAAAATCCATTTATGTTGTGTGATGGGTTGCATTATTTTTTGTAATGCAAAATCAGTGTGTGTTTTTTGTTGTTAAAAGTTGGTTCTAGAAGAGGATAGAAAATACAACTAACCTTGAACTCGAATGCAGCCTACGGGTCTATTTTTTTAAAGCGAAACTGTTCAGACTCATCACAGCGTGGCAAAATCGACGTTGCTATCACTCATGTATCGGCCATACCCACAACATACCATAACCAAACACCCCTTTAGGAAGCAACAACCCAAAACGCAACCGATACCCGTTTTGTTCGTATACATTCACAGCTGCATAAAATCAACAAAACAATATTAAATTCTGTATTTGCATAACATAAAACTCAATGATTAGAACAAAAGTGATTTTTAAATTAGTATAAATAAATCATAATAACATAGATACCTTTTCATTTCAAATTCACAGGTGGTCCTACACTGACACGCTTACTAACAATCATCTTATAACATTTCTGCCATATATTTTAGTGTTATAAAAGATGACACAAATTTTGTAATCCTAATCGTATTCTATTACACTGGAGAGTTTATCTACCAAGTCAAATACGCACCGCATACCTGATAAAAATATCATGCTGACTCCAGCAAAGTATGCCCGCCATGGCTACAACTTTAATGAAACATGCTCACACGCATTACAACCAATCGTCATCCACTGTACAAAACGCTAAATACATTCAAGCCTCGTAACCGTATCTGGTAAGGAGTTGTGTCTGAAAGAATTAGTATAAAAAATAATAACACCAGGCCAGGCCCAAACAGGAGCCATGAAAGCAGCCATAAAGCACCCACCTCGAGGAAAGAACGACGACACTGATAATTTATCTGTTGACCTTCTGGTTGGTCTTGTACCTGAAATGAGGTTCAAAATATCAATCATACATTCATAATTTCATGTAAGATCCCATGCCATTTTTTTTTCGCAAATAGAAAATGAAGACATGATTGCTTACTCGTTTAATTTCATCAAACAGCATCTGGAAGATGCGTCGAACAATTCCTTGATTACCACTGGGTGACTGATCTTCAACCATTGCGCTTGGTGGACCAGACAATGTATAAGCTTTTCCGCTACCAGTCTGCACAGCATTAACAACCCATTCAAATTTTTGCCACCAAAATAGTTTCCACTTTCCATAGTAAAAATTGTTACTAAACCAGAAAACAATACCTATCCATAAGCCAATATTGATGTGCTGTAACCTGCCATCGCACTTTTAACTGTTGATACACCAACTAATTGGAATGCATCCTCCTATCATAACACCAAAAAGTAAAATATTCAATAAAATTATTCAGAATTTACTGACCATTTTTTACCAGTTTATGATTAAGAAACAAACACACTAAGTAACATAAACTCGGTGTATCGTTATTAAAATCCATAGTATCTCAGTACTAATACAAAAACAACTAAAAGTTCAGTATATCGTTGAATTCCTAGCCGTCACAAATTTAGAAACAAACACACAAAATTGTTTTCTGCAATAAAATTATTTGAATCTGCACCTTTTCTAGTTCTTACCCGATTATGAATAAGAAACAAACACGGTTAGTATCCCTTGTCGAAGGGGATAAGATTCTGAGTATAATTCATATACTAATTCAGTAAGGGGAGCAAATACAGCTATACGAATTACAAATGTCAGGCACATATTTTATTAAACAAAATCACGTAACTAATAGGAGGTCTGTAATTCTATAAACCTGACTACCTGAACGGCACCTATTACAAATCCAGACACATTATAAATGCTTCAGTTGTTATCGTTGATTTAAGAAAAAAACCACTCAACAACATTTTACGTTTTCCGTCTTACGCTCTTACTAAATGTGATACTACTCGTACCATCATTAATCAACAGGTAAACACGATCACATATATAATAAACACATATCCTTATCAAACATAATTAACAAATAAACACGAAACAACAATAATTCTCCATACCTGATTAGATTTCGCGTCAACCACCGCATCCAACATGAACTTCCTGTCACCAACCGACAATGAATCATCTGACACTTACCTAACATTATAATCACCGCCTTTCTCATTACACTTTCCTAACATTAGAATGTCTTGGGGGCTCCCTGTAACAAAGTAATTTACTATGACTATATTGCACGCGCAAAAAATAAGAATACTCCAATGTTCGGAAAGGAATTCGGATACCTTTCTCTCGTAAGCTAGACCATTACTGAAATTAACCATTTCCGGGGTAGCAGCCTGATGGTACTTCTTGCCCACTACCTCTATCTCGACCTCTAAACCCTCTCCTCCTTTCATTGGTTTGTACACATTTTCCACCTTGTCTTTAGCACATTCCATTATCCCTTCACTTTCCGCTTTCGCCTTCTAAACCGGTTGCCTACTTTAGAGCATATACGTACATGCACAATGATGAGTATATAGTGGGTCTCGTAATCAAAAAGTGTACGTTCGCCTATATGACATGAAAGAAACCAATAGTTAGAACACACTTGTATGAAAACAACTTATAAACATTTACATAAAACAGTATACAACGAATTACCAGTAGTTTGATTGCAAGATGGTCCATGTTTTTTCAATTTCTTTGGATCGAATCCTGCAGAGAAAGACACATTTTCATAGTCCACCAACAACGCAGACGGCGGTAACATACATTTTCTTTTGGTGCCATTTTTTTTTCTTATCTTTTATTTACGCAACATTTAAGCGTTTTCTCGGATATTTTTGAACTAACTTAAGACATCAGAAATTAATGGATACCTACAAAATCACATACCATAGGCAATTGCTTATTCCAAATAAAATTTCCGTTTATTAAACCCAAGAAGTAAGGTAATCTAAACACTACTAACATCATTTTTGTTTTATCATTTTACAGTAAAAAAACAATTAAAAGAAATCATTTTTATAACATATATTTAATATATCAAATCTACAGCATATAAAAAACAAAAAATCCGAAAACCACTGGAAATTTAACATAAAAAGTTACCTGAAAAAATTTAAAAAATTGTAACTAATAATCCATCGCAGCAACTCAAACCTTGAGCCAGACAACTCCTGTACAAAGAAAACCCCAAAAAAAATCAAACCCTAAATTGAATCTTGTAGCAAAAAATTAAAGATGATAGCAATCATATAATAGGAAACGTAAAGTTTATAAAAAGTCCAACAATTTGTAAAGAAACCCTAAATTAGCAAAACCCCCAATCTTACTTAAATCCGCAATTCGCCATCACCACCACAGGATAATCGATCTTGAAGCTCATAATTCTTCCCCATCTTCTTCATGACCTCACCGCCAACAATAGCAGCCACAGGTTTGATAACAAAGGGTTTGATGCGAGAGGGTTCATGAATTTTCTAGGCTAATCCGTTGTTGTGTGTGTTTATGATGCGGTGTTGTTATAACGTCAAAATGGCATTGGATTGGGTCTTAGCTAGCAGGCCAAAAAAAAAGCGGGGAGCCCAAGCTGAGAGTTACTATTCATCGAACGGCGTCGTTTCAAATGGGATTTAATATATATAGTAATATGTAATAGTAAGACAATGAAAAAAACTTGAGGCCCACGATATCTTAATGGTATGGGACTTGGATGATGAATCATAAATGCAATATTTCACATACTTGGCCCAACCAAAGATGAGATCCATGAACACCCCTAGGCTTACCCATGCGTCTATCCAATCTTCCAAAGTTCCAAAAATCAATTATTCCAAGTATTTCCAACTTTCCAAGTATGAGATGATTATAGTAATAGTATATTTGATCAAGCCATGACTAAAATTTATATATCGGCTGTAACATTCAACTTTAGCTTTGGTAGAAGTTTATTCTATAAGAAATGATTGGCACATTTAATTTTTTGATCGGGACATACCAATTTATGCATTAAACAATTATACTGTATATATGTCATATTTTAACAATTAGATGTGCCAATCACTAACCTATGTGTGCAAATCATCTCCCACTTGATATATTGATGGTAGTTGTTCTCTACAGTTAGCGGTGATCAACGTTAAAGTCTGAATGTCATGGTTGTTTGTGATTATTTAACATCGAAAATTTTATTCTCTAGTAGTACTAAGCAGAGGAGTCTCAATTGATCCAGTCGAGCAATCCATTGTCTATTGGAATATGTCTCGTGGAATCACTTCCCTTTTTCTACTATCATTCTTTTTCTCTGCAATTTCATTCTCTACCGCGTTTTCATTTTTTTTGTGATTCAGACATAACAAACGTCCTCTAAAAGTTCCACAACCTAGCATACACCCGATAGCTATTTATATTCTATAACAATTAAAATATTTCATATTTCGACTTAGTGTCATTTTATGTATTGTTTTAGGTCTGTGATTTCAGTTTCGCTTGCCGTCACAACCAAATGTTGGTTCTCAAGGGTTGTGTTCGCAACTTAAACATAGAGGTCTTGTTATTTTATGTGTTTGGTGATTCAATTCATTAGTGCTTTTTGCGCTAATTTCAAATCACTTCACTTGAATGACAACAAACAAGATAATCCAAAGACAAATAAAATACATGCGATTTAATTGATCATATATTTTAGGACACACGTGACTAATGCAACATGAAACCCGGGTTAATGGCATATAATAGCAACGAATTTTTTCAAATGTTCACTTATTAGTACTGTACTCAATAAAATAGCATAATACCTATCAAACTTTGTTTTGGGTTGATATAAGCAAAAACCCGTTTTTTACCTCCAAAATCCACGTCAGCTGACAAATGTACATGCCACGTCATAAATTTGTACCGTTATGATCTACGTCAGATTGGGTTCATGTCCGATAAGTGAGCATTTGAGAAAGTTTGATGGATATTTTGAAACATTTGACAAAGTTGAAAGTTTGATGAGTATTTTGAAACACCTAAATTCACGTAATTAACTTAAAATAAAAAATAAAAAAATCAACGTATTCAATTTAACGAGTGTAGCAGGTTTCCGGTCACAACACGTAAGCAAAAGTATGATACTGAACTAAAATTTGAAAGTTTAATGGGTATTGTGATATTTTATAAAGTTCATATATGATAAGTGAACATTATTGTTGATACAAAAGTTGGGCGTTCCTTGATTCCGTACCAATCAGATCTTAATGCTTGAGACTTGCGCACTAAGAAAACAAAAAGACACCGTTAGGCTTATCGTGGGATTGTCTCCCACGATTATCCTCCGGCGTGAGAGTAAGTAATCGGTTTTTAGGATTTAGTTGAAGAGTTAGGGTTGTAAGTCGTACCTTTGATGAGAGTCGAGAGACTCTTTATATACACACGAAACCCTAGTTGGTTTCGTGCTCCTCACTCCTCAGCGTATCCCGCATAGGTCGGTTTTGATACATATCCCATAAATAAGAGATATCCTATCAAGACCATAAATAACTTCGGGTTTGGGCCAACGTAAGCCCAAACCGTTATCGTAATAGCCCATTCGTGATGGACTTGAGTATGGGTCGGGTTCGTGACCCGAATGCGGACTATACGTCATCATGTCCCCCCAGTCTAGTGTGCGCAATGCGAAATTGCGGACGCTAGACTAACAATTGTGGCTAAAAATATTCCGTGATGCGTAGCGGGGAAGTTTCAAGTATTTCCCGCCTAAAAAAGCAAATTAATCTAGTCCAAGTACATCCGTATCTCCTTCGTAAATCGTGAGGGGTGGGTGAAAAAGTGCTTTACCTTTTTGCCTCCCAGCCACACGATTAGAGCAAGTGGGGTACATGTGTCGTTCATCCAAGAATGTGTGTAACCCTATATAAAGGTTGGCCGTCTTTTCACTGTGGCTTCCACAGTAAAAATCATCATTTTCCACCATTGTTAAACCTTCAAACAGCAATCAAAGAATCAACGAAAACTAAGGTAATAGCGCGTGCGCTTATAAGAGTTATTGAAGGTTAATCATGGTTCTTCAATTGTCCGATTTTAATTCCGATATATCTGAGGATGAACTTCGTCAGTTCACCTCAGATTATCACATCCCTCTCGCATTGCATCCGGAAGTTCCGGTGGCGAATGCGTCAATAGCGAACTTCCCGCAAGGGAAGGTGGGGGTATATACACGTTTCTTCGAATTTGCCAACCAACGCGCACCCATTTCCCTATTTTTGTGCGATATTTTAAACCATTATCGTCTCCATATTTCACAGCTGCACTGTATAGGTGCAGCAAAAATAACTAATTTTGAAGTGAATTGTCGCTTGTTAGCGATAGAACCCACAATCCATCTATTTCGCGCGTTTTACCACACGTCGTGGTCAAACGGGTGGGTTTCCTTCTCCAAGCGCGCAGGGCCACTGCAGTGCTATACGGAGAAGTTAGACGCACTGAGGGATTGGAGAGAAAAATTCTTTTGGGTTGATAGTGCATTTTTCCCATGGATTTTTGAGTTCTACACTCGAGAATCATTACCGAGAGACGAGCGCCCCGACCCTGGATTGTATAACGTGGTTGATGTGGATACGATAAATACCAATCGCATACCGATCAAAGGGTACCCAGAAGAATTTTTGGTGCACCTGGGCATCAGTCGCAATTACTTCGGTAGTCCGGAAGAAGTGCCAACATTTTTGGATGAAAATAGCCGGGGTGGGTGCTTGTCTCTTCCTTCCTCTTCGCTTAGTAGTTGTAAGCGTTCTTCCCTTTGTAGCTTATCTAACACATTTTGTGTTTGTTTTTTGTTTTGTTGCGCAGAGATGGATCTATTCGGCGTTGTTCGCTTGGCGAAGCCCACTCAGGTGACCGTAGGGGTGCGCCCTTTGAGAGATGGCGAGGAGCCAGTGCTGCAGGCTACCGCGGGGCGCACGATGGTGATTGCGCAGGAGGAGACAGAGGAGACAGAGGAGGTCCCTACAGGTGTCACTATGGCTACTCCTCTGCGTAGCTTTCCTGCTCCTGGGTCGCAAATCCCTGTGGAGTTATTGCATATAGACTCGTCGGGGAGTGCTATGGATGAGTCTGAGGAGGAGGGCCCAGGGTTAAAGCGCAAGAGATCGTCTGGTGATGATAGCGCAGGGACATCAAGTAAGCGCCCTGCTATTTCTGTCGGGCAATCATCTGAGGAGGATGCGTCATCGCATAAAACTCCTCCCCCCAAGTAAGTACTTGTATCTTTAGATCTTCATTCTTTTAATCCGCGTTTAATACTATAGAGTAACTTTGTTATTTGCGTGTAGTGCTGAAACTGCTGTTGATGATGATGCGTATGTTGGGAATTCGCCACCCAAGACTGGTTCTGCACATGCTGGTGAGTTTGTGCCTGAGAGTCCAGTGGATAAGAAAAAATCTTCTGAAGATGCGCCAACGGATCGCCTTATAGAGGAGTTGGCGTTGGCTGCTGCGCACCAGGCTTCATTGGTTGCGCGGCTACAAGCTCAATATGGCGGTGAGGGTAGCCAGGTTGCGCAGAAGGACAAGGAGATTGATATTCTGAAGGCGCAGTTGGCTGATGCGCAGGCTGAAGTGAGGGCATCTGTTGTGTACGCCCAGAGAATTGCTGATGAGAAGATATCACTCCTGGCCGAACTGAATCAAGTGCGCACTGGAGCAAAAGAGTACAAGGCCTCCTGCCTTTGGGCCTTGAAATATATGGAGCTAAACAAGGGGAGACTCTTCTCTAACTTGGAAGAATTCCGCAAGGCTGTGGAGAGTTCGCTAGAGAATCAGGAGAGCAAGCTGCGCAAGCTCAGCATCGAATATGATGAGGAGTTGTATCCACATTTTGTGTCAACCATTGCTGAGCGCAGGTGGCTTATCAGCCATGGCTTGCGTCTTGCTGCCTTGACCACGCTGGAGTCTCGAGAGGTCAAGGACTCCTTTGGGGATGTGGTTCAATGTGCCCTAGCGCGTGGTAAGGCAGAAGCAGTAGAGGAGCTGTGTGCGACCAAGGTTTTGGCTATGTCTCCCTCCGAAGTACCTGGTTATAATGAGAACGCTTATGGGGAACTTGTTGCTGCTATGGAGAAGTTGAAACTTTTTGAGCTTCCTCATATTGCACAGCTGGAGCGTGACCAGGATTACCCCATAGGCGTGATCATGCAGGGTTTAACTTTGGCTAGGCACTCATCCGAAGACGCTGAGGCACAGCTTGACTACTTTCTGAAGCCGGATGTGTCGCAGCTACATGTGCCTATTTTAGCTCGTCCCCGTGACATCCTCAACCCTTTTGCCCTTGAGAAGGAAATTCCATTGAGAGAGTCTTTAGAAGCCTATGAGATGAGACTTGCCAGGAAGAAGGGCGTGAAGGGGAAAGCCATTCTGTGTGGTCTTGGTGCGGCTCACCTTCCCAGATCTGATGGGGTGCCCGTTAGCGTGGCAACGGTAGCGCCTAAGGATGCTGACCTGTTGCAGAGGCTTAAAGATGCTGGTAGTGTGGCGCGCCAAGCGAGTAGCTCAGGGCTCAGGCGTACTCGTAGCTTTTCTTGGTAATTTTGTGTAATAGATTAACATTTTGTTGCACATGTGCATGTTAAGTCTATATCTTGTATGAACTTGTTTTCCATAATAAAGTGTTGATTTGAAAAATACGATTGTACGCATATTGTATCAAGTTTGATTGTGGTTATAAGTTTTGTACTTAGTTATTTTGTCTTTGCATAAAAGATGTCTAAGAATCAAACCATTTGTATAAACACATTTAAAAAAGATTACAAGGATTTATAATCACTTATATCATAATCGTATATGAAATTCATGACTTAATCGTGTATAACATAAGCGTGTATGAAATTTATGACATAGTCGTGTATGACATGATCGTGTATAACATAATTGTGTATGAAATGCACAAGTTGTTGTGTATCCATCGTGGGGCGCACAAGTGTATGGATTGCAGCGTGCTGCGAATACCATCTTAAGGGGTTAATTGTCTTAACTCCTATTTTGTTAAACGCGCACAGTGTGCATTGATGTGTATCCGTCGTGGGGTACATATCGAACTTACTCCAACGTCTTGAGAGTAAGGTGTTTAACAAGGATGCGTGATCCTATGTTGATGGGTTTGCAACCCTCTTACTCAACGAGTCATTTAGTAGGTTTACTCATCCTTTTACCATCGTGGGTTTTTAATTGGTGCATGCACGCCATGTAGGCAAAAGATAATGTAACAAACAGTATTGAGACATAAATGATATATAAGCAATAAAGTAAAGTGTGTCACGGAGTTAGCTAGAAACCGCAACGTTTTATTAATACTTGCAAGTTTTTGTAAAAAGATAAAACATTTGTCTAAATGAAACAAGAATATAAATACACGGATATTTATTGAGCACTTACTAAAGTGCGGAGGTGTCCGTGTATTGGGTCGTAACCTTTCCTAAAGATAGCATCTCTTGAGATTGCAGATATTCCATGTGCGTTGTAGCTCACGGCCATCCATGTCACGCAGCTTGTACGCGCCTTGTCCTAGTGCTTCAATGACCTCATAGGGTCCTTCCCACTTTGGTCCAAGTTTACCTGTATCTTCTGCGTGGCTTGCATCATTAGCGCGATACACAAAGTCGCCTGGTCTGAATGAGGTGCTTCGAACCTTAGCATCGTAGTATCCCTTCATCTTTGACTTTGTTTTTGCCTCACGTATAGCCGCGCGCTCGCGCCTTTCTTCCAATAGGTCCAAGTCTATTCGTCATTCGTCGTCATTGGTCGCGACGTTAACTTCCGCGGTGCGGATAGTTGGTATCCCAATCTCAGCTGGTATGACAGCTTCTGTCCCGTAGACAAGGGAAAAAGGAGTGTCTCCATTGCTAACTTTGATTGTCGTGCGGTGCGCCCATAAGACATGCGACAATTCATCCACCCATCTTCCTTTGTGTTTGTCCAGGCGCGCTTTAATTCCTTCGCCTAGGCTACGATTTGCGCGCTCAACTAAACCATTGGTTTGTGGGTGTTTAACTGACGCAAAGTGTTGTGTGATATTCAGTTCTGCGCACCAGTCTTTGAATGGGTTATCACGGAATTGTTTTCCGTTGTCCGAGATGATCTCCCCAGGTAATCCAAAGCAGCATACAATGTTTTCCCAAACAAATCGTTTTACTTGATTACCTGTGATTGTCGCAACTGCTTTTGCCTCAATCCACTTAGTGAAGTAGTCTATTGCTACGATAAGGAATTTCAGTCCACCCGCTGCAACAGGAAACGGACCCGCAATGTCGATACCCCACTTATAGAATGGCCATGGGGAAGTGATAGGCGTTAGCTCTTGTTGTGGTCTGCGCGGGATGGGTCTATGAACTTGGCAATCGTTGCATCTCTTTATCACATCGCGCGCATCACGGTGCATAGTGGGCCAGTAGTACCCTGAGCGCAATGCTCGTGCTACGACGGACCGTGGTCCTGAATGCATACTGCATGAACCAGCGTGGATCTCTCGGAGTACGTAATCTGCCTGAAGAGGTCCAACGCACCGAAGCCATGGTTGTAGGAATGAGCGCCGATATAGGATACCATCTCTAAGTTCGAACCTCTGCGCTGTGCGCCGTATCCGTCGAGCGTCCTTCTGCTCATCGGGCAGTTTGCCCTTACTTATGAATTCGATGATAGGGGTCATCCATGTAGGATCCTGCTCTTCTATCACCGTAGATATCTCCATCTCCGAGATGGATTTGTTCTTTAGGATCTCCACTAAAACTTGTTTTGACAGGTGCGCAAAGCTAGTAGATGCGATCTTGCTTAGCGCATCCGCTTTCTTATTTTCACCTCTAGGAACTTGCTTAATGGTAAACCTGTCGAAGCTTTGCCCTTTAACCGCAGTGCGTGGTCTGTAAGAGATGTTATACTCGCCTAGTAGCACACTCCATTTTTGTAATCGCCCCGATGCGTCAGGTTTAGAGATAACTTGTTTGATAGGTTGGTCGGTAATCACTGCTATTGGGTGCGCTTGAAAGTATCTACGCAGTCTTTTGGCGGCAAATACTAACGCCAAGACCAACTTCTCCATTGGGCTGTAGTTAATCTCTGTCTTCTTGAGTGCTTTGCTTACAAAATATACCGGTGTTTGTACGGAATTCCTATCCGTCAGTAGCACTGCGCTGACCGCTCCATGGGTCGCGGATAAGTAGACGATTAACTCCTCCCCTGGTCGGGGTGCGACTAGCTTAGGGAGCGCTGCTATATGTTGCTTAAGCTGTGTGAAAGCTTCTTCCGCTTCTGCAGTCCAACGAAAGTATCCCTTTTTTGTACACTTCTTGAGTTTTTTAAATAAAGGAAGTGATTTATCCGTTGATTTGGACAGGAATCTATTCAAACCGGTTAACTTTCCATTCAGAGATTGAACTTCTTTCAACGTGTGCGATGAAGGAAGTTGGATGACAGCCTCTGTTTTTTCTGGGCATGGCTTAATGCCATCTGGTTCTATCAAATAGCCTAGGAACATGCCTTCTGTAGCGCCAAAAGTGCATTTCTTAGGATTCAACTTCATGTTGATATTTCGTAGTGTTCTAAATGTTTCTTCAATATCGCGCACCATTTCATCTTCAGTATGGCTTTTTATGACAAGGTCGTCCACATAGACCTCTAGGTTGCGGCCCACTTGCTTTTCAAATGCATTATCTACCAGTCGCTGGTAGGTGGCGCCCGCATTCTTCAGGCCAAAAGGCATTTTTGTATAACAAAAGACGCCTTGGCTTGTGTGGAAGGCTGTTTTTTCCTCGTCTTCCTTAGCCATTTGGATTTGGTGGTACCCTTTGTATGCATCTAAGAAACATTTAAAGGGATATCCGCACAGAGATTCCACTTTCTAGTCTATCTCTGGTAGTGGGTAGCAGTCCTGTGGACATGCTTTGTTAAGATCAGTGAAATCTACACACATCCGCCAACTACCATCGCTCTTCTTGACCATTACTGGATTGGAGAGCCAATCATGGTAATAGACTTCTCGCATGATGCCAGCGTCCACAAGTTTGTGTACTTCTTCCAGAATGGCTTTTGCGCGCTCTGGAGCCTGGCCGCGCTTTTTCTGCCTTACTGGGGAATATCCTTGTCGGATTTTTAGCTTGTGTTCTGCAATCGAGCGTGGCACACCAGTCATGTGCTTTGGTTCCCATGCGAAGATATCCAGATTCTCCTGTAAAGCCAGTCAACGCAGTCGTGGCTGGGCTTAACTGTCTTTGTATCTCAGGGCGCAATCTCTTGAAACAATGCTCATACATTATGTCCGCTGATGCCCCTCCATCAACATACATGCGGTGGATATCGTGACCCCCCGCATTTATCTCAATGGTGAGTGGTTCTGCCACTGCGTTGTCCGCAGCCAAGGTGGGGAAAGAGATTTCGCTTCCATGAGAAAATTTCTGGCTCACCTTTTGCCTAGTCTTTCGCTGCCATGATTGTATCATGTAGATAGTATCAGCTTTTTCCTTAGGCGCTTCTTTCTTGCCTCCGGTTTTCTGTTTGTCTTTCCCATCCTTAATATTTTTAACGAGATGGTCCAATCTGCCTTCTTTTACTAGCTTCTCAATTAGTTGGAGCAATTGGACATACTCATTGGTGGTATGGCCTTTCTGTGCGTGATACTCGCAGTACCCGGTCCCTACGCGCTGCCCTTCTGGGGTGCGCATTGGTGGGGGTCTCGGAAAGTTCGCGCCTTCCGTTGCAAATATCTCCCTTGGAGTCTTCGTTAGTGGGGTATACTTGTCGTTTCCCCGTCCGCCCCCTTGGCTGCGATAGTTTTTGTTACGATTGCTACTCTGGTCATTGGATTTTCTCCTTGGCTCTTCTTGTGACCTATGGTTTGAGTAGCCTTTCTTGCTATCCGCAGCGGCGGCTTCTCCTTGGATGAAGGACCTCGTGCGCTTCATCAGTTCATCAAAGGTTTGGGGAACCTTATCATTTAATTTTTTGATAAGCTCTGGGTTATTGATCCCGTTCATAAACCCTGAGATCTTTAGTATTTCAGGACATGCCTTGACATGTATGCATTCATCTTTAAAGCGCTCCATAAAAGCGCTTGTGGATTCCCCTTGGCGCTGTTTTACCCTAGCGAGCTCGACAGGGTTTTTGGCGCACTTCTTCCTTTGAGTAAAGTTTAAACGAAACGCCTTTCGCAACTCTTCAAACCCACCGATGCTTTTGCGTGGAAGCTTACTGAACCAGTTGCGCGCATTCCCTACTAATGTAGAGTTAAACATGTGGCACCACACAGGTTGTGGCCAATTTTCGATAGTGGCTGCTGATTCGAAAATTTTTAGGTGATCATCAGGATCACCTGTCCCATCATATGTTTTGACATTAGCAGGCATGCGCCTTCTCTTATTTTCCGAAAAATCGCTGATGCGCCGAGTGAACGCATCAACTTTTTGGCGGCGCCAGGGACGAGACATGTCTTCGTCTTCCTGGTCGCGGTGTTTTTCCCTTGATTTCCAGTGTCCTGTTTCTTTGTCCTCGTTGTCCGAGGAGTCACTTGAGGATGAGCTTACTCTTTTGCGACGCTTGCGCCGACTATCATCGGAATCAGAGCTTGAAGGGCTTTCGCTTGGGGAGCACCGTCGCCCAAGCCTATCATGAACCCTGCGACTGCCAAGCCTAGTGTGGACATTGGCGCGCCGTTCCCCATCTTCATGCTCCTCCAGATACTGAAAGTCGGCTGCTTCGTCATCCACAACCTTCCTTCCAATCCTAGTAAACACTGGGTGTTTGCGGCTATCCTTCTCGCGTCTTTCCTTTCGGTAGCGCGGTGGGGATGCTTCATGCTCAGGGTCGAAGTTGAGCCTGGCGTGCAGGCTTTGACTTGACCTCTTTTTCGCCTCCTCTCGCATGAGCGCAGCCAAGGTTTCGTAGTTCTGGGACACGAAATCACTTGGCGCTAGTTCAGGCGCAACTCCTTCTAGCGCGAGAGTGTCTGTTTCCAAATCAGGACCCTTGTTTCGGGTGGGCGCATTTGGCGGTTCAGTGAAGTTTAACTCTGGCATGGTAAGAGGAGTGCGCATTAGATCCACCGTGCTAGTGGTTGTTGTAGTAGCATGGGTAGTCCTTGTGATCGGTTCTACTGGGGTAAAATCCAGATCTGAGTATGATCCTAGGCTTTTGGGCGCACTGGTTGTTCCAGAGGGCGGCTTAGCGGCAGAATCAGTTTGCTGCTTCTTCCCCAGTAGGTCGTCATGCGTTTTCTTTGTCTGCGGAGTCCGCTGATTTGGGTTTCCATGCTTCGTCATTCTAGTTCTTCGTAGAGTTCTTAGTGTAGGGTCCCACGGATGGCGCCACTTGTTGATACAAAAGTTGGGCGTTCCTTGATTCCGTACCAATCAGATCTTAATGCTTGAGACCTGCGCACTAAGAAAACAAAAAGACACCGTTAGGCTTATCGTGGGATTGTCTCCCACGATTATCCTCCGGCGTGAGAGTAAGTAATCGGTTTTTAGGATTTAGTTGAAGAGTTAGGGTTGTAAGTCGTACCTTTTATGAGAGTCGAGAGACTCTTTATATATACACGAAACCCTAGTTGGGTTCGTGCTCCTCACTCCTCAGCGTATCCCGCATAGGTCGGTTTTGATACCTATCTCATAAATAAGAGATATCCTATCAAGACCATAAATAACTTCGGGTTTGGGCCAACGTAAGCCCAAACCGTTATCGTAATAGCCCATTCGTGATGGGCTTGAGCCCATTCGTGATGGACTGGAGTATGGGTCGGGTTCGTGACCCGAATGCGGACTATACGTCATCAATTATTAACTTTTAATTGTTTATTACTCGGTAATATTTTATGAATTTACCAAATAGATATATTCAATGATTGAAATAATAGAAAGGGTGGTGGCTAGACTACCCATAGTTTGGATTTGTATAGACGTGGTTTGATTCAATCCGGTGGCTCAAGTATGATTGAACTACCCATTGTTTTTGTGATCAACTACGAGCATGTAACAATTATAGTACGATGTATTTTGAAAGATATTACTTTAGATGCATTACATTTGTAACAGGGATGTGATTTGCACACTCTCACTTTTGATTTACATATTCCAATCTGTGTTATAAACTGTAACAGTTGTACATTTATTGTATCATGCTTTTATAGATTGTACATTAGAGTGTGTCAATCAAAAGTGAGAGTGTGGCAATCAACTCCCTTTGTAAAAAGCAAAAATTACTGAACGGACCGCATACGTGTTAATATTTGACATCGCCGCTAGTAGGCAGCGAACAAAGAGGCCTTTTTAGAGATAGCAAAAAAGTTATCACTGCAGGACAAGTGGCCCACGCAGGGTCCGTTTCAGTAATTTTCGCTTGTAAAAATGTCCAAGAATCTCATAAGTCCTAGCGATTATATTTATATTCAAAGAAATCAACTCGCAACTTAGCTTGCGAACTTCTAACTTGGACCTTGTGAGTTGTGTCCCGCTTTTAAAACTTGCGACCATGCGAACGTTTAAGCAAGCAAAAGCATCTCCCATGAAGCAACTAGCAAGCACGCAAGTAACTCCACAGATTCAAAGGTTTTGAATGTGTTGCAAGGTTGGTTGTAAGATTATAGGCTATTTTGGCAAAGCCGTAAACTTTTGATGAGTTTGTCAAAGTGATGAAGCGAAAAGTGTACCATTTTTAGGGGGTCATTTAAGCCCTAAATCGTATTTATTTGATCAAATATTGCCCTAAATCGTTCCTTTTGTCATTTTAGGTACTTTGGAGAAGAAATCTGGAAAAGGAAGCATTTTGGACGTTTTTGGAGCATAAAAGTGAAGAAAACGACAAAGTCTCAAAATCGGCTGGAAAAGTACCTTTGACGGCGTCAGGGATTGTTCCTGACGGCGTCATGGCTTGGCAAAAAAGGTGGATATGAAAAATACACATGATAAGCCAGAGAATTTTACAATGGAAAATCTGACGGCGTCACCCTTTGAAGTGATCAAGGCCATCACGGTTTAAGTTAAAGAGGGACGGCGTCAAGCCCATTTCTGACGGCGTCAAGCCTTGATAAGCCAGAGCGGATTTTGGAGCACTAAAGAGGGACGGCGTCAGGAAGGCCATCCGGGAACCCTAGACACGGCGAGGTGACGGCGTCAGGATCTACAACGTGACGCCGTCAACCCTTAAACTCTATATATAGTTTTGCAATTTTTTTGTCATTAGTGTGCAACTTTGTGAGGAGAAACCCTAAGACGAATTTCTGCCATTTTTAAGGGTTTTCATACCCTTGGATCTCCCATGTTTAATTGAAGATAAGTATTCATTTAATCAATCAATATGTCTATGTGTTGTTTGATTATATCTTGTTCTTGTCTTTTAATTAACATGCTAGGCTAGATTTATCTTGTGTTTGCTTAGATCTAATGAAACCTAACTATTGATTATTGGTTATTAGTGTGTTATTAATTGTATTGGATGAATGTTCATCGATGTTAGGCTTAAGAAAACTGGCTAACTTCCTATTCGGTAACTTGCTTGAACGTCTTAAGAAACATGAACCAATGCGTACTAGGTTTTTATGGTTGTATTTAATGCATGAGCGAATTCTAGTGATCCCATGTTAGGAGCTTCTTAGCCGGCTCGACATAGGAGTGAAGTAGGAGCTTGTAGAGTTGGGGAAGTACGTACGCCACCCCACGATTGGTATTAAGGAATACACCCGTCATCCACGCAATTAATACACACTAATCAACCGGTAAAAGATAGTTAAGGAGTAAGGAAATCTAAGTAAACACATTTCTCCCCATATAAGTTTCACAACTCTTTTCATTTTCAGTTATTTTATTTTATTTGCAATTGTAGTTATTTGGGTTAGTTGACTAGCAACTAATTCTGCCCACTCATTCAAACCCGAGATTTTACTTGCTTTCATAAAAATATAAAAATACAAAAAGAATCTTCCCTCACCCTTAGACCTATTAGAATAGTTTTTCAATTCTAACGACACTATTCCCTGTGGAGAACGATCAATCCCCCGTACTTACCACTACACTATACTACATCGGTCAGGTACACTGCCTGGTGGGGTTGTAAGCCTCTTGAGATCCCTCGAGAGGTAAAACCTGTTGTAAGGTCGCAAAACCACGCATCACAAAGCTAAAAGGAAAATTGGCTCACCATATTCACATCAGTTTTACGTTTTGTAAAGTTAATAAACATGTTTAAGTATTTTTCTGCGGGTCGGATAATGCTCCGAAATGTCCTTCGGCCTTGAGATCGTCAAGTCCTTTGGACAGCTGCTAAGAAAGTAGACGCGTTAGCCTCGCCCCGGGTGTGACCCCAGGACCAAACTCCGGCGTGAGAGTAAGTACCGGAAGGTAAGATAATAAGTATATTAGTGAGATAGGTACTGTGTGTAAAAGTAAGTTACCATTACTGTGGAGATCGCTCCTTTATATAGGAGACCTGTTTTTGTCCCCATCGGATGAGTCCAAACGTGATGGTGACACTTTTGAGCGGCAACTGGGACTTTGCCCTGTTTGGGTCTGTTCCTTGGTCTGTCATGGCTTCTGCACTTCTGTCACATACTACTAATATTAAGGTTGACTTTATGATCTGGAGTTAGCCGTTGGTCCGAGCGACTCAGACAGGTCGTTCAGAAATGATGTTTCTTTCGGATCATACCTTCCGAAAGTATATATTCTCAGTCTTGATTTATTTCTGGAGTTATTCGTTATCCGAACGGCCGTGGTCGTTCGGTTAGGGCCAGTCGGCCATATACGCCGACATGTCCCCCCCCAGTATCATAGTATCGTAAAGCGATAGTGTGATACTTTGAATTTTTTGTCTTTCGGTCTGCTGACATGGTAAGTCCGATGGTTCCTGTTTATCGCTATTCATGCATAAAACGCCAAAGGTCATTATTGCTTTCGTTTATTTGGGCGCCGTCGTTTTTACCGTGCTTTTGAGATCGTGACACGTGGGGATGTGTCTCATCGCGTGTCTCAGAAGTTGACACGTCTGCATCTGACAAGATGCGACGTTTCGTAACCCCACCCTTTCGCCTATAAATAGTCTCATTTTCTTCATTTTTACCACTGTGAAATTCCGAATCTTCTGACACATTTTCCTTTCGCCTATAAAATCCGAGTGGCTTTTGCGAGTTGTTCCCCTACGTCCCTCTTCCGTCTAGCAAGGTACGTTTCGTATTAGCGTTAATTTGTTATTTGCATTGTCCGGCTATACCTTTCCCTTCGGTTATGTCTCGTCGTTCGGTTTCATCTCGCGAAGAGGATCCTCCGGAATCCGAAGGGTTTGTTCCTAAATTTGATATCCGGAAATATACTTCCCATATGGATGAAGCGGCTATTACTTTGGTAGTGGATGAATTCGGTGTTCCGTTGGATCTTAATCCGAGACTTCCTCCGGCAGATATGACGATGGATGAACTACCTCCGGATGCCATAGGCTTGTATCTAGCGTATTTCGTTGAAGGAGGGATTAGCGTACCTTTTTCCTCCTTCTTGCTGGACGTCATCAGGTATTTCAAAGTGCATATCTCTTAGCTAGTTCCTTTGGGTTTGCATCGCGTTTCTCTTTTCGAGATTTACAGCCGGAGTTTACATGTCACCCCTACCACTCCCCTTTTTCGTGTGTTTTACAAGTTGAATAAGCAGGGGGATTGGTTTTCATTCGAGAAGCGAGGGGGTCGAGACAAGAAAGTTTGTTTCAACGAAATCCTCACAGGTTTAAAGGGATGGAAGGATCAGTTCTTCCTAATAGACAGACGGCTATTCCCTTTGCTATGCCGTGGCGTCATCGTGATTCTGATATTTCTGATCCTTTTCCGAAGGTGACTATACAGGAATGCCGAAGGCTGGCTCGAATGTTGTTGACCTTATCCGGGTTCACGGGGTTTTCTATATGCCTTGGGTGTGTCCCGACCATTGGGTTGCATCCGGGCTTCTGAGCGGCACTTACTGATGCCGAAGGGAGTGGTATAGCCCTTTCTTATATATTTTTGTATGTACGCTTATTTGCGGCCGAATGATATGGGCTCTTAATTTCTATTTTGCAACCTTGACAATGTCTGACTATCTTGTCAAACCTGAACGCCGGAAGGGGGCGTCGATGGGATTGCTCTTAGCATTTTCAGTCCTGTCCTTCCGAGGATAACGTTGTATGGCGATGGGGCTCGTATGACGGTGAAGTTCATGGCCATTCTCCTGTATAGTTCCCCCTCTCCGAATGACACATCCAACTCTATTTTTCCCAACGGTTTGGTGATTTGACCGGCGAATCCCAGCAGGTCCGTTTGGGTTTGTTTTAACTTGGCTTTTATCTCGGGACTTAGATTATCGAAGCAGTGTTCGAACATAACTTCTACAGACGCCCCTTCGTCCACGAATACCCTTCTCACCAGGTATCCTTCCATCATGGCTTCTACAATGAGCGGTTCGTCAGATGCGTCTCCGGGTGGTATGGCAGGGAAGGTGATAAGGACATTCATCCACCCCTCTCCATGCTCCCGCGACTTCCGTTTCTTCTGTTGCGTTCTTGTACTGGTCATGTTGATTATTTGTCCGAAGGTGACGGTAGGGATTTCGGTGTTCCCTCCTCTCGCGCGACTGACGGAAGGAGTTTTTGCACTCCTTCCCTTCGAATCCTCCGGACGTTTGGAACCCGACATTCTATAGCCTTGGTAGATTGAATGTCGGTCCCACGGATGGCGCCAATGTTTAAGTATTTTTCTGCGGGTCGGATAATGCTCCGAAATGTCCTTCGGCCTTGAGATCGTCAAGTCCTTCGGATAGCTGCTAAGAAAGTAGACGTGTTAGCCTCGCCCCGGGTGTGACCCCAGGACCAAACTCCGGCGTGAGAGTAAGTACCGGAAGGTAAGATAATAAGTATATTAGTGAGATAAGTACTGTGTGTAAAAGTAAGTTACCAATACTGTAGAAATCGCTCCTTTATATAGGAGACCTGTTTTTGTCCCCATCGGATGAGTCCAAACGTGATGGTGACACTTTTGAGCGGCAACTGGGACTTTGCCCTGTTTGGGTCTGTTCCTTGGTCTGTCATGGCTTCTGCACTTCTGTCACATACTACTAATATTAAGGTTGACTTTCTGATCTGGAGTTAGCCGTTGGTCCGAACGACTCAGACAGGTCGTTCGGCAACGAGGGTTCGTTCGGATCATACCTTCCGGAAGTATATATTCTCAGTCTTGATTTATTTCTGGAGTTATTCGTTATCCGAACGGCCGTGGTCGTTCGGTTAGGGCCAGTCGGCCATATACGCCGACAAAACCCATTGATCAATTTGAGATAAACAACGCGTGTCTATTATCGGATATATGTTAGTGGACTCATTTGGTTGAGGGTCGACCCCATATCGTTAGATTAGGCGTATACCTTTTGTAATTATCTATTTAAGACGGATCAATGTAATGAAATGATTAAGAGGCAATACCAATGTTTTCAATTTTGAAGTATTCGTTTTGGTATGTGTTTGCCGGAATTTGTGATGGTTGTGGTGAAAGGATATTCTAAACGAGAGAAAAGATGGGCTATGATACCATGAAAATATTGGTATTGTCCTTTAGTCATTTCATTACATCGATCGATCTTAAACAGATAATCACAAGGGTATATGCAAAAACCCTAGTCTATACATAAGGGCTCGTTCCTAAACCAAATGAGTCCACTAAAATATATCCGCTAATAGTGTACCGCTAGCAAAATAGTTGCATTTGTTGGTTTTTTATGCTACGAAGATTCCGGGTTATTTGCATTTATAATACGTTGAAAAAGTTTAGTTATGAGAAGTTGAAGAAACGAATCTGTATATTGGATTCTCGTCTAGCTAATCATTAACTTTATTATCAAAGAATCGCCGTTAAAAATCTGTGACCAAATCTTACTATATTATAAAGCATTAAGGCTTACTAATAATGGAAACTCTTAAAATTAAGTAATCCAAGTTATAAAGCTAAAAGTACAAGTAATTAAAACACATTTTCTAACATTTACAAGTTCTTAAGCTCAAAGTACAACTAATTAAAATAGAAATACTAACATTAAATACAATAAATAAATCATTATGTACATTAAATACAATTAATTAACGGGTCAATAAATACAATTAATGCAATTATTAAACACAATTCCTGCATTAAATGTCACTAATACAAATAATAAAGCACATTATACAAATATTCAAGCCCGAACGAGCAACGGGCCAAATGGGCTCGAGCCCGAACGGGCACGGGCCAAACGGGCTCGAGCCCGAACGGACACGAGCCAACGGGCACGAGCTAAACGAAATTCTTGATATCCGTAAATTTATTGTCAAAAAGAACATAATAAACTAAAATACATGATTCACCGAAAAATTTTATTTCAGGGTATCCGCCGCCGCAACGCGCGGGTACCCTGCTAGTATGTAAAATAGCCTTAACTTCAAGACTAGAAAGCTGTCTTTGAGGGTGGGCGACCTTCTAAGGCCTCCAAAGGCACCAAAATTTACCACATACGTTATTATTGTATAGAAGACATGTAGTTTTCTTGAATATATGAAAATACATAAATAGTTGGATTGTATATCTATATTATGAGAGCACAAGGTGTGGTAATGCCACCTCCAGTGTTATGCTGAGGTGGCAGGCGTTACGGCGGTGTTATTACACCGTCTCTCGACTTTAGGGTGCAGCGTTGCCATGGTAACGTGCGTTGAGCATGGTTTGAATTAAAAAAAATTACACAAGCGCCCCTTTAACGGCTACTCATTTGAATTTCAAAAAAAAAAAAAAAAAAAAAAAAAAATCACTTTTCCCCCCTAAAGGTTACATAACAGGCAGAATTAAAAAAAAAAAAAAAATAAATAAAAAAATAAATAAAAAATAAAAACCTTTAATAAACCACTATAAATAACCCACTTATACACAACTTTTTTTCACACTTCCACAACTCAAACTCAAATTCATATACTTCCTCTCTAACAAAAAAATAAAATAAACTTGTTCTTTCACAATGATCCGAATCAAAGTGACGAGGAACGTAACAACTGGTCCGATGTAGATGACGAAACTGACTTATACTTTATGATGGCCGCGTACGAATATCACCAACATTTAAAACAAGAAGCAGCTCGACCTCGCTTGACCCGTAACCCAATCTACCGTGAACGTGAAGTTGCCGAAAAACGTTTGATGACCGACTATTTCAATCCAGGTTGTAAGTATCCGCACGTGATTTTTTCGAAGAAGATATCGTATGAGCCGGAAACTATTTCTAAAAATAGTCAAAGGTATTGAATCTTATACTTCCGATCCTCTTCCAAGTCATTTTCAATTCTTTAGCCAAGCACCCGATTGTACGGGTCGAATGAGTATAAGTGTTATTATGAAGTGTACAGCCGCCATACGCCAATTGGCATACGGCACCTCACCCGATGCGTTTGATGAATATTTACAAATGGGTGAGCATACTTCACGTGATTGTCTTGATAATTTTAACAAGTGCGTTATTGAATTGTTTATGCCGGAGTATTTAAGAAAACCAACCTATGACGACATTCAAAATATTTATGAAAGACATGAGCGTTATCATGGTTTTCCGGGAATGCTTGGTAGCATTGACTACATGCATTAGGAGTGAAAAAATTGTCCAGTGGGTTGGCAAGGGCAATATGGTAGGGGTGATAAAAAATACCCAACAATAATGCTTGAAGCTGTTGCTTCGCAAGATTTATGGATTTGGCATGCATTTTTTGGGGGTGGCGGGGGCGAATAACTATATTAATATTTTAGATAACTCTCCGTTATTCGACGACATTCTTGATGATGTCGCCCATGTAGCTCCATATGTGGTAAATGAAACCATGTATGAAAAGGAATATTACTTAACTGACGTAATTTACCCACAGTGGGCAGCTTTCTTCAAATCATTCACGGTCGCAACTGACGATAAACATGGTCATTTTAAAAGGAAACAAGAAAGTGCACGAAAGGATGTCGAACGTGCTTTTGGTGTGCTCGAAGGACGTTGGGGTATACTACAACAACCGACACGTCAAATGGAAGTTACCAGGATAAGTAGAATCATGTATTCTTGCATTATTTTGCATAACATGATTTTAAAAGATCAAAAGTTTGCACTAAGTGAGTATAGCGAAATGTGGGTGAATCCGGTACCACATATGAGGCAAGAAAGGTGGGTTGACAGATGTGATGTCCAGCGTCGAAAGGAAAAAGAAACACGTGACAGAGAAATGCATACTAGTCTCCAACAAGACATTATGGAGCATCTTTGGCAAAAACATCTTCAACGACAACAAGAACAAGAGAAAGAACAAGATAAATAAGTATTTGTAATTCGTATGTTTTTATTTCCGTATGTTTTTATTTTCGTATGTTTTTATTTGTAATAGACTTTAATGAATGAATTATTATTTATGAGGTGATGTTATGAATGAAAAATTAGTTAAAGGGTTTAAATTGTAATTTATAAGTTTTAAAAGAAAAGTGGGGCAAAAAACGTGGTGTTATGATAAGGGGTGTTTTTTTAGTGTTAATATTGAAATATTAAAGCTGATGTGGCGCTGACGTAATACAGTGTTATGAAATAACTTAGGTTAACACACCTTGTGCTCTGTGGGAAAAATAGGTGAAAATTATACCTTTAATAGGCTCTTTAATGCTCAATGCATCACCTTTATTTCATAAAACTAACAAATAAAAGAACCTAATAAAAAGTAAAAAACCAACATGTCGAAAGCTCAAACCCCATTTCCCCACAATCTAATGCTTCCGTTTAATCATCTCATCATCTCAGACTGGAATCCTCTCATGTTTCATTGAACATGAGAGGTTATGTTAGCCAATTAGAAACAAGATACATGAAATGAAAGTCCACTTCTTAGTAAAAGTTAATGGCCCACTTTTTTGTTTACTCTCACAACATTTTTAACATCACCTCTCATATCCACTTTGAATATGAGAGAATCTCAATCCCATCACCTCTTACATTTATTTAACTCAATTAATTATCAATTACTAGTGTGATTTTCAGAACTAAAGCAATACGGAAATGATCAAATAAAAAGGATTTTCTACTAGCTATCCCTATAGACGGGCTAGGTCAACATGGTCACCGGTGAAATATCTTACTATCTTATAATGGAGGAAGGCTTTCTATAAATAGAAATACTTAAAAATTCAGCTTGCTTATTATAAAAGTTCAATAGCTTGCACATAATTTCTCTACCACATAACTTACAAGTCTTAAAGCTTAATGTACAAAATACAAAGCACTATTAATGTGGTCAAGATATTTAATGTAGTCAATTAATTAACTAGTCAATAAATACAGTTAATGCAGTTATTAAAACACCTCTTACATAAGAAATACAAATTATCAAGCATATTGTACAACCAACTTAAACACAAATCATGCATTAAATGTCACTAATACAAATAATAAAGCACATTATACAAATATTCAAGCCCGAACGGGTAACGGGCCAAATGGGCTCGAGCCCGAAAAGGGACGGGCTAAACGAAAGTCTTGGTATCCGTAAATTTATTGTCAAAAAGAACATAATAAACTAAAATACATGATTCATCAGAAAATTTTATTTCAGGGTACCCGCCGCTGTAACGCGCGGGTACCCTGCTAGTATCGTATTATCCTTAAGTATCGCCTCTTGGTCCAATTATTTCCGGTTGATGAGATATGCCCTGTTTATCGCAAGGCATGTTTGGATTCATTTGAGGAACATGTGGTTCATTGTAAAGAGCTCCCGGGCTTCAAGTACTGACACGATATGGTTAGAGACGTCCTTTTTGACGTATGTAGGCGTGTCAGGATCTCCGCCACGAAAGAAGCACCTGTGAACTTTTTGACTGACCCATCGGATGGAAGATCCAGATTGAGACCGGCTGACGTTTTGGTTTTTGGATGGGTTGGAGGGAAACATGCATGCTTGTGTGGATCTGACCGGGGTTTCTCCTCTCGTGGGTTTGAGTAGGCGGGGTTTTACAGTTGGACATGCTGTTGTGAAAGCCGCCTTGTGCAAGGTGACAAAACACGAGAAAACATGCATTAAAAATCAACACGCGTTTATTCCTTTCGCGTTTGATACCTTTGGTTTCTTTTGCACCTGAGGTGGTGTAGCTACTCAATAGAGTCGAACGAGTTATGAACAATAATGTTATGACACCTAGATCCACAATAAAAGAGTTTGGTTTTGCAATTCAAAAAAGGCTACGGATTGTTGCTCGTTTGACTTCTACCACTATATAAATCCTATTTTAATGTCAATAAATAATTTTTCATAAGATCTACAGTTTATTTTGGAGCAATTAACTTTACAGATTTGATTGTAGATTATGCATCAAACAATGTCAAAGGTGTGACGCTTTAAATGTAGCTAGTTTGTATACGGTCAAAACTTTTTATTTAGTGTTACTATTGAAGGCCCTGCTTAAATTTTCGCCAAGGGCCTCCAATTTCCCGGAGATGGCACTAGCCCCAGATTAAGACTCAGAGTAGCCCAAACAAGGACATTTGAGATTTCTGTTTAAATTTTGGTCCTATCAAGACCAGTTTGTGGCGTTACGGGAAAAATATGCTTATATAGGACCAAACCCAATTTAGACCAGACCACAAAACAAATAAGTTGCTATAATTGTTACTTAATCTGTGCTTATCAGCATGTGTTAACACTGAAAACTTAAATCAATTTTTATTATTAAAAAGTAAAATGTGTTATAGCTGCTACATCATATTACAATGATAATTATATCCCCAAAATGTAACCCCAAGAATACTAACTTTATTTTTTGGGTACAAACTACATATTATACTAAATTACCTCAAAAAAGGACCGGTCCATGACTGGCTGTGACAATCGGGTTTAGACCCGCCTTGTATTCAGGAGCAGAGGATCATGACTTAAGTGTATGCTAGGACTCGGCTTTAAGGATACTATCTGTTTGTTAGAGCGTTAGTGTACGTTACTGCATCTCTATCTGACCTATTCAAGATCAGATAGAAGAACAAAGTTAATCTGGGCATACCCGTTACATATAATGGTCCATCTTTTACATAAAGCTATCTAAGCATTATAAACTTTCATGTTAATTCATATTCAACAACAGTTTTGTGCTCTTGATATGTACGTATAAACAATATTTAACCCTAAATCATTTTTGATCATTTGACGAGCTCCTCCTCTTTGGCTTCTTCCAACTCACGTAGCCCTCCAACCTTCTGCTCAATCTCTTCTATCAACTCTTCACGCCACAATGCTGCTCTCGCCTTTTCTTCTATATCATCTTGCTGTAACAAATACAATGTATCATCGTAAACAAATGCAGCAAAACCATATTCATTGCATGACATATCTTAAAAAGGTGTATAAACTGACGTTACCTTTTCATAGACCCAATGCCCGGTTCCATCTCCTCCATCTTTCCTATATTGTTCTGAGTCATAATACGGATCCTAAAAAACGATTCATGGCATTAAGTATCCCTATCCAGTTTAATTCTCTTGATACTTAATTATGGGCAAACGTGTGTATTTGTTTACCTTTGTTGCACCGAAGAAGCAACAACCCCAAACTGTGAACATGATGTACAAAGTATCTGAAAAACAAAAATAGAACAACGATTTATATCGCTTGTATGAAATGATTTGAATGACCAAAGAAAACCGAGTAAGACTCACATATGTTCTTGATTTGTTGATCAGTGAGATGCCATATGGATTTGTGGGTGATGAGGTCTCTTTGGCCTTCCATGTGTTCAACTAAAACTGCCATTAGTGTCAAATCTGGTAGAGCATTCAATCTACTCCTTTTGATATATTCACCAACAGATTGCTGTGTTCATATGGACTTGCATTAGATTTGTTAAAAGAAAGCAAAAAACGCCTTTTCTCCCAAGAAATCAAGAATGACTATTTTTCAGTTGGATAGGAAGTAGTCATGCCATCACTATATTGTCTCAGTTCTGTGTCATATTGCAAACTACTGTACAATAGTTTCTAATGTCTACTAATACAAATTCAAATAGTCAAATTAAATTGCATTCTTTTACTTTTGGAATCCAACTAACTTTAGTTTCACACTTATGCTAATGATATACTTCCATTTCTTTTATTAATCTACATATTTAACAAGAACAATAAAAATATAAAAGGAGACACAATGGATGTTTGGAATGAAAAAAAAAAAAAAAAAAAAAGGTTACTATCGTCTATCTTGCTAATACAAGTTTAACTTTCAAGTCAAGAAAGAGGGATTATTAACTATTGTACCTCATATCAAAAGATTAATAATAAGTAATAACCACCATGATTTGAATGAGGGTGACTAGAAGCTAGTTGCCCTATAGAAGCCATTAATTAATATTTTTTTTGCCTTATAGTCATCTATCTAACAAATACATGTTTATATAATCCCATTATCCAAAGAATCATAATTTCATGAATTACATGGTGATGAGTAGAAGCTAATTACCAAATGGAAACCATTGAGGAATCTTGAGCCTGAAATTTGCCTGAGCTGAAAATAGAAAAACATGAATATAAGTACATGATATAAATACTTCATGCATGGAAAATGAGATTCAACTTTAGAATAATTACTGATTTTGATTCCAATCTTGTTGCATTGAAAGATGGCTTATGATGGATATGAGGGTTGATGATTTTGAAGCTCATTATAGCTTCTGCCATTGATAATTATGAGAAAAATTAAGACTGAGGTTCAACACCTTTGTGTATGTTTTTTTGTTTTCTATTTCTTTGTGTTGTTTTGGTTGGATGTGTAGGAGGATAAGGAGCCCATTTGTAACCACCCTTTCATTTCATCTCATGAACTACAAAATATGGCTAGAATACAACTTTTATTCTAAGTGCTATTTTGAAAAAATAAGCTATGTTTGATTAGATGTCAACTCAAATTTACATATTTGTTTAGTTACATTAATATTTCGTTTGATAGATTCATGTTTGAGTACTTTATTTGAGCATTATCGTATATACTCCGTAATGTTTTACTTAGAGGTGTATGAATGAACCGGTCAGGTGAAGTTGACCCACGATTTATTTACTTCCCTCTTTTATTGTGTATAAATGTATAATTTACGCGAATAGTCCCTATAACTTAGTAATCCTTGCGGGAAATATTATCGCATTGAAACCTTTACATGCTATTGCGAACGGGGGATGCCATGTACCAAACTAGCAACTGTTCGGGTTGATTAGACACCTTTACGCGCCTTGTATACTGTTAGAATAAAAATCCGTTGGTTTTCACTTACTTAATTGACATGGTTTGTCAACTTGAGCGAGACATGTGTAATGCCTCTCTGCCATGTGATCGATTAAGTGATGTATGCCAAGCAAACAACATTGTAAATTGTAATGGTAATCTTATTTTCTTATATATTTCTGCAATCTTGACTTGCATTATGTATTTCACGAGTTGATGAATAGTACTTGTGCTTTCGCAGATGATCGATAAAATTAATAAAAACTGTTGAAAATATAATCACTGTTGTGAACAAGAACAAAAATTGGGAGAATGAAAAGTATTCTTCAATTGATAATTAACTATGAGATTTACAAAGAGTATATATATAGACAAACATTAGGGCAAAAACCCTAATAGCTAACATGGGTCATGGGCCTATTATGGGTTATATGGACATCCACTAACAGGGGCGCAGCTTCATTGGGGCGGGGGGGGGGGCGGCCGACCCCCCGAAATTTTTTTTGCGATGTAGGGGGTATATAGTTTTCGTGTAGAAAAATTTCGGTATATTCGGTTTCGACCCCCCAAAAAAATAGCGTTAAGAAAAAAATAGCCTTAGGAAAAAAAAAATTTAGATCCCGACCCCCCACTCAAATCATCCAAGCTTCGCCACCAATGGGTTATATGGACATCCACTAATAATTATCCATAACACTCCCTCTTGGATGTCCATATTGTTAATACGCTTAGGGAATGCTGCCTCATTAAAAACCTTGCCAGGAAAACCCAGTGGGACAAAACCATGACTAAGGACAAAAAGAGTGCAGCGCGTATTATCTCCCTCTGATGACTACATCACTTGGTATCTTGTAAATAGGTCAACGAAATCATCACTGGAATGAGAAGTGTCTTGTCGCCTTACATTATCTTCATGCAATAGTTGCTATCTCCTTTCCAGAATTTATGTATGGTTTGATGAAGTCGCCTTGATTGTTTGCTCTATCAAATGCCAGGAAAAATATTCGCCACTTGTAACAATATATCCATGTTGAGATCGATCATTGTAAGTTAAACATATATCCTGCATCTGCAAAACTAACTAAACTTGTTTTGACGGGTTAGTAAAATATAAACCCATATCCTTTGTACCTTGAAAATATTGAAATATTTGATTTACTGTGGTTCAATTTGATCAACTACTATTCTCGAGAATTTTAAATCATGACATGTGTTCCATGCATTCTATATTCCTTAAGGAATCTCAACAAAAATGAGCTCTTGTTTTATAATATTAGACGCATACAACTTATTTCTCATATTGCCAGACATAACATTAAATATCCTTTCTCATAACATTCATGTGTATGGATTTCACCCAATAATCACGTTTCATCATAAGAGACTTTCATAGTTCATTAGTTACTTGCGTCTTTATATTCTTTGGCCATTCATTTTACAACTACACTTCTTGTAGATATCCAAGATCCTCACCTTGTATTTATCATGCGCATTATTATATACAGTATTATCGACGTCGTTTCAGTTCTTTTCAATTCCACACTTTACTAGACATTATATTCTATCATTTGTTGAGATCTCAAAGTTTTTTTTCTTCATGTACCCGGGGTTTTCAATATCCTTTCATGTCTAGTTTTTCTTTCAGAGACTATTATGGGGTCTTTATTACCTCGATTCGACCATCTTAATTTATTGCTCCATTTTATCTATTCATTCGAGGACTTTTTATTTGGAATCGATTCGTCTATCACGCTGCAGACGTGCCATAGACTTACTACCAATCAATGATTTTACTGTTGGGACACACATTGTAATTGGAGCAATAGCAGCATAATATGATCTAGTTACTTTCTTTAGGTCACTAAATATGTCTGGCATTTACTATATCTGGAATGTTATTTGTCCCTTGAACTTTAAGTTCATATTCATTAATGTGAGGATCAACATCTATATCATAATTCATTCCATATTTCTCGCTGCTCATTCTCTCCCCCTGAATGAATTATCAATTTAAATATCCCATTTTGTGTGTTGTGGTGTATTTACTATATATCACACAATTACAAAATCTCACATGGGAAATTTGGTTTGTGACCAAAACCATTCTAACGGGGAGGATTCATTATAGATTGTTGGCAAGATGCGATTCATATGTCATAACATGCCCCATAAACTAAAAGTTTTGTTCTCACAATATTATTGGCTTTGCAATCAACTGAAGACGTTTTATAAACGTTTCAACAAAAGCAATTCGCGTATGAACATGGGCTACTTTTATGTTCAACACTTATTCCAATAATCGCCCAATACTTGGAAGTTTTCACCACCATTTTTAATAATTTAATTTGGAAAACCGTGCTCGCATTTTATAAGCCGAGCCATTAATCACGCTAATCTTAAGTTGCGTCTTTGATGATCATTTTGACGATGCATCGATTTTATAAATCAAAATGATCCATATGGCACATGTATAGGCCTACATACATGCCCTTTATATTTTTCCACAATTTAAGGAAGCAAGTCCTTATTTGTATTTTATGGTGATAAGTAAATAACCAACTTCCACTGAGAACAATAAAAATTTATCTTGGAAGAAACACATCATTCTTCTATATATTTCGCATCATCACTAAACCGGAATGGTCGAACCAGTTTGCCAATCAATACAAGTTGCACAATAAAAAGATTTGCAAGTTTTTGCTCCATGATAACTATACGTTGACATTAAATACGTGTTAAACAAAACACATAAACAAAACACCGGGTGAAACAAAAACAAGTAAAATATGTACATGAGATAATATACGTTGTGTTCATATCATGAATTTTATTTACTACACATTGATAATCACATTATCATATTCAATTCACTTCAAAGAGTTGAGCATGTTCAAGAAAATAGGTTTAATAGTTATAGTATTCTATTAGAGCTCGTAGTTTTACATGATTTGAAGCAATTAATCGGCAACTGTTTACAGTAAATACTTATTAAAATCATACACAATAAGTACATGTATTCATGATGAGATCCAGGGAGCACCATAACATATTAACTTATCAAAGTAGATAACTTTCTCTTTATTGCGGAAGCTTAATATTATGAGACTAATTAACATGCAAAAATCGTAAATCAAAAGAGTAAATCATGTCTAGCATTTTTTTTTACCAAGCACATATAACATGCATCAATCATATACATATATATCACATAGCCATTTTAACTTCCATGCATGAATTTCATAATATTTTACGCCAACCAACAAGCACATGAAATTATCACATTAGAGAAAATGGTGTTGCTAACTTCGATTACATAAATGGGTTGTCTTATGTTTATCATAACAACTAAAATTGAGGGATTTGCCAGACAAGTTTTTACCAATCACATATATTTGGTTCGCATAGTTAACAAAGTTTTTCTGTCACTGTTAATCAAGATTTCATAGTCTTATAGCTTTACTTGTATATAGACCAACGTACATGACTTATCCAACATATTTACCTATAAGCACTATCCTAATACTGCTTTACACACTACTGTCATCGAAATCCGGCGGTATGATTGCCTACAGAACTGGTAGCCATACCACCCTATAAAGGTACTACGCACAATAGTAGGCTGCCTTATAGACATAACTCTATAACAGAGTAAGCATGACTTGCCACTGACAAAGCTGAACTGTAGAATTAAAGGGTTCCCTCTCAGTGAGAATATAATTAATGACACCTAATACATAGTGGCTGCAATGAGACCGCCCCTACCATTATTACTCAAATAATAGTGCGGCACACATATCCATTTTACCTTAACACATTATTTATGATACTATTATGACACAGGTTATACATTAGGATTGAACAACAAATAATCGAACCTCTTATCACATAGAGGTTGCAAAACTCAAACTACAACAACACATGGACATACTTGCAACATGACACAAATGTGATTCTTCATTAATAAAATCACTTTCATATAAATTAAACATTTTCATCATACCATATAACTAATCGGTTCAGTTTCAGGAGAATGGCGACAAGCACCAGTAAAGATATGATAAGCGACAGTAAGAAAAAAATACTAAGTCATGTACGATCAGATGCTTACCAATTATTTACCAATTATTTAGCAACATATTTATGTTCACGTATGTCTATTACTATTACATTAACAGAATATATATGAGTATATCATGAGGAAAACAAGAAAATAAGTAAACTTGTACATAACCGTAGAGGATAGAGGGTTCGTGACATACCTTCCGGAACAGGAAAAAGCAAAAAAATAATAACCTTTTAGAGCGTGCTGATAACGTGTTGTGAACAAGAACAAAAATTGGGAGAATGAAAAGTATTCTTCAATTGATAATTAACTATGAGATTTACAAAGAGTATATATATAGACAAACATTAGGGCAAAAACCCTAATAGCTAACATGGGCCATGGGCCTATTATGGATTATATGGACATCCACTAATAATTATCCATAACAATCACCATATTCTGGTGAACGTTTTTTTTAAACCAAATTACCAAAGTGGACCATTTCCTAACCCACTTTACAAGAATGAACTAAATTTTATCACTTTACCAAAAGAGACTATTGCGCACAGTCTAATATATGTGCGCTGTGCGCTTGCTATCAGACATTAAAAGAGTGGGGTCACCAAGGTTGCTGATACCTACAGGTTTCTTTACCACATCCATTCATTCTTTATCTTCATTCATTTTATCTTCACCATCGTTTCTGTTGAACCTTTTATTATACTCGATCAAATTTAAAAAATACATCACAATTCATTGGATTCTTATGTGAAACAAGAAACTTTATTAGGCCACTCACAACAGTTAACTCAGCCTTAAATTTTAAGGCATGCAACGTCAGCTTTTTTCACCCCTTAACTTAGTTCAGCTTTAACCCACACAACAATAACTCAGTTTTAACACACCTTAACTCAACTTTACACATAAATTTTCAAATTCAACCCCTAACTTATAAATTACTTCATTTTTTTTAAAACATAACATTTATTAAAACATAACATTACATTCAAACATAACACACTTTAAAAAAAACTTACAACGAAATTAAAGAAATAAATAAAAATAACGACGAAATTAAAAATTACATAATAAAAATAAATACAATCTTAAATCTACTGTGAAGGCATCCCGAGCTTGTGTTTTGCCACAATGCGAGCTTTTTCTTGGTTGATCCACCACACCACCTCTGGAGGTTGCCCGTCGGTAGATTCCTTCAAAAACTTTATTTCCTCTAGCCTTGTTATCGCCTCCTCTTTTTCTTTTGTAGCCCGATACGCGGCTTCTGCCATTTCCCGTTTGTTACGATACTCGAGTGTCATACTCTCCACGAATTGCACTGACGAGCTCGTTCCTCCCGTACTCGCTCCCGTGCTCGTTCCTCCCGTGCTCTCGGATCGAGCTTTCTTTGCAGCACGCCTTCCCATTGGCCTTGGTTGTTCATCATGACCAAACAACGCCTCATTTGTTTGGCTTGGTGGTTCATCGCCGGTTAAATCAATTCCCTCCGGCGTGTCCTACTTCACATGACCCCGTAAAACCTCCTCGTTGCTAAAAGGAGTGGTTTTGTGCTCGTCCCGGTACATTTCTCGGGCACGTTTCAGGATATCAATTTCACTTTCGCCACTTCTTTCTTGGCGTTTGGAACGTTTGTAGTACGCGTTGAACTTTGAGCAATCACAGTTCAACGTTCTCCACTTACTTTGGAGCATATCCTTGTTTCTTGGTTGGTAATTGACTCTGTTAAACTCATTCTGCACCCGTTGCCAAAACGTATCCCTGCTTTGACTTCGACCCACATGTGCGTCTTCCGACGCTGCAACATAACACTCAGCAATCACTTTTTCCTCTTGTGGGTTCCAACGTTTGGTCTTGTTGATGACGGGTTCTTCAGCATCATCATCCAAAGGTTCGGGTTCAGGGTTTCTTGATTTTCTCGCATTTCGTTTGATACGCGAGAACTTATTTTTCTTTGGAGGAGACGTTGGAGTGTCGGAAACTTCATTGGTTGCGGTTTGAGATTTTTGTGAATGTTGGGTGAAGTTGAGATTGGAGAAATTTTGGGTGTTTAGGTTAGATTGTTGTTCGAAATAGAGCATTTGTTGATGTTGTTGGTAAAGTTCTTGCTCCGACAAGCCAAGTGGGTTCGGGATTGAAGATGAGCCGGTGTTCGGGATTGAAGATGAGCCGGCGTTCGGGTTTGAAGATGAGCCGACATTGGGGTTATTAAACCCGGAGCTTAAGAGATCTAAGAACGATTCGTTCCCGTCATCGTTTAGGTTGAATTGAGACATTTTTTTTGGGTTGAAGGTTGAAAAGATAGTGTAAATATGTAGTGTATTGAGTTGTGAAAGTGTGAAAAAAAATATGGTGTGAAATGGTTATTTATAGAGGATTGAAAATGGTTTTGAATTTTTTTTTTTTTTTTTTTTTTTGTTTTTTACTAAACCCCGCTCCATTTAACGGCTAGAAAAACTAGGGGACGAAAATGAAAAAAATTTAAATTGCAACGGTTTGAAAGTGACATATGTAGGGGGCGAAAGTGATTTTTTTTTTTTTTTTTACATGTTCCACCCTTAACGCTGCGTTAGGGTGCTAACGCAGCCCTTAATGCAGCGTTAACGCCCCTAGCTCGCAACGCCTAACGCCCCTTAACGCCACTTTAACTTGCAAAATTGGTCCTTTAACGCACGTTTAACGTGCTTGTTGTGAGTAGTCTTAGAAAAGTTTATAAAACTGGAAACTAGAAACTTTATTGGAAAAGTTTTAAAACTTAATGAAAGTATTAAATCAAGAAAGACGAGAAAATCTATTAAAATGATGTAAAATCAAAGTTGTGTACGAAACAATTGGTGATTGGGTGTCTGCTACACTTTGTGCGCACAAGTTTGAAAAAAAGGAACGTGCGCTTCTGCGCTTCAAATTTGGACGGTTTTGTAATTTTTTGTAATTTATTTTCTTTTTTCTTTTTTATTAATTCATGTGCAAAAAAAATTGCGCTTGTGCGCTTTAAATTTGGACACTTGTGGTTTTGTAATTTTTTTTTTCTTTTTATTAATTCATGCGCACAATAATTAAAAAAAAAATAAAAAAAAAAAAAAAAATCAAATGGTGCGCTTATGCACTTGCAATTTGGATTCTTGCTTTTGTGCGCCTGTTCGCAGTAATTTTGTGCGCTTGAGATTTGGATTTTTGTGTTGCTTTTTGTGCGCGTTCTAACACATGTCAAAATCATATTCATCGATTAACACATGCCTTTCATCCTATGATGGCGCACTTTCATAGACCATTTTCGTAAATATCATACGCGCGGACCATTTTCGTGAGATGGTATCAAAAAGAGTTCATTTAAAAAATTTACTCTTTTTTTTTAACCAGAAACAAAATTAACTAGGAAATGGATATATATCAGATTTCTGTTTGTTTTTGTGATAGAGATTAAAGAAGTGGTAAGAGAGAAATTTGTCTTTTTTAATAACACATGTGGCGCGTTTCATGTCTTCATGAACAATACTTGGTGTCATGGCAAGCAAAAACTACTCATTTGACAAACCTCTCTCTTTACAACCCCCTTATCATAACTAACCACAACTTACTCATTTGGGTCCCATCACTTTTTAATTTTATTTTTTATTCAAATTTCCAAATAAACTAAATTTATTTTATTAAAAATAAAACTACATTACAACATATTAAAATTAGACGCAACTTAAAATAACGATACGGAAAAAAAAATACGGGACTTAAAATAACGATACAACACGTATTAAAATAACCAAAGTCCAATAGTGTAGCATGATTCATTGTGCTTATCAGAATGGTAGCTACATACCAACGGTTCATCCAAATTTAGCTCTTGCAACTTGAAAGAAAGACTAAAGGAATAAAAAGGCTTGCGTGTTATGGCGGGAGTGTTTTGTTGGTAGTTTTGTTTTTTCAGTTTTAGATTATTTATGGACGTGTGTAATTTTGTATTGCATATCTTTTGTATTATGGTTTTTTTATAGGTAGTTTTGCTTAAAGTAAAGAAAAGAAAGCGTAAAAAATATTCATGTCGTGGTAATGACATGTTGTTTTATCAGTTAGCATATTTTTTTTTTTACCAAATATGGCTGTTGATCTATTATTATCCAATTTGTAAAATTACAATAAAATCACCACAAATGGCATGTACAATTTCCAACTTACATATCACAAATAGCTTACCAAGCATAAAATGGCAGTAACATTTTGAAAGTAAGGCAATGAAATGCGAGTAGCAATAAACATAGCATGTGGTATTAATATATTGTAGTATGAAGTTTAATACATAAGTAAAATTGTTAGTTTGGCACAAAGATCTGCAAATTTCTCACTGCGTTGACAACACATCGAGAACCTACAACTGTTAAAACTCGCCTTTTCCCTTCCTATATGTTGCTTCATACAACTCAAGCATCAAGGATTCGTTAAAAGCTCCATGTTCGTCCTTATACTTATTAAAGACATCTGTTGGAGTTCACAAAAAAAACTATTTTAGGTTGATCTGCATGTTCTGTATACCAAGTTTACTGCATATACTAACTACATGATACATAGAAGCCTTCACGCGTCAAAAAAATATAGTTTTGGAAAAGTTATCGGACCTTTTTTATAGCAGGCAAGTTGGCTGAACCACTTTAATGAGTATATTTTCTGCAATCTTCCATATATCTTCATACGCAAATGCATGTGTCCAAAGTTTGCTACTGCAATACTACATTATAAATTTATAAGAGCATATTTATTCCCTTATACTTGTCTAGTCTCTTATAGTCTTATGACAGTTGACTACAAATCTTATTAATTTTCTACAACATCAAATAATTGGCACTGCAAACTCATAGTATGCATAAGTTCTTATAAAATCCTACACCAACAACATGTAGGTCAAATATGGTCATCTAAACTGGTGAGGCTTCAATGATCAAGCTAGAGTTTGTATGGGCCATCGGCAATAAGCTACAGAATAAATATACAACCTAAGGCGCCTAATCTGTTATGATATTTGGAAACATTTTTATAAAGATAGTAAGAAAGCATACCTGAAGAACATGATTGTTTCGTCCATCTCCACTCCCTATTAGTTTCTCTAGTATTAGTGAACCATATCATCTTAATAATCTCATGACAAATTATCTATTAAGCACCATCCGCGCTTCATTAATGTAAAGAACTAACCAAATGGTTCACTCAAGTGGTTCCGACATAACATCCTGGTGGAAAAAATCAAATAGAATTAATTACGAAGTCACCAAATGCCTAAAAAAAGCATTGTAAGCGACATGTATTCTTATGACTAACTAACATAGATGTTTATTTACAATTATATATGCTAATACATACCCTGTGAAAACGTAGAGGGGGGGGGGTTGAATACGTTACCGTTTTAAAATCTTAAAACTTGTTGTATCAAATATCCGTTTAAGCTTGTTCTAATATGAAAGATGTTTATAACTTGCATAAGTTAAAACATGTTGTCACACAAGTATCATCAACTAATCACAACACAAGCAATCACATAAAGCAAACATAAAAGTACAGTAGTAAGTAAAAGAAAGCGCAAACCGAACACGATGATTTATAGTGGTTCGGTCACGGAGCTCCTCTCTGCCCTACTCCACTCCCCGAGTACCCAACTCGAGAGTTACTTCACTAGATCAACAAGCTCCCTTCTCGGCGGAGAAAACCTTACACACGTCGCTTACACTTTTTTCGGTACAAAGCTAAATACCGGGTTCTAGTTCGAGGTAGAACCAACTTAACGTCACCTATACAATTTTCGACACTAAGCTAGATGTCGAGTTCTTTTACATGGGTACAACCACTCCCGTCGTCGCTTAACCTTTTTCCGGTACTAAGCTAGATACCGAGTTCTTTACAAGGGTACAACCACTCCCGCTATGTTTTATGGCCCAACATAGAAACCTTGTGTTTTATGGCACAAACACATAAACCATCTAATTTAATAAGAATAGATTACAATGATGATCAATGACATAAATGGGTCATGGATATGAATGCCTAATCTAAATGAACTTCCATTGATAGGAAGCCTTCAATGGATGAAGATCACAAGCTCCCTAAACTTGTTGTGATGGATCTTCATATATGCATATGGAATCTACATGAACTTCTTGAATAAGAAGTCTTCAATCATTGAGGATGTCAAGTGCCCTTGAATCTTCATATGTTGGAATGCTTTGGTGAATGATGACTTCAAGATCTTCTAACCTTCTTGGTGGATCAGGAAGTATGCAAGCTTATGATGGATGATGACTCATGATCTCTGAGCTAGCTTCACAGGATCATTACGAGTGTATGCTTACAACATAATGAAAGTTAGTAACATTATGATCATTATGTAAAGGGTGATTAATGTGTGTTTCTACATGATAAACTACTGATCTAAATGTATGCAAAGGGTAGAGGGAATGTGTGTTCTAGTTGCTTAAAACTATGGGTAAGCAATGGGCTACTATTTATAGGAAAACAGTTTGTACATGCCACGGATTTGGCGGATCCAAATAAAGGGATCCGCCCTTTATGCTGTTTGGTTCCGCCGGGACCTGACAGCTAAGATTTTCACAAATCTTTCCATATCTTGCCATATCTATCCATATCTACCAAAGTCAACTTTGTTACTTAAGAATCTTTCCAAAATATATCTTTCCATATCTTGCCATATCTATCCATATCTACCAAAGTCAATTTTGTTACTTAAGAATCTTTCCAAAATATATTTCAAATCTTCCTAAGATTTTCTAATGAGGTATGCCATGATGTCATGTATATATTTCCATTTTAAGATTTAAAATGTAAATAATGTAAATGTATATATGTATGTAACATGTATCCTAGTGATCATGTAACATGTATATGCTAGCTTAACTAATATATGTTTACCAAGATGTATCATGTTAATTTGACACCTAAAATGTACTTATCCTATTAATCTTAGGAAACATGATGTACAAGTAAAAATACTTGTATATGCAAAGGTGTAAAATGAGGTTCTAAGTAGAATGATTAACCTTTTGAAATACTTAATGACCTAACCGTATTTTAAACATTCTAAATGGTTTATTAAGGGTTTGATCATAATGCCACATAACAAACATGTACGAACATGTGTTGTATCATACGAAGACTTGAGAAGTCGAGAGGTGTTGAATGTATGCTGAGACAAAATAAGATTACAAGTAACTTGTACATTTTACGTTATGTATCAAGTTACATGTTTGTCATCAATCAAAACAAACGAGACTGCTTGTACTAACAATCTCCCCAACGAGACTACTTGCACTAACATACCCGATTATTTATATAAGTTGTTAACAATAAAAACTTCATCCATCATGTTCCAGCAGCACAAAAGCCATACAATCCTGATCGCCTACAAAAAAAATCGCCATACTCATTACCATGGTTGCCAACTTATCCCAAAACAATCTTCTAAAACTAAACGCAGCACCCAACACAATGCGGCATAGCTTGATGGGGTATTTGTTGCTTCTAAAGCTGTAGTGGTTGATCCAAAAGGGGAGTAAATAAATAACTTCCACGCTTTCTAATATTCGATTTTTATATGAATTCAACGCAAACACTTATTCCAAAACCTACCTGATTCACCGCTACTGTAAATCCAATTCATAGTTAAAATTAAACGCTAGTTCGACGGTAAATTGACAATAATCTTCCAATTTTCAGGGGGTTATACATATTTCTAATGTACAGTACTCTTTATGACCACCTTTGTGGTCAAAAACACGTTAACCTACCAACTGAATCATTATAGAATAAAGAAAAAGAAACTGAATGTATATAATTAGCTGGGGTGTTTGGATTACACTATTATAATTGACATCTTCAAATGGATTTTGCAGAAAACTATTTTGTAGCTTCCACGCAGTCACAAAACACCGGTTAATAGATATTTGGGTAAGGTTGTCGTATCTTCAGAAAAAGAATAAGTCATTAAGCACTTCAAATAAGCCTAGCCAAACACCCCTTAAGCACTATAAGTTTTCGAGGCACGAAAATAAAAGACAATGAAAGGAGCATTTACCTTAAACCGAAGCGTACAAAATAAGTTTATCCGAATACCCCTTAAGTTACCTGTCAACCACAGTTTAATAATTTTAAACACAAAATCTGCCATTGGTATAGCAGTACTCAAGTGTAGTGTGGCCCTTAACCTAATGACTAAGGTTCTAACATGGTTATTGACAAAAGTAAAGCCCTAAACAACTTACAACATAACATTTTAACACTAACCTAACATATATATATATATATATATATATATATATATATATATATATATATATATATATATATATATATATATATATATATATATATATGAATCAATATTTTAGAATTTTTTACTTTATTAAAAAGATTACTTTTGAGGATTTTTATCTTCCAAAAGGTGATCAAGCTAACATGATAGGATATGTTTAGAACTTCTAAGATTAAATGCCTGAATTACTAAGGTTGCAACACCACCGGCACCATTCATAACAATGATTGATTTACCTTCTCCAAAACCCGTTCTTTAAAGACCTCCATATGTGATGATAATAGCAAGACGGAGAGCAGCAGCCTATACAAAATCCAATTTCCTCGGTTTCAATGCCAACAATTTCTCTTCAACCGCTATGTACTCGGCCAATGATCCAAATTGTTCGGATCCATTCACATCGTTTTCTATTACATCTTCGTATACCTCATCTTTTTCTTTTAGGCTTTTTACAGTACTTCCAACCTTTACTACCACTCCGGATACATCGTATTCTGGAATAATATGTTATTACACAAAACAAAAGACATTTCAAATATTTTCACATGTGATCATACTATATAATCATAAATTTTTTGTAATAATTTGATTATGGATTAAATAAAGTAGTCCAAAACTGGCTGAGCTAAAAAGTGGTTGGAACTGGATAAGGCGCGTATAGAAGCTTTTCATGCACAAACAGATTTTCCAACAAAATAAAATGAATCAAGATCATAAGGTTATTAAGGTTAATTAATATAAATACATAAGAAATCACTACCTCTTCTCTTCTTCCTCATCAAATCCTAGCTACAACGACTTCACTATAAACAAAATAATCTTAATGTATTCCTACAGAAAAAAAATTGTAAAGAATACTTAACTTACAGAATATTGTTGGATAATAAATAAAAGATGAATGCATATACCTACAAAACCATTATAAACCTGCACCTTATTAAGGTTAATTAATATAAATAAATATGGCAGAATGTAGAAGTTGAAAGTAAGTTACCAATTTTCAAACTTACCAATACTTGTATTCGACACATTATAAAGGTATATTATGAAGGACTGTGGTTAGATGGTAGGCTTCATAGCTGAACTTTCTTTGGTGCTTTGACAATTCATCCAACATAATAAGGGCAAATGGGCATCCTCCCAATCACTGTCAAAAGAACTCTAATTAGAAACATATGCATATTACTGAAACTGAATATGCAATTAGGAGAACAAACGCAAACCCATAAAATGTGTTGGGCAGGAATCCATGTCTTATATTGATATCTTTTATGTGGGTATAAAAATATATTTGAGGTTTTCTTCTATCGTATATATACACATTAAATCTCACATAGATTATATGAATGCCGAGTGTGTATAAAGAAACGTACAATGAACTTACCAAGCACAATGGCAAAGACAATCTATAACCTCTTCATGGTAGAGATTTTGGGCCTCCTTCAAGCGCCTCAGTTGCTCACCACTACCTCGTCCTCTTATTAGCCGATCAGTTTCTTCCAGCTGTGATATTGAATGTGACTGCCGAGACATGTAAGCCAATGCCTGCAGCAAACATATATCATAAACTTTTGTCAAAAGCTTTTCCTAAATTCAGTTAACTACATACAGTGACTAGTAAAGTGACTAATAGTTTTCCCATATCCACCCATCACAGTTTCGGTTTCCTCTGGAGATACTCCGGTCACCTAAAACCAATTGTTACCCAACAAATCAAAAACAGTACAATCAAATTAACTACACAAACAGTCTAAATTTCCTCTTTTTGCACAAATTATATATATATATATATATATATATATATATATATATATATATATATATATATATATATATATATATATATATAAAAACAAACAAACAAATTATATCACTAATCGAACAAAAAAAAAGTTAAAACAAAAAATCCAAGATTACCTTGAAAAACTTTGATTTGAATATATATATATATATATATATATATATATATATATATATATATATATATATATATATATATATATATATATATATATATAATAAAAAAAAACACAAACAAACAAATTATATCACTAATCGAACAAAAAAAAAGTTAAAACAAAAAATCCAAGATTACCTTGAAAAACTTTGATTTGAACACCTTTTTGCAGGAGAAAATCAATTTCTTCTCTATCGCTTCCAAACACCTACAAAACACCAAAATCCATTTCAACATCGCTCCAACAAAAACATGTGGCTCCAAGAAACCCAGCTAAAGAAACCTGATATTGCTAGAGAGAGATGAGAGAGCAGGTGTAAAACCCCAAAATTAAAACAATCCGAAATGACTAAAATGCCCTTAAATTTAAATTTTAAGAACTTATGAAAACTATGTAAGTAACATCATTTGATCTTAACCTAAAGTGAATAAAACCCTAAGTATCGAATAAATTTAGTTAACAAAACTATACACTACAAATTAAAAATCACAAAACAAGTTCCGTAAACCATGATCTATATATATGCTAGGCGATTTCTTTTTTTTATGTGTCACTACACCATATTTCGGCCCAAGTAAAGAGGAGGTATCATGCATTGACTTTGAGTGATCACAAGCCCATGTTAAATTTGGCCCATTCCTTGTGTACCCATAATCAAAATGTAGGATTGTTCTCTAATCCCTTATACTGAAAATTTCACTCCTTTGAAAACCCTAAAAACAAAAAGATCGGCTCTCCCTTTGTCTCTCCTCATTCGACCCATAGCAGCAATCAACTAGGAGTTTTGGTGATCTTGTGGTGTTCTTGCCCTAAGGTAATCATATTCACATATTTTGCTACCCATTTGGAACTCTTGAAAAACCCTAACCGACCCTTTTCTCTTTGCTTCTTGTTTCTGTCGATCATACCAAGGAAGAAGGAAAGAAGAGTTGGTAATTCGGCCTTGTGGTGTTCTTGTGTTTTGATCACGCTACGAGGGTAATTGTATCACTTTTGCTTGATTCTTGTTCGTATTCTTGTTGTTCTTGTCGAGTATTGGTCACATAAAATGATAGAACAAACTACATAAAATCATATACATGATCACATAAAATAATGATCTCAAAACCCTAAAATCTTTATGTATGAATCGGACCAGGAGTATATGTGATGAAATTATTCGATTTGATTATGTTAAGACCTTTTATAATTGACCTAAATATGTTATGGATTAACCTATAATCGTTGTGTGTCATGAATTAAAGAGTTAGAATGATAAAACCCTAAGTTTATGCATGAATCTGTGAAAACTGCTATTGATCCAGGAAAAGACCCAATTTAAATCGAATGTAACTAAATGATGTGAACGTGTTTTTGGGTGTTTTAAGAGTCTAAAACTAAATTCAATGAAATAGCTACCCGGGAAAATTTATCTTGTAATTTTTAGAGGCCTGGAAGGTTACTTTTTGATTTTTGGAAAATTAAGTGTCTGATCGGATTTGTATGTCTAGAAAATTAGTCCGTGTTTCTGATTTTTAATTTTCAAACCGTGTCGAGTTAGAAGGTGTCCATTGAACTAAGATGTATTCAATATGTCTAATAATAGCTGAAATTTTTATGGATTTTTTTGAATTTATCTGAAGGGGTAAAAAGGTGTAAACTTGTCGGGTGTTTCATCAGATACGATTTTGGAACATGTTGAGAACATGGATTTTTAATACGTACGTATATAACTTTATAAAATCTGGAAAAATTACATAAAATACTTAAGACATTTTTTAATGTGTGTGAATTTTTATAGATTTTATTTCGAAGTATTAACGTGATTCATAAATTATTGGAAACGTGTTAAATTCGTAAGTGTAAAGGGCTGTTAAGGATTAAAAGGTTTAAAAAGTGTTATGTGCTTATTTTCTAAAACTAAAGGGTTTAAATCGTCATTCTTTTAAAACCAAAGGACCTAACTTGTGAAAACCTGTAACTTTATAGTAATTACATTTTTATACCCTAAATTTATGAGAATTGCATATTAATCCTAAACTTATGATAATTACCTAATAAACCCTAAATTATGGAAACTACCTTATGAACCCTAAATTTACGTAAAAGACATTATGAACCTTAAACTATGAATATGATCATCTTTAATACTTTGAATAGGCATACGGGAATGTTATAACTTAAAGTTACTAAATACGGAAACTTGCTATTTTTGGAAAGTTACCTAAAATGGAATAAGAACTAAAATGAAACCTTGCGATCATATGAAGCTTATAAGTACATTATGATTATTTGTAGATCGGTTGAAGAAGGAGTGATCTCCTACTTGATTTGCTTTTCATTTCTTTTGCTTGCGTATTCGTTAAGGTACAGATATTCTGCCCTTCTCAGTAAGGTGCCTTCGTACTCATGATTTTCTGATTTCTGACTCATTATAGGATTTCCCTAAGCCATTGCTATGTTTCCCTTTGTTTGTGAACTCTTGATATGACCTTTCTGATATTGAATCTTTCTGATACTGAACCTACAGATACTGAACCTTCTGATATTGGACCATCTGATATGAACTTTCTGATATAACTGAAATGGTAACTGACTTATGAAACTGAACTGAATACTGGATAATTGATACTTGACCATTGACCCACAGTTTGAGACTACGAGCCACTCACTAGGCATGAGGGTTTCATGTCCATGTCATTGATGCACCGATGGCATGACTCTAGGGCAGGAGAGTGATGACCTGTCCCGTCCCTGACTTTATCTGATTTGGTGTATGAGGAGTTTCTGGCCACCTGGGGCGCATGGATGCATCCTAGCTGTTACTGTTACTGTTACTGTTACTGATATATATACTGTTATTACTGGTGACTGATGGTGTGTGCGATACACGTCTTTCACACTCTGGGAGCTAGCTACTCCACTTACTGATTGAGGACTCCCCTCATATTTACTGATTACTGAGAGGTCTCCCCTCTATATGGCTACATGATGATACTGTTACTGTTACTGTTACTGGGCTCATTGAGGATTACTGTTTCCTACACCTTATACCCTTGTACTTCTCATTACTGTTAACTTTTCTTATGCCATAACTCTGATTGATTCGTATTTCATTTGCTATTCATTATTCTGTATTACTGCTTGTTACCGTTATATCTGTTCACTGAGCTCTCGTAGCTCAGCCGCATTTCTTTTCCTGCGGCAGGTTTTAGTAGGAAGCTGGGAATGGGTGGAGAGTACCTTGGACTTAGAAGACTTGATAAGCTACTTTTGGACTTAGAAGTGATTAGAAGTTATTATATTTCAGAATTAGTATTTGCATTTGTAACCTTGTAAATTTCCGTATTTCATTTGTAACCTTTGAGATTTCTTGTATTACTATAGATGTATGCTTTGTTTTGATCTGATATGAAACCATTGTTTTGATATCTTTACCCTTGTCGGGTTGGGGTGTTACAATTTATGGTATCAGAGCGACAGGCTGCGACTCGTAATACATTTACCCTTGACCTGTGAAGTTTAGACCATTAAGTTTCCACTGTAGGCGCTCATAAGATAACCTGTAAGAATTTGCTTTAGGATTTCCCTATAGGAACTTAAGTTCTGATCAGTGAGGAATGGGTAGACTTTAAGGCGTTTGTTTAAGCATCTTTGCTTCCGCATCACTCTGATTCGTGCCTTGCTTTTGATTAAAGTCTGTTAAGATCATTTTTGGAAAATTGCAAGCTTATGCTTTGCATTACCTAAGTTTTGAACCTAAATAAATCTCGAAGGCATTAAAAACTGCATAGTAATTGCCTGACACTATTTGATCCGTGCCTGCAGAGTCTTACTCTGACCTCTGATCCTTCTATTAATCATTTTGATGCCTCTACGGACATTCTGAAAATCTCCTTGGCGATGACGTACTTGACACCTTCTGTTATTTGCCTTTTACTTTTGATAAGCATTTGATACTTTCTGTTAATTGTCTCTTGTTTTGATAAGCATCTATGAATCTTCTGACCCTATCTGAGTTCGTCTTAAACATCTCCGTTGCCATGAGAAGTCTGGTGGTGTTTTAACCACGAGTATAAGAATGTTTTCCTCTCACTTCTGAACGATAAGACTTGCGTTGTCGATCTGTTTTCATTGAATAGTTAACTTTGATTTTTATCCTGATAAAGGATAGGTTGATTGATCATTGACGACTACCCTCCTATGTTTCACCTTCGGTGTTTGAAAACCATTTTGAAATCCCCTACCATGATTCCCGATTGTTAAACTTTTGCTATCTCTACCTGATTTTAATTTTCATTTCCGACCTGTTTGATAAGCAGTTTAATACTCCTCTGACCATTCCGAAGGTCATTTGACCTTAAGGTGTTTGACCCATTCTGTGAATTAAATAAACCGTGCTGGATATAAAATGTATCATCTGATATTACTCTGTCCTTGCGAAATCCATTACTACTCCTATGAGAACTCTGGTGATTATTAGCCATGGATATGACGATAATTTTGTCTCGATGAGAAATGGTTAGCTGAGCATGATGAAACTGATAACTGATATTCGATATGCCTCACTCTTGACAGTTATACGATGTTTGTATTTCCGATGACTCACAACCTACCTGCCACTTATGCTAAATAGCTAAACAAGACTCCAACACCTTGAATTGTTCGTTTATCTATCTCCACACTTTGATGAACCATGTACTTGACCTTGATATATGAACTATCTGTCTGGATTGGCGACCGTACTCATCCTACGAATCCGTTTACTTTTGACATATTCGATTTTGAGGTCTTTAAGTTATGGATTGGCTGGCCCTCATACGCTGCCAGGGACTACCGTATCTGATTTGTGACCTTTAGTAATATGTTTCATCCCACTTTCATTATGATAACCGGTAACCGCTCAAATCTGTTAACGCTGCTATGGAAACATCTACCTCGGTCTCATTTGATTGATGATTGTCCCCTGACACTTATTTGTATCCACTCTTAGAAAACGTTGGCATTGGAAGTTTGTTGTGCAAATTTTCTGGTGTTCTCCGATGGAACTCTTGGGTTTCCCTCCTGTTTGAGAAGTAGAATGAAATTGGAACCAATCTCAGTTGACGGACCATGATGCCATAGAAGTTGAGAAATTGGAGAAGATGATGGAATATGATTTTGTTCACCTCAGTGTTTCATTTTGAATACCCTGTTAGTTGTGAAGAAGAAAGAGAAAACTTTGGAGTATCGACTATCGTAAACCTAATCATATCACTACCATGACCATCTTTCAATTCAGCGTGTCAATGAGTGATTTATTCTATCTTTGTAAACTCTGTATCGGACGGCCTCACTTAGTGTTTGAAGGACTGAAGAAGCAACCACAAGAACTTCTAAGAAAAGAGATAACTATTTGAGAGTAACCTCCGGGAAGCATTTCAGTGTTAGGCACGAAGAGGAACAGGTAGATCATTTTGTAAAGTGACCCTTTGTTCGAGAAGAGTATATTGGATTGGCGTCCCGAGATTGTAGCAGACAACACTACCACGCACCCGGTGACGACAGCAGTTTGAGTCGGTAAATTTCGAACGGTGTGAGAAGACCTGCCAAAGACACGCAGTCTTGCTTCTCTATTCACTTTAGTTGTACTAAGATGAATTGAGAGCAGAAGCAGACTCGCGAATGAAAGAAGGCACAGTGACCATGCCGGAGATTCATGTTACTACACCACGGTTCCAAGAAGAAGTGCCGAAGGCTTGAGGAGCCAGACTCAAGTTTATAATTCCTCTACACCCTATGATCATTCGATAGACTGCATGGACTTGGAGGAAGTTTAAGATCATGTATTTGAATGGACGATAATTCTGAAGCGAACGTTCGTATTTGGAAGAGTTGATCCTGTGAAGAATGAAGCTAGGGGTGACGTAATTCATTTCCTCTTGACCTACTAAAATTTCCGTTACCTGATGATAGGATCCCTTGAATTATTTATGTTCCCTGTTAAGTAATTCCGCTCGGTGTTCATTCTGCGTATGCTGGACGATGGTTTTGTTATGTGAAATTTGACGAGTGGCGGACGATCTGATGCTTTTAACGATGTACCAAATTATGATAGACATTCTGGGACTTCCGTTAACTCTTTCGAGTAGTTCGTCCTCCTCTTAGTTATGGTGTTTGATTTTGACGACCTCTGAGACTGTAGAAGTACTAGGTGGATTAAGATAGGTGGTTTTGATTACGACTTGAGATAAAGTATGATCATCATGAAGGCATATTTATGTGGTGCTAGTATTATGACGCCTGATCAACGTGATAATACTTACACCATATAACGTGCACTCATTGTGGCCATAGGATATCTTGGGGAGTACCTAAGAAGTTTAGAATCTGAATCTCCGTAGGATTATCCGTGTTTGGTTCATTCTATACTCTGTTTGCGTTCATTAAATATCTGGATGAGTTTGGACTCTCGTTTGTATTCTGTTGGCCTCAGTTATAAATCTTAAATTCTTGTAAAGCTCTCTTCTATGGACACAATCAATTTAATTTGAACTCTTGTTCGTATTCCATATAATTTCCTGAAGATTCACCTATCATCCACTTTATGTTTCATGGAACTCTTGATCAAAATCAATTTAGTTTGTCTCCTTTGAGAAATTTGAACCCACCCCGTTTTAATATGAGTCATGAGAAACTTTTGGTCTGAAGATCTTTTGGAAGAACCTCCTCGGGCATGAGAATATTACGATGATCTGTTGCTACTTGCTACGACTTCGTTTCACCTTGCGACTTCAAATTTCGAGGACGAAATTTTTTTGTTAGAGGGGAAGAATTGTAAAACCCCAAAATTAAAACAATCCGAAATGACTAAAATGCCCTCAAATTTAAATTTTAAGAACTTATGAAAACTATGTAAGTAACATCATTTGATCTTAACCTAAAGTGAATAAAACCCTAAGTATCGAATAAATTTAGTTAACAAAACTATACACTACAAATTAAAAATCACGAAACAAGTTCCGTAAACATGATCTATATATATGCTAGGCGATTTCTTTTTTTTATGTGTCACTACACCATATTTCGGCCCAAGTAAAGAGGAGGTATCATGCATTGACTTTAAGTGATCACAAGCCCATTTAAATTTGGCCCATTCCTTGTGTACCCATAATCAAAATGTACGATTGTTCTCTAATCCCTTATACCGAAAATTTCACTCCTTTGAAAACCCTAAAAACAAAAAGATCGGCTCTCCCTTTGTCTCTCCTCATTCGATCCATAGCAACAATCAACTAGGAGTTTTGGTGATCTTTTGGTGTTCTTGCCCTAAGGTAATCATATTCACATATTTTGCTACCCATTTGGAACTCTTGAAAAACCCTAACCGACCCTTTTCTCTTTGCTTCTTGTTTCTGTCGATCATACCAAGGAAGAAGGAAAGAAGAGTTGGTAATTCGGCCTTGTGGTGTTCTTGTGTTTTGATCACGCTACGAGGGTAATTGTATCACTTTTGCTTGATTCTTGTTCGTGTTCTTGTTGTTCTTGTCGAGTATTGGTCACATAAAATGATAGAACAAACTACATAAAATCATATACATGATCACATAAAATAATGATCTCAAAACCTTAAAATCTTTATGTATGAATCGGACCAGGAGTATATGTGATGAAATTATTCGATTTGATTATGTTAAGACCTGTTATAATCGACCTAAATATGTTATGGATTAACCTATAATCGTTGTGTGTCATGAATTAAAGAGTTAGAATGACAAAACCCTAAGTTTATGCATGAATCTGTGAAAACTGCTACTGGTCCAGGAAAAGACCCAATTTAAATCGAATGTAACTAAATGATGTGAACGTGTTTTTGGGTGTTTTAAGATTCTAAAACTAAATTCAATGAAATAGCTACCTGGGAAAATTTATCTTGTAATTTTTAGAGGCCTGGAAGGTTACTTTTTGATTTTTGGAAAATTAAGTGTCTGATCGGATTTGTATGTCTAGAAAATTAGTCCGGGTTTCTGATTTTTAATTTTCAAACCGTGTCGAGTTAGAAGGTTTCCTTTGAACTGAGATGTATTCAATATGTCTAATAATAGCTGGAATTTTTATGGATTTTTGTGAATTTATCTGAAGGGGTAAAAAGGTGTAAACTTGTCGGGTGTTTCATCAGATACGATTTTGGAACATGTTGAGAACATGGATTTTTAATATGTACCTATACAACTTAATAAAATCTGGAAAAATTACATAAAATACTTAAGACATTTTTTAACGTGTTTGAATTTTTATAGATTTTATTTCGAAGTATTAACGTGATTCATAAATTATTGGAAACGTGTTAAATTCGTAAGTGTAAAGGGCTGTTAAGGATTAAAAGGTTTAAAAAGTGTTATGTGCTTATTTTCTAAAACTAAAGGGTTTAAATCGTCATTCTTTTAAAACCAAAGGACCTAACTTGTGAAAACCTGTAACTTTATAGTAATTACATTTTATACCCTAAATTTATGAGAATTGCATATTAATCCCTAAACTTATGATAATTACCTAATAAACCCTAAATTATGGAAACTACCTTATGAACCCTAAATTTACGTAAAAGACATTATGAACCTTAAACTATGAATATGATCATCTTTAATACTTTGAATAGGCATACGGGAATGTTATAACTTAAAGTTACTAAATACGGAAACTTGCTATTTTTGGAAAGTTACCTAAAATGGAATGAGAACTAAAATGAAACCTTGCGATCATATGAAGCTTATAAGTACATTATGATTATTTGTAGATCGGTTGAAGAAGGAGTGATCTCCTACTTGATTTGCTTTTCATTTCTTTTGCTTGCGTATTCGTTAAGGTACAGATATTCTGCCCTTCTCAGTAAGGTGCCTTCGTACTCATGATTTTCTGATTTCTGACTCATTATAGGATTTCCCTAAGCCATTGCTATGTTTCCCTTTGTTTGTGAACTCTTGATATGACCTTTCTGATATTGAATCTTTCTGATACTGAACCTACAGATACTGAACCTTCTGATATTGGACCATCTGATATGAACTTTCTGATATAACTGAAATGGTAACTGACTTATGAAACTGAACTGAATACTGGATAATTGATACTTGACCATTGACCCACAGTTTGAGACTACGAGCCACTCACTAGGCATGAGGGTTTCATGTCCATGTCATTGATGCACCGATGGCATGACTCTAGGGCAGGAGAGTGATGACCTGTCCCGTCCCTGACTTTATCTGATTTGGTGTATGAGGAGTTTCTGGCCACCTGGGGCGCATGGATGCATCCTAGCTGTTACTGTTACTGTTACTGTTACTGATATATATACTGTTATTACTGGTGACTGATGGTGTGTGCGATACACGTCTTTCACACTCTGGGAGCTAGCTACTCCACTTACTGATTGAGGACTCCCCTCATATTTACTGATTACTGAGAGGTCTCCCCTCTATATGGCTACATGATGATACTGTTACTGTTACTGTTACTGGGCTCATTGAGGATTACTGTTTCCTACACCTTATACCCTTGTACTTCTCATTACTGTTACCTTTTCTTATGCCATAACTCTGATTGATTCGTATTTCATTTGCTATTCATTATTCTGTATTACTGCTTGTTACCGTTATATCTGTTCACTGAGCTCTCGTAGCTCAGCCGCATTTCTTTTCCTGCAGCAGGTTTTAGTAGGAAGTTGGGAATGGGTGGAGAGTACCTTGGACTTAGAAGACTTGATAAGCTACTTTTGGACTTAGAAGTGATTAGAAGTTATTATATTTCAGAATTAGTATTTGCATTTGTAACCTTGTAAATTTCCGTATTTCATTTGTAACCTTTGAGATTTCTTGTATTACTATAGATGTATGCTTTGTTTTGATCTGATATGAAACCATTGTTGTGATATCTCTACCCTTGTCGGGTTGGGGTGTTACAGCAGGAGAGACAGAGAAAGGTAATTTTACAACTATGAAGAATCAAGAACCCACCTTTATCTTCTCACACAAAAATATGTGGCTCCAAGAAACCCAACTTTTGTAGATCATAACAAATGGTAATCACACAACAGCACTTGGATTAAAATATTATTTTCCTGTTCTTGCACTCACAAAGATCACTATAGATCTTTTGTTTCTGGAGCGGATCAGTTTCACCGGACGGGTTTTCCGGTGTCGGTTTATCAGTTGGAGTTAGGGCAAATGAGAGAGTATGTGGATCCGGACGGGTAGGGTAGATATTATTTTTGGCGGGTTTGGGCTTACCTAAACCTAAAGGGCAAAGAAGTCTATGGTGAATAGTACACGGCTTTTATACTATAGTTATAATATAATATAATATAATATAATTCATATATTTATATTTCTTGATTAAGAAAAGAAAGACAAATTTTGGTGAATACTATCTAAATAAAATAGAATCTTTTATTTATTTCGAATCAATTTTGCAAAAGCTAGGGCACAAAGACTCAGTCTTCACCCTTTGGAGTAAGCGTCCTCCTTAGTACGGCTCGTCTTCAAGCTAAAAAGTGCAAGACTAGGTGTTGTGGACGATCGAGTCATGTAGTGTGTGTTTTTGTGTACGTTTTGGTGGGGGTATATTTGTGTTCAAGTGAGGTATGTTTTGGTGATAAAATTGATTGTCTTATTACACTAAATTGGTGGTGAAGTTGGTTGTAGAGGGGGAAAAAAACTATTATGACGATGAAGTGACGATGATAAATACGGTCTTGATGATCTCTTACTAAATTCTGCCTTACCTTTAAGAAAATCAAATTAGACTAATAGAAAACTATCTGAGAGGATGTTTGATACACTCTAAGGATGTTAGTCCTTTATAACGTGTGTATATGATACTTTGAGTGAATATGATTAAGTATGCGGAATCTACTTAACCACACTTAGAAGGATATTGGTTATTAGAAATGGAACAGTGATGCTTGTTATTGAACAATGAACACATAATGTATAACACCAAACGATTCAATATTATTGAGAATAATACGAGTGATCTTCACTATCACTAGGGTTACAAAACCTTGAATCTCTATTACAAAGAAAACTATTTCTGTTCTGTTCAACACAATGTATGTTTCTAAGCTTTCAACTAGTCACTGGTCTAGACTTGATTAATCTCTATTAAGCCCCATAATATCTAAGCTAAGATCTCCCTTTTATAGTCCAAAGGAGATCTTTATATTGCATGTTATGTGTGTCAGTCCCTAAGATACAACTTGTTCTGTGTATTCAACATGTTGACTGAACACATATCTAAGATATTATCTACCGTATATATTTGACTTTTATACACAAATATCTTATACATACTTATTCATCCAGCAGTAGTATACACGACACTTATCCATTCAGCAGTAGGATGAGTCACTCCAACAGCAGTATTTGATACACTAGCAGTAGTATCCTTGCGGCAGTAGAAACTCTAACACTAGCAGTAGAATCTAATACACTAGCAGTAGTATCAACACTTAGTGTATTTCTTTTAGCAGTACTAACCTTGTGAACATTTAATTCCCAATACTAATCTTCAGAACATTTAATTCCCAACAATCCTCCCCTAAACTTGTGATTTATCCCAAATCATCAAGTTTCTTCTGAATTAAATGAGGATTGTGAAGATCTTTCAAACACTACATAGTCAGACTTTTGATCTGAGCTTTTTGTTATTCTCTAAGATTAAGTATCTTTATGACTAACTCATCTGCCATCTGTGTATCACATTCAGCAATAACATCATCTTCTTTGTCTTGAACATTAACATTACCTTGCTTAGGCTCCATTCATTGCCTAAAAATGGTGCAATTTCCTTGGATGGAGGAATTATAAGAGGCAATGGTGCTGTGTATCTTGGATGTTTGAAGCCTGATATTATATTCCCTGTAATTGCTCTAAGAAGTCAAATCATCTCTCAGCAAGCCATACAAGTGATGAACAAACGTAGTGAACTGAAATTGAAACTGAAAGTGCTTAGAAAAAACTTTCTCCATTTGAATATCTTCATCCCTTCTGAATTGCTTCATCCCTTCTGAATATATATAATACTCCAGAATCTTGTCCAAATTTCCAATATGATCTCAAGACAGAGCTTTATCATTTTAAGTCAAAGATGTCCGAACATGAAGAAGAGAGATGAAAGAGCTTATTTCCAGCATCCATCAACTGAAACTGGATCTTGTTTGTAACACCCCGACCCGACAAGGGTAAAGATGTCACAAATATGGTTTCATATCAGAACAGTAAATAATAAACAGCGGAAGTCTAATCATCAATAACCATGGCAAAGTAAGTCAACACGACTTACATCAAGTACATCAACCAAAGAAATGGAAATAAAAGAAGTACATAAATCCAAATGCCCAAACAATGGCATAACAAAGTCTAATCCAAATGATAAGCTAAGACATCTAAGGTTAAAGCTTCACACAGGTGCTCTCATCCCAATAGCAAAACCCCAGCTCCTAGCTTAAATACCTGCCGCAGGAAAAAGAAATGCGGCTGAGCTACGAGAGCTCAGTGAACAGATATAACGGTAACAAGCAGTAATACAGAATAATGAACAGTAAATGAAATACGAATCAATCAGAGTTATGGCATAAGAAAAGGTAACAGTAATGAGAAGTACAAGGGTATAAGGTGTAGGAGACAGTAATCCTCTATGAGCCCAGTAACAGTATCATCATGTAGCCATATAGAGGGGAGACTTCTCAGTAATCAGTAAATATGAGGGGAGTCCTCAATCAGTAAGTGGAGTAGCTAGCTCCCAGAGTGTGAAAGACGTGTATCGCACACACCATCAGTCACCAGTAATAACAGTATATATATCAGTAACAGTAACAGTAACAGTAACAGTAACAGCTAGGATGCATCCATGCGCCCCAGGTGGCCAGAAACTCCTCACACACCAAATCAGATAAAGTCAGGGACGGGACAGGTCATCACTCTCCTGCCCTAGAGTCATGCCATCGGTGCATCAATGACATGGACATGAAACCCTCATGCCTAGTGAGTGGCTCGTAGTCTTAAACTGTGGGTCAAGGTCAAGTATCAAGTATTTAGTTCAGTTTCATAAGTCAATTACCATTTCAGTTATATCAGAAAGTTCATATCAGATGGTCCAATATCAGAAGGTTCAGTATCAGTAGGTTCAGTATCAGTAGGTTCAGTATCAGTAGGTTCAGTATCAGTAGGTTCAGTATCAGAAAGATTCAATATCAGAAAGGTCATATCAAGAGTTCACAAACAAAGGGGAACATAGCAATGGCTTAGGGAAATCCTATGATGAGTCAGAAATCAGAAAATCATGAGTACGAAGGCACCTTACTGAGAAGGGCAGAATATCTGTACCTTATTGACCAAGCAAGCAACAATAAAAGCAAATACGGAAAAGAGTCAAGATCTCTCCTTCTTCACACCTAAAGGAGTAGAAGACAGAATTACAAAAGGTTCTAAGTCCAGATTACTATTTTTAGTTTACCTTTCCATTTTAAGTAACTTTCTATTTTTAGCAGGTTTCCATTTTTAGAAAGTTTCCTTATTTAGTAAGTTTCCATAATTTACACAATTAGTCACTTAACTTATATTAAACTATAATTCAAATCATAAATTAATTATAATTACACATTTAACCCTTAAGTACTCAAAATTATACCTTGCACCCTTTATACCATTTTTTATACGATTTACCTTCAAGTTTCCAGAATTTACACTTTGGTCCCTCTATTTTATTTAATTCCAATTCGAATTATACATTTATTTAATTTACCAGATAAACCTTCTAATTACCAATTTAGTACAAGATACCCCTCATAAAATATTTTATAAAATTTTCCCCAGATCTAGGCCACCTTACAAAAATATCCCATACGTTTGAAAAATTACAAAACACACCCTTAAGTTTTATTTATTCAATTCGGTATACTTTTAAATTACACAAACTAAGCCCTAAATTTCCCATCGTTATGTAATCATTGAAACACCCTTAAAATAGCATTTAATGATCAGATCTATTCATAAAACCCTAACCCTAGCTCCATTCGATTAGGTTTTTATTTTTTTCTTTATTTTCTTTAAAGTCCGGTTTCTAAAATAATCAGCCATAATTTATTTAAGCTTCCAAAATTCGAACCAACATTTTTCTCAGGTTATATGATGCATAAGGAACTCAGGAAAAATACATTAGAGATCCAAAAAATTGACAAGAACCAATTGTATTTTATTTGTGTTTTTGTTCTCTATAATTCATATGATCAATTAAACATGCATGATTCGGTTTAACCAATTTATATGAGTCTTATATGATGTAAGGATCATGAGAAAAATACCAGATCAATTTTAGAACATGTGGATTAGGCGTGAAAATTCTTGTACCTTGAATGAACAACTCGACAAAACGAATTCCCCACGAGCACACAAGCGATCCTACGACCTTAGATCCATTTTATACAGATCATATACGATGTGAGGAACATAGGAAAAATGCCAAACGAATTTTAGAATGATCGAATGAATTATGGGGAAATTATACCTCTTGGATGAAATTATCGACAAAAGAAAAATCACCACGTTTGAACCAGGCGATGCACGACCCTAAACTTATTTTCTTAGCTTCCTAGAACCTTGATGATCACCAGAAAAATACCCAAAGTGCTCCAGAAAATCGGATGAAGATGAGAGAATTTTTTTGTTGTGGTTTTTAGGGTTTTCGGTAGGGAATAAGGGAAATAATTGGGAAGAAAAATAAACAGATGGATTTGGCCGAGTATTAGGGGAGGGATGAGGCTTAAGAATCGGCCAAAAGGTTAACCAAATCAGAAATTGAATTATTTTGATCATTTCCTATTTTAAATTGTAGTTATCTTAATCTTTTAATGGTTTTTAAATCAAATTAAATAAATAAAATGTATTTTCGGTTATGTACATATTTTTAAGGTGTCACCATAATTTTTATAGACATGAACAAATGTTAAATGGTTTGTCTTAAAATTGTTTTACTTCATATGTAGTTCATTTACAAAGGCTTGGAATTAATTTGGCACTTAATATATGTTTTAATTAAATTTTAAAGTCGTAGGGGCATTATGGTCATTTTACATTGCTTTAGATTTTTAGGTATTACATTGTTGAAGGCGAATCTTCCATTGTAGGGAGAGATACAACAACTGCTGTTGAGCCAGGTGTGGGAAAAGACAAGAGCATACAAGATGATGATGCTTTTACTAGACTCATTCACTTCTTGAACTTGATCAATTTGGGCAATTTTCCTCCCCAATCTTTCTTCTTTGTTTGATCAATTTAAACTTCCTCCCCTGATTCTGAGCATACACAACCACAATCTTTCATCCTCTGATAATCTTCCTCCCCTACATTTGATTAATCTTCCTCCCCTGTTTGGAAGATCTCTCACCATCATCTGAACTTGACTCCTTTAAAACTCTTGAGTTCATCTTTCATTTAGGATACCTTATCAGACAATGTTGTACATAAAGCCATCAATTTCTTAAATTCCACTCTGCTGCCCTCATCACTTCCAGGTGTGTTAACTCCTGTGAGAGGTGAATCATGGGGCAATAACTCATAATCCATCATTAGATGGGTTTATGAGCCATTATGAATCCAGATTTTAAGAAACTTTTGACTTAGCAGTATGAACTTGATTTTAATGAAAAACCATACTGCTAACAACCATTTTGAAGGGATTAAGTGTAATAACAGACACTTAATCAAAATTTCGGTTTAAATTAACCTCTGGTTGTGTAAGAACCAATGTTTTCAGTTATAAATAACTGCTTGTGTATATATAAACCCATTCAAAGGGCTTTTTTGACAGGTTTTCCAGCTTGTGGCAGTTGTTGCCTCTAACACAAGTGTTAGATTCATATTTGCTCACTGTTCTTTCTATCAGATGTCCTTAGACTTGCTCATTATACTAATTAAAGTATAAAATGATAGAAAGTGAGTTGATTCAGTTACTATCTGACCAACTGAGCCATCAAGACAATACAAAATATCACAATAAGTTTCAAGACAGAAGTTTTAAAGAATTTATTAACCTAGGTGTAAGCCTTTGTTAATGAATTCCAAAACTCTGTCCATCATTAACCTATTATGTCACAACTTGAGCCACCAATCTGCTTGCTCATGTATTGCACTTGTAACTTCCTTTGTGCTCAAATTTTCATACCTGAAAATGTTAGTCTAAAACCAAGAAGACAAAATGCAAAGCATTTGTCTTATAGCAGTATTATCAAATGACTAACAGTATGAACAAAACAATCCAAATTTGTACTAGCAGTACAAAATTTTCAATAACAGCAGCAATTTACAATGCTAGCAGTACAAACTTAATTTATATACAAAATCACATAGTTTGAAAATTTTAAGGATTAAGCATCCCAATACTTGCTACCAAGAATTGAAATCTTCCTACATCAAAAGCTTTTGTGAGAAGATCTGCAAAGTTGTGATCATAATCAATTTTAATAACTTGAATCAACTTTTTCTCATTGCAGTCTCTAATAAAATGATGTCTAATTTCCATGTGTTTTATTTTAGAGTGTTGCACTGGATTTTTAATTATGCAAATTGTACTACTATTATCAATATATATGACAGTGTTCATGAAATTGTACCCATAGTCAAGAAGTTGATTTTAAAGCCAAAGTATTTGACCACAGCAACTTGCAGCAGCTACATATTCAGCTTCAGTTGTTGAAGCAGCCATAATTGTTTGCTTTTTACACTGCCATGAAATGAGTCTACATCCAAGGAATTGACATCCCCCAGTTGTTGACTTTCTATCCAAGCTTGCACCTGCATAATCACTGTCTGAATATGCTACCAAGTCAAAATGTGATTCTCTAGAATACCATAGACCCAACCTAGGTTGAACCTTGAGATATTTAAAGATCCTCTTGACAGCTGTTAAGTGAGAAACCTTAGGAGTTACTTGAAATCTTGCACAAGCACAAACAGAGAAAATGATATCAGGTCTTGATGATGTGAGATACATCAAGGATCCTATCATAGATCTGTATGTGTGTACATTCACATTTTCTCCTTCTACATCTTTAAGAAGAGGCTTCTCAGAGTCCATTGGTGTGCTTGCCACCTTTGCATCAACAAAATGAAATTTCTTTAGAATCTCTGCAACATATTTATCTTGGCTGATAAATATGCCTTCACTTGATTGCTTAACTTGCAGACCCAAAAAGAATGTAAGTTCTCCCATGGAACTCATCTGAAACTTATCATGCATAAGTTTCTCAAACTCTAAACACATCTCCTTCCTTGTAGATCTAAAGATGATATCATCCACATACACCTGAACTAGCAGAAGATCCTTCTTGTGCTTCTTGATGAATAATGTCTGATCTATCTTGCCCCTTTGGAATGCATTTTCTCTCAAATAGGAAGCCAGTGTTTCATACCATGCTCTTGGTGCCTGATGAAGACCATAAAGAGCCTTGACTACCTTGTACACCTTGTCTGGATGTTCTGGATCAATAAAACCTGGAGGTTGTAAGACATACACCTCCTCTTTAATAATACCATCTAAGAAAGCACTCTTGACATCCATTTGATAAACTGTAAAGCCCATAAATGAAGCATAAGCCAAGAATAGCCTAATTGCTTCAATTCTTGCTACTGGAGCAAAAACCTCTTCATAGTCTATACCCTCCTCTTGTGTGTACCCTTGGGCTACAAGTCTAGCCTTATTTCTTGTCACTATGCCCCTTTCATCCCTTTTGTTCCTTAAAACCCATTTAGTACCAATTACCCTTACACCCTTGGGTAAATCAACTAGCACCCAAACCTTCTGAATTTTAAATTGAAGAAGCTCCTCTTGGATAGCTTCTACCCAGCTTGAATCATCTAAGGCTTTCAGAACATTTTGGGTTCTGCTTGTGAGAGAAAACATACAAATAAGCAAGAGTTTGCATACTCATGCTGCTTTGATGCATAAAGAGCATCAAGAAGCCCTTGTTGTTCTAAAGACATAAGTTGCTTCCTTGTCTTCACACCAGATTGTACATCACCAATCACATTGTCCAGGGAGTGGACTTTGTGAATCCTTGTGTGTGGTGTAGAAGGAACTTGATAATGAGGTGGGAGATTGTTGAAATCCACTTCATCTTCTAAGAATTCTGCTTCATTGGGTTCTGATGGGCCAACAGTAGAAACATTTGGCCTAGCAGTAGAAACATTTTGCCTAGCAGTATCTTGCTCTGTCTCAGCAGTAGAAACATCATTAGAACTGTTAACTGGATTCTTTTGTTCCTTAGTTCCATCTTCCTTGTTTTTACCTTCAATCCCTTCTTTAGCTTCATTAGAAGAAGGTTCATCATTTATTGAAGTTGAATCCACACTTGTCCATATTGGCATCATCATATAATCTTGATCTTTCTCTTTTCCTAACCCTGCCTCATTTGTTGCATCACCAACTTCAGAACCTGAAAAATTATTATTTTCTGCAACAACAGGCACATAGTTCATTGATTGGGTTAGTGACTCAAGATCAAATAGCCATTTGGGACCTTCACCTGCTACATTGGATTTGTTTTCTAGAAATTCCACATGCAGGTTTTCCTCAACTCTCCTAGTTCTTGAATTGTATACTCTATATGCTTTGCTATTGAGAGAATATCCAACCAAGAATCCTTCATCTGCTTTACCCTCAAAATTTCCTAGATGGTCTAAGGTATTCAGAATTGTCACATGACATCCAAAAGGTCTAAGAAATCCTATTGCAGGAGTTCTTCCTCTAAAAAGCTCATAAGATGTCTTATTTTGAGACTTAACTACTAAAACTCTGTTCTGGACATAGCAAGCAGTATTAACTGCTTCAGCCCAAAAAGTGATAGGCAACTTAGAGTCAGCTAACATGGTTCTAGCAGCCTCTATGAGTGTCCTATTTCTACTCTCAGCTACTCCATTCTGCTGAGGAGTTCTAGCAACACTAAATTCTCTTCTAATACCCTTTTCTTTGCAGAAATCATCCATAACTCTATTCTTAAACTCTTGTTAGACTTAAAAGTAATGTTATATTCGGGAATTGCATAGTATTTAAGTACAGGGACTAGTTTAGCAAATAGCGGATAGTTAAGCTAGGATCTTAGTATAAATACCCTCCTAGTTGAGACTAGGAGGTTAGGGAATTCACTTGTATTCTTTGAAGGTGTGTGTGGTTTCTCTCCTCCCTCTCTCTAGAAAACACACACACCTTCCCCCATTCTTAATCTAATAATACCATGTCTAATCTTTATTTTGAATTCCCCCGACCTCCCGAACACGAATCTTGATCTTTACAATTGGCATCAGAGCTAACCAGGGGCAAATCGTGGGGTTTTGAGGTGAAAAAGTGATTTTTGGGGCGGTACTGTTCATCAGTGTTGGTTAATCGAACGACATAGTCGAACGACATTGTCGAACGACTTAGTCGAACGACATAGTCGAACGACATAGTCGAACGAGTAGAATGATCGAAGGAGCTAGGGTATGATCGAAGGAGTATTTAGTCGAAGGAGCTTCTAAGCTCGAAGGAACTAGGTTGATCGAACGAAGACTTGGTTGATCGAACGAGCTATCAGTCGAACGAGCAGATTAGTCGAACGAGCTGATTAGTCGAACGAGTTTAAGCTGATCGAACCAAGTGACCACACCAAAATCAAAAAAATATTATTGGCCTACATCCTCAAAACACCGCGTATCGCTTAAACGATCCTGATCAAGATTCACTATCAAAAGACAATGGCTAAAGTTTGCAATGAAATGTGACTACGGGGATAATTCGATATTATTTATTTGGGTTTGAAGTGACGTTTTATGGACGCGCGTACTTATTTCATCTTCTTTCTTTCTACCCTCCCGCGAAGATGACTTGTTTGAGCATATATTAATGGTGACGAAGACTTGGATATCTAGTTACTTTTGTGATTCTTTCTCTCTATACTCACAAAGTAGTTAGGATATGTCAAGAGGTTTTGTACTAATACTTTTGTTAAGGGTATAGGGTACACCGTTCTTAGTCACAAGGATCGTACAAGATTAAGTCACAAATCTGGGTGATGTTACTTCATTCTCAAGTTCGTCATATTGGGCTATCTTCTCATGTGGTTACTACAAAAAGCCGTTGTTTTTGATACAGGAGGTTGATAAAGAGTTAGACACCTTAAATGATATTGTTAGTAGATTGGGTTTATCGACATCTTCTCATAGGCTGATCGGGTTAATGATAAAGTGCTTCCAGTTAATAATTCACGTACACATCATTATGCTGATTCCGATAAATCGTAACCAGCAGGGGAGAGAAATGTGTACATCGAGGACGCACAACAAGTTCACGTGATCGGGCTTAATGATTTATGAAATGATTTGTGTCGGAGATTGGTTGATTCTATGTCTTATCTTCTACTCATCTTATTCTACGCACTTCTACCTTATCCACCTTCACCAATTTCGGGCAACAAGATCAAGATGATCAGTGGTTCAACTTGTTACTTTGGTGTTATCATTTCATGTGTACATTATGGGCTGATTTATCATATGAAAGATAACTGGAAAGCATTTGGTGAGATGAAGATGTTGATACTCTATTTCCCCAAATGGACAATCTTGAAGAAGGTCGAGTCTACAGTCTGTTCTACATTTTCCGCTGCGTGTTAGAAGACAAAAGACGGGATGCAGTTAACTATCAAAAGACTTCTTCAAAATCACGGCAGTAATCAGAAAGGTTGTTAGTTTGGGGGAGAGCACTAATTAGGGGAGAGCACTCAGGGCACCCAGAATTATACCCTAATTAGATTTGCTCACGTTCTTCTGCAAGTAAAGAAATGAAAGCTGAGAAGATTCTACAAGCTGAACGAAGTAATGAAGTTTGAAGATCATTCTCTGCGCTTAATGGTTTATATTTTACTTGTAGGGAACTTTGTAAGCAATTCCCATATAACATCACTTTGGGGAGAGATTGTTAGACTTAAAAGTAATGTTATATTCGGGAATTGCATAGTATTTAAGTACAGGGACTAGTTTAGCAAATAGCGGATAGTTAAGCTAGGATCTTAGTATAAATACCCTCCTAGTTGAGACTAGGAGGTTAGGGAATTCACTTGTATTCTTTGAAGGTGTGTGTGGTTTCTCTCCTCCATCTCTCTAGAAAACACACACACCTTCCCCCATTCTTAATCTAATAATACCATGTCTAATCTTTATTTTGAATTCCCCCGACCTCCCGAACACGAATCTTGATCTTTACAACTCTGTCCCATTATCACATCTAATGACTTTTACTTTCTTGTTTACTAAGTTTTCTATCTCTGTAATGAATGTCTTAAGAATGCTAGAAGTCTCATCCTTAGAACTTAAAAAGAAAACCCATGTAAATATCCTATAGTCATCAGTAACAACTAGACAAAATCTTTTATGCTTAATACTACTCACAGAAGTAGGTCCAAATAAGTCCGTATGAAGCATAAACAATGATTGATCAATAGAGTTAAAAAGCTTGGGCTTACAAGTGGCTTTATGTTGTTTGCCTTTGAGACAAGCAACGCATGTTTGGTCATTCTCAAATCTTTTCTGAGGCAAGCCTCTTACCAAACCATCTTTGACAATTTTATTTATGGTTTTGAAATTAATGTGACCAAGCCTCCTATGCCATTTCATAGATTCATCCAATGTGGGCTTTGCAACAAGATAAGTAAGGGCCTCTTTAGGAACAATCTTCTTCATATCAACACTGTACATGTTGCCCTTTCCTGGAATTTTAAGTAATACTTGACTTTCATCAGGCATCTTAAAATAAGAAGAAAGCACAAGACATTCAGTTTCAGTAAAAAGAACTTTGTTCTTTTTGTCACACATTTGTGAGACACTAAACAGGTTATACTTAAACTCTTGCACATAGTACACATCTTCAAAATCCAATTTACCGGTTTTATGTGTACCTTTACCAGTAATTCTTCCTCATATTCCTCCTCCAAAGGTAACATATCCTCCATCCAATGGTTGAAAGTCTAAAAGATAAGACATGTTGCCTGTTATGTGCCTTGAACACCCACTATCTGAATATCCTTGATCTTCATTATTTGCTCGTGAATGTCCCTGCACATAAATAAGGAAATTAGTTTCCTTGGGGAACCCAAGCCATTACTGACTTGGATTTGCCACGTGCATCAATGTAATTAAATCTTTTGAGAACAGTTGATGCACCATTGGATTTAAGAGGTCTCCAAATCCAACAAGCTGAGGCCTTAACAGCATTAGCCCTCATTTCCCTAGCAGCAGTATGAACTACTTACCTAGCAGTAGAAGCTGCTGGCTTTTCAGTTGTACCCTTTAGTTTCCAAATTTGTTTTTGGACCACTGCGTTTGTATGAAAAGGAATTTTAGCAGTTATTGGTGCATGTTTGAAAGTTGTTTTTGCACCTTGAACTGCTGGTTTTGGGTAAACAGTCTTAAATGGTCTAGCAGTACTAACTGCTTGTCTAGCAGTAGAAACTTGTTTTGGGCCAGACTTTAATGAAACTGCTCTAGGTGTTGTTCTAGTAAAATTAGAGTGACTTTTAGTTGTATGCCTTTTTAAATTCACACTATGGTTTGAATACCCAGATACCCTTAGGTTGCAGAAAGCTGCAAGATGGTCAAAATCTCCACAAATGAAACAAGCTTTGTTATAGAAGTCAAAGTCATCACCTAGTTGGTGAGACTTGAGGTCATTCCAATTCCTTTGGTTACCTCTGGGCTTGTTTGTGGTTCTATATTGCTCACAATATCTTACTAGTTGCCTAAAATGTTTAACATTTGTATTAGGCCTAACAGTATCATTTTTGATCACCTTAGGAACACTTGTTCCTGCTTTCTTAACAACATCAGGATTAGACATAACCTGTTCTTCCTCATCATCATCAGATTTCCAGTCCTCAATGATTAGAACATCTGATTTTCTATCAGAGGACACCTTGTCCTCATGAAGTGAAGTATTACTTATACTCTCACTTACTTTTATAGGTTTGTCAACAACTATATCTTCTTTTGGCTTAACACCATATTCTAATGTAGGTTGTTGAAGGTCAGACAAGCCTATGTGCTCTAGGTCTATCCCTGGGGGTGCAGGGATTCCTCTGTAAAGAGGTGGGACATTCTTATATCCTAATCCAGACTTGGCTTTGTTGATCACTTGACATTCAATTATTTTGCTTACCCCCTTAGAGGCATAGTCTAATGTTTCTACACTTAATTGAATGTTTTCACTCTTCTTTTTAAGCCTATCATACCCAGTTCTTAAAAAGCTAATTTCAACATCTTTAAAAAATATGTCTTGTTTAAGAAGAGCTTTGTCATCAGAAAAAACAAATTCATTGTCTTTATATTGTATGATCTGCTTCTATAGGGTAGCTAAACCTACCTTATAATCTGTTAAGTTTTGATGAGTTTTGTTTAGTTCTATCCTTTGTTCATCATAATGTTTTCTTAAAGAGTCTAGTTCTTTAAGAGCAGTGCAAGTATTAGAACAAACTTTATCATTTTGTACCTCAGTAGCAGAGAAGGCCATGAGAGCCATCTAAGTAGAAGGTTCTTCTTCATTTGCCATGAAACTCCAATCAAAACCTAAGCCATCAATAGCTACCATAGCTTTTGAGTTTGGCTCAGTAACCTCCCCTGTTTTGGACTTGCTTCCAAAACCTTTGCTTTTGCCATCTTGATGCCTTGGTCTTCTACATTCCCTTGAGAAGTGCCCCATCATGTGGCAGTTGTATCATTCTATCTTTGATTTGTCAAAACCAACAGTATCATTGCTGCTGATAGTGATTTTCTTCCCTGTTCTTTGATAGAATTTCTTAGCCCTCATTCTAAGAAGAGAAATTTGCCATTTTAGGTCCATCTCCTCCAAATCATCATCATTGATTTCCTGGAGGTCTTCATGAGTAAGCATAGACCCATCATTCTAGCTTGTGAGAAAAGCACAACATGTTTTCTCATCCATAATAACAATAGTACTGCTTGATGAACTAGCAGTACCAACTCCCATATCAACCTTTAAATCTTCAACTGGATTTGAGGTACTAGGAGATGACACAAATGCCATGTTCCCAGTGCTTGAACTAGCACTTCCAGCTTTCTTCACATCTTGTTCAATAATTTTGAAGTTGTTGTACAAGTCATTCAGACTCATTGAATCAATATATGGCTTGTTTTTCCAGACAACCACATGCATAGCCCACTCTGCTGGTAGACTTCTTAAGAACTTGGAGTTTAAATCTTCTTGAGGTATCTCTACACCAAGAACAGCAAGTTGGCTCACAATCTTCTGAAGCCTGTTAAACATGTAATTCAGTGATTCATTGGTTGTTGAGGAGAAGTTTTCAAAGTTCTGCTTGAGAAAAGTCTTCTGGGTCTTCTTGGTGGCTTCATTTCCACCATACCTTGCAACAATGGCCTCAAATAATGACTTGGCATCTTTGAACTTGCTGAAGTTTAAAAGTTGATCATTTGGAATGGTCATTATCAGCATACTTCTGGCCTTGAGGTCATTCTTCTTCTTTACTCTATCTTCTCCAGTTGTTGGGTTGGTATTCACAGTTGTTACTACCTTGTCATCAACTGTTGATGTAGTGGTTGTAGGCTTGAAAGAGTTTCCTTCTTCAATAATTTCCCAAAGTGTATGGTCTTGCACTTGGAAATACTGCTCTGTCCTTAACCTCCACATATCAAACTCATTCTGCTTGAGCATTGGCAACTTTGCAGCAACATTCGTTTGAATAGACTCCATGTCCATTTCTTCTTCTTCTTCTTCTTCTAAATCAAAGATATCAGCCTGTCTCTGATACCAATTGAGAAGATGTTTGATACACTCTGAGGATGTTAGTCCTTTATAACGTGTGTATATGATACTTTGAGTGAATATGATTAAGTATGCGGAATCTACTTAACCACACTTAGAAGGATATTGGTTATTGGAAATGGAACAGTGATGCTTGTTATTGAACAATGAACACAGAATGTATAACACCAAACGATTCAATATTATTGAGAATAATACGAGTGATCTTCGCTATCACTAGGGTTACAAAACCTTGAATCTCTATTACAAAGAAAACTATTTCTGTTATGTTCAACACAATGTATGTTTCTAAGCTTTCAACTAGTCACTGGTCTAGACTTGATTAATCTCTATTAAGCCCCATAATATCTAAGCTAAGATCTCCCTTTTATAGTCCAAAGGAGATCTTTACAATATTGATAAGTCTTGTCGAACTACTTGCATGTTAGTTGCGTCAGTCCCTAAGATACAACTTGTTCTGTGTATTCAACATGTTGACTGAACACATATCTAAGATATTATCTACTGTATATATTTAACTTTTATACACAAATATCTTATACATACTTATCCATTCAGCAGTAGTATACACGACACTTATCCATTCAACAGTAGGATGAGTCACTCCAACAGCAGTATCTGATACACTAGCAGTAGTATCCTTGCGGCAGTAGAAACTCTAACACTAGCAGTAGAATCTAATACACTAGCAGTAGTATCAACACTTAGTGTATTTCCTCGAGAAGTACTAACCTTGTGAACATTTAATTCCCAATACTAATCTTCAGAACATTTAATTCCCAACACTATCGATTTTGTCAAATAGCAAAACCGAGCCCGTTAATAAAAGTTCAAATTAAATTTCATTTTTGTCAAAATTGAATTAGCTTAATTTATTAATTTTCATAAAAGAAACAAAAATACACGTAATCATATGAGCTCTTTCATTTTTTTTTTCTTCTTCTTTTTTTTTTCAAATTTTATACTTATGTGTAAAATAACGTTATATTATGATTGGTTGATGGGATTTACGATTAACTGCAAAATTGTTAGGATCTAATATTTTTGTATTGATTGATGTTTATGATGGTGGAGAGGTTGAATCTAACAAGCTGCATATTTACAAATATTACACGTGATAGGATAGGAAGAAGAGAGTGGTGTTTGCTTAAGATGAAAAGGTTTATGACTATGGGTTAGAGATTGAGAAATTTAATTAAGCTCGAGAAGATAACTGTCAAATCGGTTATGACTATGGGTTACTCGGTGAAGACTATATTACCAAAAAGATTAATATTTTAAAGGGTGAAAGATAAAGATACGCAACATATTTATTCAAAACACACGATGTATGCAATATACTTTCAAAATTACCATTGTACGCAATATATTTTCAAATTTGGTACAATGTACTTAATATGACCTGGAACCAGCAGGTTATCAGGTTTCCAAGTTTAAAAATTAACAAGAATGGTCCCTGTGGCTTGCGTTTACTTTCATCGGTCATCCCTTGACTTTTTTAACACTTAGAAAAGTTACAGTAATGGTCCTTATGGTTTGCATTGACTTTCACTTTTTGTCCATTTTTATACCTTTTCACCCGTTCTCTTACGTCTTTATCCGTTTTCATTCATTTTTTACGTTTTTGTCCATTTTTATACGTTTTCATCCGTTTTTATACGTTTTCGTTCGTTTTTATACATTTTTATCCATTTTCGTCAATTTTTATACGTTTTTGTTCGTTTTTATACATTTTCACCGGGTTAATACACAAATATGTTACTAAACTTTCCAAAAAAGTTCGCCTAGGTTACTAAACTTTCATTTTGTACACATAGGAAGACGAGTTACTGAACTTACCAAAAAAGTTCGCCTAATTTATTAGTGTTGGTAGGAGTGACTTAATCGTATATTTTTTGATATGTTAAGTAACATAAATGTAATGTTTTTACAAGTTCAGTGTTGTTTATGAATATTTTTTATAAGTTCAGTGACCCCAAATGTCATGGTTTATAAGTTCAGTAACCTAAGTGAACAAAATGAAAGTTCAGTAACTTAGGCGAACTTTTATGGAAAGTTTAGTAACATATTTGTGTATTAACCCCATTTTCACCCGTTCTTTTATGTTTTTATTCGTTTTCATCTGTTTTTTTTACGTTTTCGTCTGATTTTATACGTTTTCGCCCATTTTTATACGTTCTCATTCGTTTTATACGTTTTCGTTCATTTTTATACATTTTTTTCCGTTTTTGTCCGTTTTATACGATTTCACCCGTTTTTTATGTTTTCGTCCGTTTTTATACGTTTTCATTTATTTTTATACATTTTCATCCGTTCTTTAACGTTTTCGTTCGTTTTTATACATTTTTATCCATTTTCGTCCGTTTTTATACGTTTTTGTTTGTTTTTATACGTCTTCGTTCTTTTTGTGTACATTTTTATCCGTTTTTGTCCCTTTTTATACATTTTCGTTCGTTTTTATATAGTTTTATCCATTTTCGTCCATTTTTATACGTATGAAATCGGACGAAAACGTATAAAAATGGATGAAAACGTATAAAAATGGACGAAAACGTATAAAAACGGATGAAAACAGATAAAAATGTATAAAAACAAACGAAAACGTATAAAAACGAACAAAAACGTATAAAATAGACGAAAACGTATAAAAATGTATAAACCCGAACGAAAACGTATAAAAAACCAACGAAAACATATAAAATCGGACGAAAACGTAAAAAAAACGGATGAAAATGGATAAAAACGTAAGAGAACGGGTGAAAAGGTATAAAATCGGACTAAAAGTGAAAGTCAATGCAAACCATAAGAACCATTTCTGTAACTTTTCTATGTGATAAAAAAAAGTCAAGGGATGACCGATGAAATTCAACGCAAGCAACATGGACCATTCCTGTTAATTTTCAAACTTGGAAACCTGGTAACCTGCTGGTTCCAGGTCATATTATGTACATTGTACCAAATTTGAAAATATATTGCGTACAATGGTAATTTTGAAAGTATATTGCGTACATCGTGTGTTTTGAATAAAACATTGCGAGTAATTCCATGATTCGTTAATACTTTTCATGATTTTTCATAACATCGTTTTACACAAACCCGTTACAGTCTATCGAATTCCCTCGATTGTCTTACAATCTATCTCTAGAGACGAGTTTGAACATTCGTCCCATACTCATGGAACATCCACATCGCCTCGTAAGCCATTGCCTAAAGACACGTCAGTTGATTAGAACTTGACTTTAACGTGCAGCCTTGGAACACCTACTTTCGAAACACGACTTTATAATATCTCATTCTTTTTCACTCCCTTTGGTTTTGAAGAATTACGCGCTAGGAAGGTAACGCCGAAATTTGACAACAATGTTTACCCTAACTTAATGCTATCTTTCGATTCCAAGGACAAATTGGAGAATTTATCAGCCACCATTCTGACACCCACTTCACCAACCTACATACTAATGTCTAATAGTGAGACAGAGCCATTCGAGGACAAGGCTATGGAGTGTGAACCCAAACCAGAAGATCACACACTCGGAGAAGAACCCCTCGGAAGACAAGGAGGAGAACCACTACTACACCTACTCCTCCTACTCGACCAGAGTTTATCACCAGAGAGCCCATCCACCATAGTATCCCATCGCTGGTGACACACATGGCACATCATGAGAGATATTACACGAGCTGTGATGGCCAACCTACAGTTTCATTGTAACAGAGTAAAGCTCGAGGAGCCAAATGCGGATCTTACTCAATCAACATTCGTGACGTTTATTGACTTTACCATTTATTATTTGTTTTCATTTATCCTCAATCAACTTTCGTAACACTCAATGTCTTTCTCATTTTATGTTTGTTCTCATTTAGCATGCATGCTTACAACGTAATGCTTTTCTCATTTATTGTTGGTCCCCATTCATTCACAATTAGCATTCGCAATGCTTATTGTCTTTGTCACTTATTGCCTTTCTCGTTAATTGTTTACTCTCAGTTAGCATTCGTGCCGTCAGTTGTCTTTCTCATTTATTATTTGTTCTCATTTCTTCTCATTTAGCATTCGAGATACATATTGTCTTTCTCATTTATTGATTTTCTCAGTTATTCTCATTTAACATTCATAATATTTATGGACTTTATCATTTATTGTTTGATCTCCTTCGTGACACTTATTTTCTTCCTCATTTATCGTTTGCTTTCACATTTATTGTCTATCTCATTTGTTCTCATTTAACATGTTGTAATGCTTATTGCATTCTCAATTCTTGTCCATTTCTCTTAATCTCTCTTAACAATCATGATGTTTATTATCCCTCTTAGATATGGATTTTCATTATTCATTCTAATTTGACATTCGTAATAAATATTGTCTGTCTCATTATTGAACCTCATTCAGAATTCTGTCTTTCAGTATTGGCCTCTTTTGGCTAATGGTTTGATTCGATTGATTCTCTCAGTTAATTGAATTACTTCGTATTGATATTCTATATCTCTTCTCTTCACTATTGTGATAAATTATGATTCTTCTATTTGTGTAAATTTAAGTCATTGGCTTCTCTTTTACACACCCCGATCACATACCTACACTTACATTTTAATGATCTTTAAAACTTTCCTAAGACATTGTGGATGACACAATGATCTCATTTGTTTTCGAGACATTGTGAGTAAAACAATGGTCTCAATTAATTTCAAAACATTGCGAGTAATTCTGTAACATCCGGTAATTTTTCAAACCATTTTCTCTAGCCGAATATTTATTTTTGCATCACCTTAGTATTCGAACCTTTCCTGAACTTAATTGAACTTGAGAAACGTGAGATATCTTGAGAAACGTGAACCTTATTCCTTTATTATGTCTGCACAACCTAGAAAGCATGAAACGAATCGAATTTGCCAAATAAATTAATTTCGATAAAGTTATGCATATTTATACTCATTTTTATCAGAAAAATTATTTCGAGAACAATGGCGCAAGTTTCACAATTTTTTGAGTCTGTCTGGTACGTCAAATGGGTCCCACAGTGATTATTGTAAAACATTTACCATGTTGACACTTATAACCCTGCCCACTAATTTACACCACACACCCCTCTACTTATTTTTGTCCACCTTTAGTCCCTGTGCTAGTATATAAGCTATTTTTCTAATATTTTATTCATAAAAACACACACACATCACACAATATTCTCTCTTCTCTCCCTCTCTTGTCCGACCACCACCTCCGGCCAACCACCGCCTGTAAAACCCGAAATCTTAACATAATACGAAATGACAAAAATACCCTCAAGTTTAAAATTTTAAGAACTTATGATAATTAAATAAGTAACATCATTTGAACTTAACTTAAGTTACCTAATAAGTAAATTAATTCAAACATTACATTATGTAAATAATATGTACAAAATAAATTTAATCATACATCTAAGCCCTATACTAGTCGACATTTTGTGCTCGTACATCCATAATTTTCGGCCCAAAAGAAATAGAAACAAGAAGAGATAAGAAAGCAGTAGTCCATATTAATTTGGCCCATTATGGAGCTTGATCCATTCCCTAAATCCATAAATAAAACAATCGGTTCTCCCATAAACCCATAATACCGAAAAAAAAAAAAAAAAACCCTAACATCCCTCAACCAAAAACTTCGGCCTCTCCCTTGTGCTGCTGCTGTCGATCCTAAAGCTAACCAAAAAAGGGAGTCTTTGATCATTCTTGTTCGTAGGTAATCATGTAATACTAACTCTTAATTTATACGAATTCTTGAACCTAAAGAATTAATCAAACAATTGTGCTTGTTCTTGTGTTTTTCTGCTGTCGATCCAAGTAAGAAGGAGAAGGAAGGCTTTGTGTTGATTAAACCTTGTGTTGTTCGTATTCTTCGTCGTGTCTTCAAGGGTATTCGTATCACTCTTCTTTGTTTACATCCTTATTCGTAATTCTTGTACTCTAATAGACTCATGATCATAAGATAATAAAGTATGTCACATAAAATAATGATCTCAAAACCCTAAAAGTCTATATGTATAAATCGGACCAGGAGTATATGTGATGAAATTATTCGATTTGATTATGTATGACCTGTTATTAATCAACCTAAATATGTTATGGACTCACCTATAATGGTCTTGTGTCAAGAATTAAGAATTAGAATGATAAAACCCTAAGTTATGCATGAATCTGTGAAACCTGCTACTGATCCAGGAAAAGACCCAACTTAAATCGAATGTAACTAAATGATGTGAATGTGTTTTTGGGTGTTTTAAGAGTCTAAAACTAAGTTCAATGAAATAGCTACCTGGAAAAATTAATTTTGTAATTTTTGGAGGCCTGGAAGGTTACTTTTTGATTTTTGTAAAATCATGTGTCTGATCGGATTTGTATGTCTGGAAAATTAGTCCGGGTTTATGATTTTTAGTTTTCAAAATGTGTCGAGTTAGAAGGTGCCCTTTGAACTGAGTTATATTAAATATGTCTAATAATAGCTGGAATTTTTATAGATTTTTGTGAATTTATATGAAGGGGTAAAAAGGTATAAACTTGTCGGGTGTTCCATCAGATACGATTTTGGAACATGTTGAGAAAATGGATTTTTAATACATACCTATACAACTTAATAAAATCTGGAAAAATTACATAAAATACTTAAGACATTGTGGAACGTGTGTGAATTTTTGTAGATTTTATTTCGAAGTATTAACGTGATTCATAAATTATTGGAAACGTGTTTAATTCGTAAGTGTAAAGGGCTGTTAAGGTTTATAAGTTATTAAATGGTGTTATGTGTTATCTTCTAAAACTAAAGGGTTTAAATCGTCATTCTTTTAAAACTAAAGGACCTAACTTGTGAACACCTGTAACTTTATAGTAATTACATTTTACACCCTAAATTTATGAGAATTGCATATTAGCCCCTAAACTTATGATAATTACTTAATAAACCCTAAATTATGGAAACTACTTTATGAACCCTAAAATTTTGTAAAAGATATTATGAACCTTAAACTATGAATATGATCATCTGTAATACTTCGAATTGGCATACGGGAATGTTATAACTTAAAGTTACTAAATACGGAAACTTGCTATTTTTGGAAAGTTATCTAAAATAGAAAGACAAGTAAAATGAAACCTTACGATCATATGAAATTTATAAGAGAACTTATGATTATTTGTAGATCGGGTGAAGAGGGAGTGATCATCCATCTCTATTTCCTTCGTTGCTTTGATTTTTGGTGTGCTTTGTCGAGGTACAGATATTCTGACCTTCTCACAGGTTTCTCATGATCTCTTTCATTTTTCTGATCTGTCAGTTTCTGTATTAATGCCATTGCTATGATTCCCTTTGCTTGAACCTTGCATATGATTCCCTTGTTTATAAATCCCTGATTAGAACCTTGTTATAAGAATTTGATTATAAACCTTTCTGATATGGTATCTGATTCTGAGTTTCCTCGATAAACTGAACCCTGTTTTATTCCTTCGATACTTGACATGATTCGTTCTTCACCTTGTGACCTGAATATGCAAACCCCTGAATACCCTGAAGATTCATTTTGACATTATAACTGAAATTGGAACTTTCCTTGATGATATGAAAATGTTTTTGAGAAAAGCTTTTGAATACGATGTCATACCAATTTTGAATTGAAACTGCACTAAAGATTTTATGAAAATCTCTTTTTAGGACTATCTTTATAAAAAGGGTTTTACTAAACATCATTTATGAAAGTCACTGAAAGATTATTTTTAAATATAAGCTTAATATGAAACCTTTGAATTAAGATCTTTTCTATGAACCTAAACTTTCTGATATTGAATCTTTCTGGTACTAAACCCACTGATACTGAACCTTCTGATATTGGACCATCTGATATGAACTTTCTGATATAACTGAAATGGTAATTGACTTATGAAACTGAACTAAATACTTGATACTTGACCATTGACCCACAGTTTGAGACTACGAGCCACTCACTAGGCATGAGGGTTTCATGTCCATGTCATTGATGCACCGATGGCATGACTCTAGGGCAGGAGAGTGATGACCTGTCCCGTCCCTGACTTTATCTGATTTGGTGTATGAGGAGTTTCTGGCTGATGCGTGGTTTTGCGACCTTACAACAGGTTTTACCTCTCGAGGGATCTCAAGAGGCTTGCAATCCCCACCAGGCAGTGTACCTGACCGATGTAGTATAGTGAAGTGGTAAGTACCGGGGGATTGATCGTTCTCTAGGGGAATAGTGTCGTTAGGATTGAAAAACTACTCTAATAGGTCTAGAGGTGAGGGAAGATTCTTTTTGTATTTTTTTTATATTTTTATGAAAGCAAGTAAAATCTCGGGTTTGAAGGAGTGGGCGGAATTAGTTGCTAGTCAACTAACCCAAATAACTACCAATGCAAATAAAATAAAATAACTGAAAATGAAAAGGTGGTGGAACTTATATGGAGAGAAATGTGTTTACTTAGATTTCCTTACTCCCTAACTATCTTTTACCGGTTGATTAGTGCGCATTAATTGCGTGGATGATGGGTGTATTCCTTAATACCAATCGTGGGGTGGCGTACGTACTTCCCCAACTCTACAAGCTCCTACTTCACTCCTATGTCGAGCCGGCTAAGAAGCTCCTAACATGGGATCACTAGAATTCGCTCATGCATTAAATACAACCATAAAAACCTTAGTACGCATTGGTTCATGTTTCTTAAGACGTTCAAGCAAATTACCGTATAGGAGGTTAGCCAGTTTTCTTAAGCCTAACATCGATAAACAATCATCCAATACAATTAATAACACACCAACAACTAATAATCAATAGTTAGGTTTCATTAGATCTAAGCAAACACAAGATAAATCTAGCCTAGCATGTTAATTAAAAGACAAGAACAAGATATAATCAAACAACACATAGACATATTGAATGATTAAATGATTACTTATCTTCAATTAAACATGGGAGATCCAAGGGTATAAAACCCTTAAAAATGGCAGAAAATTCGTCTTAGGGTTTCTCCTCACAAAGTTGCACACTATGAATAAAAATTGCAAAACTATATATAGAGTTTAGTGGCTGACGGCGTCACGTTGTAGAGCTTGACGCCGTCACCTCGCCGCGGCTAGGGTTCCCGGATGGTCTTCCTGACGCCGTCCCTCTTTAATCCTCCAAAATCCTCTCTGGCGCGTCAAGGGTTGACGCCGTCAGAATTGTGCTTGACGCCGTCTCTCTTTAACTTAAATCGTGATGGCCTTGATCACCTTAAAGGGTGACGCCGTCAGATTTTCCATTGTAAAACTCTCTGGCGCGTCACGTGTATTTTGTCATATCCACCTCTTTTGCCAAGCCGTGACGCCGTCAGGAGCAATCCTTGACACCGTCACGTGTACTTTTCCAGCAGCTTTGGAGACTTTGTCGTTTTCTTCACTTTTATGCTCCAAAAACGTCCAAAATGCTTCCTTTTCCAGATTTCTTCTCCAAAGTACCTAAAATGACAAAAGGAATGATTTAGGGCAATATTTGATCAAATAAATACGATTTAGGGCTTAAATGACCCCCTAAAAGCGGTACACTTTTCGCTTCATCACTGGCCACCTGGGGCGCATGGATGCATCCTAGCTGTTACTGTTACTGTTACTGTTACTGATATATATACTGTTATTACTGGTGACTGATGGTGTGTGCGATACACGTCTTTCACACTCTGGGAGCTAGCTACTCCACTTACTGATTGAGGACTCCCCTCATATTTACTAATTACTGAGAGGTCTCCCCTCTATACGACTACATGATGATACTGTTACTGTTACTGTTACTGGGCTCGTAGAGGATTACTGTCTTCTACACCTTATACCCTTGTACTTCTCATTACTGTTACCTTTTCTTATGCCATAACTCTGATTGATTCGTATTTCATTTACTGTTCATTATTCTGTATTACTGCTTGTTACTGTTATATCTGTTCACTGAGCTCTCGTAGCTCAGCCGCATTTCTTTTCCTGCGGCAGGTTTTAGTAGGAAGCTGGGTATGAGTGGAGAGTACCATTGGACTTAGAAGACTACACTGTGATAGATATTTCGTTATAGAGATGACTAGAAGATTTTATATTTCAGACTTAGTATTTATTCCTTGTAAATTTGTATGTCCTTGTAATTTCTTGAAACCTTTGTATTCCTTTGTATTATTGAAGATGTATGCTTGTGTATGCTTCTGATATGTCACCATTATTGTGACATCTCTACCCTTGTCGGGGTCGGGGTGTTACAACCGCCGTCTCCGGCCACCACCGTTGCTGGAATATTTTCTGGCCAACCACCAAATCACACCAAAACATAGATCAGGCCCCCCTGATCATATCTGGAAATTTTGAAGACCCACGGAGTCCGTTTGAACCTTGTTCAAAGCACCACCGCCACTACCACCGTCACGCCACCACCCACCGCCGCAAACCTACCTCCTTATCTCCCCTTTTTGGTAACCCACGCGCCCTATACCTTCCATTTCTTTTAGATCCGTAAACCTCAAACCCTAATTTTTATATACGAATGTTTTTATTAATAAAACTTGTTAAACCTTTTTGTTTTAGTTGAAAATTGTGTGGATCTACGTTTATACGTCGCAACTCGCCACGACTCGTCACTGAGTCGCATGACTCGTCCGAGTTAACTCACGAGTTGAGTTGACTCAGCGTGTTTCTTGATTATTTTGATGTATTGGTATTTGAATAAGCTTACTCTTGTTGATTGTAGCATTGGGTTGGAGTTTTGGCTCGAGTTGGTCTAGTGTTTGTCTAAGCTGAGAGCCTTATGGCTCGTACGGGGTCAAACCGTGACTCAAGTGAGTCATGACGTGGTTTAGGGTTAGGTTTAGCTTAGTTGTTGTGAAAGATCTTGGAGTTTGATTTGGATATTGTTGTGTTTGGATTGCGGATAGGATTAGATTTGTGTTATGGTTGCCGAGGAGCCAAATGGCTCGAGTAGGCTCGAGCCGTGACTCAAGTGATTCACGGCATGGCCCAGTTTTTATATACCAACGTTTTTATTAATAAAACTTGTTAAACCTTTTTGTTTTAGTTGAAAATCATGTGGATCTACGTTTATACGTCGCAACTCACCACGACTCGTCCGAGTCAACTCACGAGTTGAGTTGACTCGGCGTGTTTCTTGATTATTTTGATGTATTAGTATTTGAATAAGCTTACTCTTGTTGATTGTAGCATTGGGTTGGAGTTTTGGCTCGAGTTGGTCTAGTGTTTGTCTAAGCCGAGAGCCTTATGGCTCGTACGGGGTCAAACCGTGACTCAAGTGAGTCACGAAGTGGTTTAGGGTTAGGTTTAGCTTAGCTGTTGTGAAAGATCTTGGAGTTTGATTTGGATATTGTTGTGTTTGGATTGCGGATAGTATTAGATTCGTGTTATGGTTGCCGAGGAGCCAAATGGCTCGAGTAGGCTCGAACCGTGTGGCATGGCCTAGTTGGTTTGTTGGTGTTGAGGATTGGATTTGGTTTAGTTTTGTTGTTAAGCCAAGAGCTCAAAGGCTCGGGTAAAGTCGAGCCGTGACTCAAGGAGTCACGGCCAAGGGTTTGATGTTGTAATTGGTCGAGTTTGGGTTGTAGCCGTGTATTTTGGCTAATGTTTGGTTAGCTTAGGTTGTCGAGTAGTATGAGCCGTGACCCAAGAGGGCCACGACTAGTTGGATTTGGGTTTAGCCGAGACCTTCAAGGTCTTGGTGTCGAATGAGTCGAGTCGAGACTCAAGGGAGTCTCGGCCGTGTAAGACTCGAGGTTAGAAAACCTCGAGTTAGTATCGAGTTGGGTTGGACTTGGATAAGTCCTTAATGGGTTAAGTATTAATAACTTTGGGCCCGAAAGCCCAAAGAGAGTCCAATAGAGTGTGAGTCAAAGCCCAATACAATTGGGCCATATTGTCTTTTATTTTATTGTTTTGTCATTTATTAATTATTTGTTTATCAATATGGTGTTTCGGATAATTATTTGGATAATATGAGATATGATTTGGACATTGGACTTGGATACTTGTTATAACCTATGCTTGGATGAGAATTGGACGTTATTGGATTTACGATATTAGCCGATGGACCTTATGGACGATTTTGGTAATTGAGACGGAAGAGTATGTTAGACTCATAAGAGCTTAACATATTTGGACCCGAACATACACAAAATGGTCGATAAACTTGACAACCTATTGATGATTTATCAAATATTTGGGAAATGGGTAAAATACCGAAACAACCTATTGATGTTTTCCTTCTTGTCTTTATTATTTTATTCTTCTTCTTAATCTTAGTTCTTCTCTCTCTTCGTTATTCTTTCTTCGTATCCGTTTGTGTTTGCCGACTTTTATTATCTTAACATCTCGTATCCACACGAGTCTTAAACGTTATTTCACTCAAACGCCATTGAAATAAAACCTTTTCATTTCAAATACGAGTATTACTTTATAAATCACTTTAAGGTTTATTGCTGAGACATATTATTCACATATTAGGTTGTGCTGAGGTTCACTTGCCGTGCTATCCCATTTGATCATATTGTGATATCATGTTTCATCTGCTGCTAAGGTGTGATTCGTAGCCCCACTTTACTTTTAAATTGTTTATAAACCTGTAACACCCCCTAAATTATGAGTTAACAGGGAAGACTAATCGGGGTATTACGGGAGGATCATAGTCATAATTATAGAAAACGGCTCAAAAGAGGCGTTTTGAAAGTTATTGTCATTCAAATAGTAGTTGAGATACAAAAGTGAAAATATCAGAGTTGTGAAATCCCATAAAAGGGTGTAGTAGTTTGAAATGAATGACATAATTTATTTTACACCACAAAAACCATCAGTTTAATGCCCACTCCGTGCCTTGTCTGCTCCGTTAATTACCTGAGATAAACATGCTAAAAGTCAACAAAATTGTTGAGTGAAATCATAGAGTTTGTAATAGTAATCAGTTTGGAACACAAGTTTGTGATTGCCTGTGAATTACAATCATGTTTGAAATGGTGATATAGCAGTTGGATATATTGCCCTAAGTCTCATGACACGCAAACGTTAACAATGTAATTTAACCGGTGATAATGTGGCCCTCGTGTAGGAGATTGCCATCTTCCTATTTCCTTCAAATATAGTGCATTGCGACTAATCCGACTAGCAACTAAGGCTATCCGTCAGGCATTAGTGGAATAGGCAGTCAGCCTCCAATAGATCTATTCACTATATTCGCGTTCACACGCAAGTGATTAATGGTTCATGATGTGAAGGGCTTTTGGCAATAGAGTAACTTAGGCAATATCAATCAGGTGAAGCATACAGAAAATACTTGCGTTCTATTTTGTAGCATGTATCTCCCCCATAGAGTGTAAAGTTGTTAAATAAGTAAAAGTGGGGCTATGACTCACCTTGAGTGTAACTGGCAAGGTGAAATGTGAAATCAAGTGAATTATGGGAACGGATCCAACACACGACCTGAAAAATAGTGAAGTCTGAGAATTTGATAGTTTTGACTTAATATGAATAGAGATTGTGAAAATGAGTAACGGATAACGATCTGGTTTGTGATGTGAGTGAGTGATATGCTTAAAATGCTTAAAGTTTAAAAATAATATTATGTATAATATTATCTTGTTTTTATGTTATTGAATTCATAAATATCGTTTCCTCGAAAGTGGTTGAACGAAACGTTAAGTTATTCGTTGAAAACTCGTTATATAAATATATAAACGTAACGTGATTTAATATATTGAATAAATGGTAAAAATGCACGTGATTGAATGAGAAAGTGTAAAATATGAAATAGAATTGAATATGAAACAATGTTACTATTTGGTCCTTGAACTTATACAGATTTTACACTTTCTACCCTAACGGAGTAACTTTTGCACCGTTAGTCCTTGGTTAGTAATTTATTACATTTTTAGTCCAAAAGGTCAAATATTACATTTTAAGCTTCCTGTTTACTGGATGAACAATTTCTACCCACAAGTTACTGAAATAACAGTTTAGAACCTAATTATGTGAGATTTACACTTTTAACCCGATTTGAAATATATTTTGCAAATTTAGTCTAAAAATCACAAAAATGATGTGAAATGTTTTCCGAAAGTTTTAATATCTTTAAAAAGCTTATTAGATTCTTTTTGAACTGCTTATTCATAAAAAGTGTTTATTTCCTGCTTATTGGGCTTTAACGAGACTAACTAAGGCCCAATAACATTTTATGATTCGTTGGGTTTTAAGGGGTATTGGGCTTGTTCTTGGGCTTATATAAGGGTCTTAAAAACAATACAAATGAGCTTATTCGAACTGCTTATCATAAATGCTTATTGGACTGCTTATTGGGTTTAAAAGCCCAATCGATAATAATAAAGGATTTTGAAACTGTTTGAGTAGCGATAGGTTTAGGTTCCAAAAAGGACTTTTTAGAGCTTATTACGCGAGTTCATTTTGACTGCTTATTAGACGAGCTTATTGAGAATTAGTGTGAGAAATAAAAACGCTATGTTACATGTATAAAAATGAATTAATAGGGTTGTTTTCTAGTCGATAAATTACATGGTCCAAAATAGTAAATGTGACTTATATAACGTGTGATATCAACATGTGATTAGAAACATATCTCGATATGCAATAAAATGGAAATGTAAGTGTCGAATAAATGTAAGACTTGTATTTCTAGCCATCCATGAAGGAGGTCAAACGTATAAATGAATAAGTAAATAACAAGAACACGTAAAAATGTATAGAAAGTGAAATACGATCGTATGAAATACATAACGATGCATGAAATATTAAAAGTATGATCAAGAGTAGGAATGAGTTGGAATCGACTTACAACACCTAAAAGGTGGTGTGATACGCGTTGAAAAGGGCTAGAACTCGTGTAGAATTCACGTATTTTGCAAGGATGATCACAAAGAGTCGAGTTCGACTTGTATACATGGGAAGACGAGTTCGAATGGCAAGAGAATTTGTCTCCTGCTTCTTAAGGCTCGAAATAGGGAGAATACTTAGTGAAAATGTGTGAGTGAGTTGATCAAGTGTAAATGCAAGGGTGTGTGTGTGTATATCCGATATATATACAAGTGTATAATACATGTATATTGTTTTAAAATGAAACAAGTTGGGGTGATTAGATTGTTTGCAGGATTTGGGATAAGGATTGTAGCTTAGCACTTGAGTGATATAGGGTTTAAGGGGTGGGTTGAGTGTTGGTTCGAATATGGCCAAGTTGTATGCATATATATGTCTCGTTCGACATATACAAAGGGTCCAACAATGTTTTTAATGTCACCAAAAGTAGGAAAAGGTGAGAAACAATGTTATAAACTCATAATCGACTAGAGAAAATTAAAAGGGCTAGGGAAAATTGATTTAGATCGATTTGGATTAATATGGTGTGAATTGTACATGTCTCGAGGGAGGTTCTCTTTGGGTCTCGTTTATTGATCAAACATTCGAATGAGGGAGTGAGAGTTTGTCATCCTGATTATTTGGTGTATGGAGATTCGAGTGATGCAAAAAGTTGCATAGTTTGTGTATCGAATTCAAAAGATATCGAGGCCAAGTGTTGTGTGTTCAGCCGAGTGAAATATAAAATATAAATAATGTTGGGTTGGGCTTTGAATAGTAACAGGCCAAAAATTGGGCCAGGAATAGTCATGTGACCCGTTTGGTTTATAATTAGTATGTTGGGTTCGTCGTGGTCCGTGTGTGAGCTCGTTCCAATGTGTTTGTGAATCACGTATCAACGTGTTTGAATTAATGTAATGTAATAAACAAAAGTTTTAAATTTTGCCCATAAAAATGATTAACTGAACAGTAATGGTAATTTAATACTTGATTAGCATTTATAAATTACTTGGGAATTTTACAGATTGCTACAGTACCTACCCGTTAAACAGAATTCCATCCCGGAATTAAAGTGTAAGCTACTCAAACATCAAACTCATGTGGTTCTTGTGGATTTGATCTGAATCTAGAGTGAGAAAGAAGAGAAAGTTGGAACCTTTAGAGAGAGAAATAAGATGATATTAGATTAAGAGTGAATGAAGGTCCAACCCTTCCCTTGTGTGGGAAGGGCTTTATATAGTACATAATATATGCCCCTAGTGGGCTGTAGAGTGAGCTGACAGTGGGTAAAGACCCGACCCACTCCACAAATACTAATATATCTAAACTAATACTATTAATACTAATAATCCTAAGAGCTACATAAATGCTAAACAAATACTCGGGGTGACCGAGTCATCACATGAATATTTATATTCCTAACAATCTCCCCCTAAGGGAGGTCACCCCGAAAATAATATTTTGAATTCTACCATTCTATTACATGACTGTAACTTCCTAGCTCGTAGTCTTTGATTCTTCAAATTCATTACTCTTTGTACATTCAGCAGTAAACTCTTTTGACGACTGATCTTTTGTCTTGGATGATCTTTGAAGATTCTTTGATGATATCATCCAACATATGTCTTTTAGTCATCTTGTTTCAGCATCGTCTCTGTGTGAAGTTGTGATCTTTGAGCATTCTTTGAGATCATCAGTCATCGTAAATCTCCAAGCTCATCCGTTGTAATATTGCCTTCATGTGATATGTTGTGACCATTGAACTCGCATGCTCACACTTTTCTGGATCATGATAATTATCATCAGAGTTGCGGAAGCTGTGTTGTAGGTCTTTTTGCTATCATGATGTTTTTGATAATGAATTGGAAGTGTGAGCATGGAGTGTGGATTGACACGTCTCTGCTAGAATCAGGAACCACCATCGCCATCTTTATATGAATCTGAAATAAAATAGTTAGCAATAAAGTTGGAGAACGAATATGGCTTTGTCATTCGTTCGATGTGGTGGTTGGATTTAACCTTCGATTCTGTGAAGACCGACCTGTGATCAGGTAGAATCCCCTTTAAAGAAGATTCTCCTTGACAGGAATTTCCAGCTTGTAGTAATGAGTCTTCCAACAAATTAATGTCAGAATCATCATACGAAGCATGTTCTCATACCGGAACGTCTCAAAGCAGACAGCACGGTAGAGTGAATCAGTGAATTAAATACCCACTGATTGACGAGAAATTGATTAGAAAAATCACTTGCGTGTCACTGGATAAACATTTTGTGCAACACGACAAGGGTTTTATAAATTGAATCACATTTCTGTCAAAAATACTTTTGTTTGAAAATTTTCACAATCAATGTGCTCGAAACTTTGTTGGTGAGCACATTGAAAGGTTTTCCAAAAGTATCCGTCAATCCATTTCCTGGAACAAGTTTGATTCAAATTTGAATCGCCCCATCATTTCTTTCCAGTTGTCACAAGCTTGATCCATGAAGGATCTCACATGTCACCCACCAAGAGCTTGTTTGATGTTGGCTCTAGAAGGATTTCCATCTTCATTGTGAATACTTTACGTATCACTCGGATGTTCTGGCAATACAACGAGGATAATGCGTAGGACTCTTCATATTTATTTTCTTGCTTTTCACGATGTATGAAACAGCAAGTATATTGGGAATGTGTCCTAATGAGATTAATGGATGATCTCTTGGCTCTAGACTCAATAGTGCGTTTTGATTTAGTGATCGGAGGTTGGAGAGGACGACCACCTTTTCAATATCGTCAAACTCAGAGTGAGAGAGACGATAGCAATGTATTGATCTCCGTGACAAGTGAAACAAGAGTCCTTTGAGGGACCTTGAGTGGCTAGGGAGGGTTGTGCAGCGTATCACTGGGTCCATGATACTTTGTCTTCAATGTCAGCAATCAAATAAGTGATTTTGACAGCATATGTATTGACCCGGTTTCTGCCTAAAGTGTAAGGAGGGCTTCTTTCTTTTCACCCTTTATCTTTACATTTCTTTTTCATTCTTCAACCCCTTCAGTGCTTACCGAGACTTCATTACTAGCACCTTGTTGGGTTTGTTCCAGTACTAGCTCCATCTCAGTTGGCACTCTTCCCTTATTCACTTTTCTCCTTTTTTAATCATTTCTAAGGACTTCTATTCTAACTAGAGGATTGTCCCTGGGAAGATCCCTTCGGTTCTGGCTGGATCATGGGAACTAATACCTAACCTCACCATCCTTATAACTCCAGTACATAAAGTAAAATGGTCGGTCTTTGGTATTCTTTCACAATTGCCATCACAAATCATTTGCTCCCCCTCAATATGTGCATCGATATACGAAACAGTTTAGCACATATGGGAGAGCCTACACTTGAGTCCAAAAGATCACATTTTATCAGTTTTCATATTTAAATCACATTCTCTCCCCCGATCAAAAATTTCAAACCTTTTGAGATTTGTGATCCCAATTGATTTAAATAAGTTTAGAAAATATGGGAGAAAATGTGGTCAGGTTTAATATATTCTGATAATGAGACATTACGATGCTCCCCCTCAATCAATGAGGGAGAATGTTAGTGTCAGGTATGATAGGTTTGAAAGATTTTGAATTAAAACGATCATACATTGACACATAACAACAAATGTTTATTCACTGCTTATTATGTACAAAGATAATCGTTATGACACAATTGATGTTGACCTTTTCGCTTCCCTGAGGGAGTCAGTAGTCAGCATCAATTATCCATCCACCAACAAATCTTCCCAAGTATTGTAGATCCCCACTCGGCGAGACCAGAATAAGTATTGCTTTGTTGAAATGAAGGTGGTGGTGGTGATGACAGTGTTGTTGTTGTTTTGCCGATGTTGTTGTTGTGGTGAATTCAGAGCCAGTCAATAGAGTTTGAACATCTGATCAAATGGTTAGTGTAACACCCCAAACCGATAAGGGTAGAAGTATTACGTTATGGTGACATATCAAAGCAAACACAAGCATATGACTTAAATAATACAAATGAATTCTAAAGGTTACAAAGGAAAAATCTGAAGTACAAGGTTACAAATGAGAACAATAACAAAATACTAAGTCTGAAATGCAAATCTCTTCTAGTCATCTCTAAATCCAGGATAGTCTTCTAAGTCCAAGGTACTCTCCACCCAAAACCCAGCTTCCAAACTAAAACCTGCCGCAGGAAAGAAATGCAGCTGAGCTTAAAAAGCCCAGTGAACAGATATATATATATATATAAACGAAAATGAAAACAAATGAACGAACATATATAGTATGGTGCATTGGGGAAAGCATAAGGTATAAATAATGAAATCAAAGTAAGAAAGGGTCAGTAATCCACCACGAGCCCAAACAAACCAAATCAAATATCATAGTAACCATGGAGTAGCTAGCTCCCGAACTTGTGAAAGACGTGGATTGCACCCATGCATCAATCACCGAACATATCATATAATATCATATCATGTTAAATCCACTAAATACGAACCAAACCTAGGATGCATCCATACGCCACCGAACAATAATATTGGCCATAATAAATATAAAGCGCGCATATAATAATAAAATGGGACGGTGTGGAACATCACTCAACCACACTAGAGTCATGCCATTGGTGCATCAATGGCACGGCCATGTTACCTTCATGGCTAGGAAACGAACTTGGCTCGGGTATCAAACTGAAGGGTCAAAAGTCAAATCATATCAAAGTCAAATGTCTAAGTCATCAAAGTATCAAAGGTTCATCGTCAAAGGTTCATAATCGAAGGTTCATAATCAAATGGTTCAATTAAAGAAATCTTTATCAAATGATTTTCATAAAAATGATATTTAATAACGGTTTTCATAAAGGTAGTCTTTAAAAGTAGTTTTCATAAAAGTTTAGTAAAATTTCATATAAAAGTGGTATTGCATCGTTCATAAACATCATTTTAAAATAGTTTTTCTCAAAACATTTCCATGATAAAATTAAGAAAGGTTTTCACATCCAGTTACAATACCAAATGAACCTTACAAGTATCAAGTGATTCGAATACTCATTTCACAGGGTAACGAACGAAATATGTCAAGTACTAAATCATAAGGATCATAATGAACGAATGTCAAATGGATCATCATACCAACGAAACATACCAACGAATGAATCAAAGTACAAGGGATCATAGCAATGGCTTAAGGGAATCTTATAACGAAACAGAGATCAAGATCAAGTCATGAGAGTGAAAACACCCTTACTGAAAAAGGGTAGAATATCTGTACCTTAAACCGCCAGGGAAACACACACTAGAAACATAAGGATCGGAATAAACTCCTTCTTCAGCGAATCTACACGAATTATAAGTTTACTTATAAGTTTCATATTTTTCTTAATCATATAGGTTTCATTTTAGTTTTCATTCCATTTTAGGTAACTTTCCATATTTAGTAACTTTCCAAAAATAGCAAGTTTCCATATTTAGAAATATTAGTTATAAACATTCAAGTAAATCCATTTAATCAATTTAAAGTAATTAGAGATGATCATATTGATAGTTTAAGGTTCGTAATGCCATATACATAATTTTAGGGTTCATAGTGTAGTTTTCATAAGTTTAGGGTTCATTATGTAAATATAACAAGTTTAAGGATTATAGTGTCATTATGATAAGATGAGGGTAATAAATGTAAATGTTCTAAAGTTATATAATTTAACAAGTTAAGTCCTTTTGTTTAGAAAATAACAATTTAAACCCTTTAGTTTGGAAAGTAAACACATAACATCTTTTAAATCCTTTTTAAACCTTTACAGTTTTTAAGTACGAATTTGTTATGTTTTCTATAAATTATGAATTGTATAAGAACTTAGAAATAAAATCCCCACAAATTCCCAGAGATACTTCAATGTCTTAAGTAGTTTACCTAATTTTTCCAGATTTTATTAAGTAGTACAATTATAGATTAAAATTCGCTTAAGCCAGCTCGTTCAGATTTCTGATCAGTTTTAACATACGAAAAGTTTGTAATTTTTAACCCCTTCAGAAAAATCTAAAAAAATTCCTATAATTAGTAGAAATATGACATATTACTCAGTTCATAGGGTATCTTCTAATTCGACACGGTTTGCAAATTAAAATTTAAAAACACGGACTATTTTTCCAGATATAAGAATTCAGTTTGACACATGAATTTGTAAAATCAAAAATTGTGCCTTCCCGACCTTTAAAAATTACAAGGTTAATTTTCCCAGAAAGCTATTTTCTTGAATTTAGTTCTAGACTCCAAAAACACCCAAATACCCTTCGTTATCATCAAGATACAATCGATTAAAGTTGGCCTAAATTTCTGCTCAGAAACTGGGTTTATTATTTCATATAATCTTTTAGGGTTTTCCTATTCCAAAGATTAATTTTTGATACAAAACTATTAAGATTGCCATTAACATAGCCTTAGATCGATTCATATGTATTCTTAACATAATCATAACAATTCAAATCACATCAATTCATGTATCGATTCATATCTAGGGTTTCATTCTTATTATTTTATGTGGTTTTCTTATTATGATTTCATGTGAAATATAATTCGACAAGCACATCAAAAGACAACAAGAATCAACGAGAATGATACGATTACCCTTGGAGACCAAATGAATAATCACGAACACGACAATATCAAATCACACGCCTCTTCTCCTCCTCTTTTCTTTGGTCCGATCGACACACACAAAAACAATATATGGGTCGATTAGTTTTGTTCAAGAATTTAAATGGATTAGTTTTTTTTTTTTGTCATGAATGATTACCTTGGACAAGAACACAATCAAAGATCACCAAAACTTCTTCCTTGGATGATTGCAACCGATAGAATGGATGAAGAACAAGAGAGTGCCGAAAATTTTAGAGAGAGTGTAGGGTTTGAAAAAAAAAGTTCGGTTATGGGATTATGAAGAAGAAACCGTATAATTGTGATTAGTATATTTAGGGAAATAATCATTCATATTAATGGCTTAATTAATCTCTTAACTAGCATGAACTTGGACCACATATTGGTAGGGGGTGGCACATTATGCATTGTTTTTTTTTTTTTTTGTACAAACTTTATATTATAAGGTTTTATTTGGTGCTAAATCATTTGGTAACTTAGGATATGACTTATATTAGATTAAGTACAAATGATGTTACTTATATGATTTTCGTAAGTTCTCAAAATTTTAAATTTGAGGGCATTTTTGTCATTTCGGATTGTGTTAATTTTGGGGTTTTACAATTCTTCCCCTCTAAAAGAAAATTTTCGTCCTCGAAAATTGAAGTGTAACGAAACGGAATACCAACGAACCGTGGGCGGAAAATGTGGAGGACTTGTTTCTCATGACTATATCTCGTTGATCAAAATAGCTTCGGCTTCTTCAGAAAAGACGTACCACAATGAATTTCAATAAAAGAATAATATGCCAACGTAACAGATGATAATTGTATCCCCTCAGAAGAGATACTAGGAAAAGTAGGATTTGATGGATATCCCGTCCGTGGAATAGAAATAGACAAATCAGATGAGAACGTATCGAATTGTAGCAAACATGAGGGTGATATAAATGTTTAACTCTTCAGATTCTCAAATAGCCTCGTCTTTAGTATTACTTTTCAAAGGTGTTCTCATAAACAAACAGGTCTTGTTTCCTCAAAGTCCAAAATCTCTTAACTCATAGCAGATAATCATGAACAGATTCATCGAATGTGAGACGTATATATAGCAAAACATAGGTGTACTCCTTCATGGTAACAGATCGAATCCATACAGACAGAAAACGGATTGTTTGATAACCTCAAACGGCAGAAAGCTCTACAACAGAACCTAAGATTCTTATCAGAAGCACATAGGTCAACAACCGCAGGTCGAGTATCCAAACGTATCAAATCGTATAACGATGAAGGCAGATTAAGCGTATAGGTAGAATGAACCTAAGGTCTCAATCAGATATCAGAAATTCTAAGGCTTCTAAGGCACTTCTCGAAATATCCTATGATCACAATAAGTGCACGTTATATGATGTAAGTATTATCACGTTGGCCAGACGTCATAATACTAGCATCATATAAATATGCTCTCATGATGACCATACTTTATCTCAAGTCGTGAAATAAGCAACTTATCTTAACCACCTAACAGTCCTTTTATCCCCTAGGGTTGGTCCGAATCGATCATCATTACGAATTCAAAATCAGAGAAACAAATCGTACAAATAACATAACGGAATTAGTAAGTACTAAATGAAACACATTGTCCAAAGCGTCAAAATTCTCATATCAAAACCGTCATCCAACATACGCAGAAAGAACACAAAACGGAAATACTAATAGAGAACCCGAATCATCTAAAAGATCTTATCATCAGTAACGGAAGCTTAAGTGGGTTAAATAGAAGTGAATACGTCATCAATGACTTCATCCTCCATAGAATCAACTCATCCAACCACAAGTGTTTATTCCAAAATCGTCCACTCAAATACATGATTTCAAAATTTCTTCCAAATTCGAGTAGTCTGCCTACGTTTGTCCATCTGATCATACGGTGAAAAGGAAATTATAAACTTGAGTCTGGTCCCTCAAGCCTTCGGCACCTCTTCTTGAAACTGTGGTGTAGCCACGGGAGTCTTTGACACAATCACTGTGCATCCTTCCATCCGCAAGTCTGCTTCTGCTCTCAATTCATCATAGTACAACTAAAATGAATAGAGAAGCAAGACTGCGTGTCTTCAACAGGTCCTCTGGCACCATTCAAAATTCGCCAACTCGATTACATTCTCCTTCTATGTCTGCCACCACCTTCGTCATTGCAAGAAGTGTCTTCCAATCTTCAAGGTAACCACCGCTGCTGTCAATTCCAGGTTGCGTGCTGTGAACATCTTCCACTACTCTTCTGTAAGATTTCTAACCTCAGTAACTTTCGTCGATCTTGGTTCATTCGGTGTACAACTCAGTCTTCTCGGAATCCATAGTAGTACTATCTGCTGTAGCTTACGAATGCCAAATCAAATATACTCTTCCAGGACAAAGGGTCATTTCAACTTAATTAATACAAAAATGATCTCCATGTTCCTCTTTCGTCTCTGAACACAACACAACGTCATACTATGACAATTTGTCCAAATACTCGAGAAAACATGATTCTATTAGCCAATACAATTGGCATCATTTAAAACTCATAATGATCACAACGAGTACGAAAGCAGCTTCATGAATTGTTTTAGGGAAATTTCATATCTACTTTACGTCACCAATCTTCCTTTTAACGAATAGAACTGAAATGCTTCGCAGGGTTACTCTCAGTTAGTCAACTCCCTTCTTAGGAGTTCTTGTGGTTGTTTCTTCAGTCCTTCAAACTTAAATGAGGCCGTCTGATACAGAGCTTCAAAAATAGAACAAATCAATCATTGATACGCAGAAATGGATAATGTGTAACACCCCAACCCGGCAAGGGTAGAAGTGTCACGTAAATGGTGACTTATCAAAGGCAAGCATAACATACGACTTACATAATACAAATGGTTTACAATGTTACAAAGGAAAATATACCAAATCTACGTAGTCATACATAAATGAATACTAAAACTAAGGTATCGTCTTCATAAGCTAATCTCTCATCTCAAAGCAAACCCAAGCTCCTGGCTTCCTACTAAAACCTGCCGCAGGAAAAGAAATGCGGCTGAGCTTTAAAAGCCCAGTGAACAGATATATAATAAACGGAAACAAAATCAAATGGAAATGAACAGACATATCATAATGAATGAGATATAGGAAAAGGAAATCAAGAGTAAGGTTTAGGACAGTAATCCACCACGAGCCCACATATATCACATCACATAAGCCTGCATAATCTAGAGGGGATACCTCTTAGTAACCAGATAATATGAGGGGTGTCCTCATGTATCCAATGGAGTGATCAGCTCCCACATTTTGTGAAAGACGTGGATTGCACCCATCATCAGTCACCACATAGCACATATCATATCACATATCACATATCACAACGTACCTAGGATGCATCCATGCGCCCCCCACACAAATCACATTGGCCATAATAAATATAAAGCGCGCATATCACAATCACAATGGGGACGGTGTGGCTAATCACTCGAACCACACACGAGTCATGTCAGTGGTGCATCAAAGACATGGCCATGTTACCTTCATGGCTAGGAAACACATTTGGCTCGGGTATCAAACTGGGGTTAAGGGTCAAAGGTTCATATCAAAGCAATGGTTCACAAGGTCATAATCATAGTCCAAATCTCAAGGTTCATATCAAAGGTTCACATGTCAAAGGTTCAAATATCAAAGGTTCAAATCACAGTGTAGGGAACATAGCAATGGCTTAGGAAACCCTAATACGAATCAAAGTAAGAGGCCGAAGGCTCCTTATACAAAGAGCAGAATATCTGTACCTGATCACGAATGCAAACACGAATACGAAATAGAAGACACAGATGCGGATCAAAAACCTCCTCCTTCACACCTAAAGGAGTAGAAGAGAATTACTACTGATTCTTAATTATTCGTTTTACTTGACTTTCTATTTTAAGTAACTTTCTATTTTTAGCAGGTTTCCATTTTTAGAAAGATTGTGTCATATAATTTAATTAAATCATTATTAAATGGAAATAGGGTATACTTGATCAGATTTACACATTTGGTCCTCACGGTTTCATAATTTACAAATTACACCCTTTATTTTATTAAGTTACACTTTAAACCTTTATATCCATAATTATACATTAAACCCTTAATTAATCAAATTTACACAATGAGTACTTATTTTCACATGTTATACGATTGTACCCTTAAATATTCATAATTTACACATCAAGTCCCTCAAGTTATCAAAGTTACATATTAAGCCCTTTAATTTACAATTTCAACCTTTAATTATTAATAATTACATATTAAGCCATTAAATTACCAAGATTACACATAACCCCCTGAATATATTTTATTACTCAAATCAACCTTAAGTTTCCAGAAATTTCATTTTTAGTCCCTCTCTTTCATTTAATTATAAATCGAATTAATATTTATTTAATTAATCAAAATAAACCTTTTAAATGAAAAATTTACACATGACACCCTCAACTTATATTTTTAACACTTTAGTACCAATCTTAATAATGTTCTAAAAATACCCCACAAGTTTCATAATTTACAAAACACACCCTTAACTATTAAAATATACAAATCGGCTAATATATTATTTATTTAAAACAAACCCTAGATGTCCCATCATTATTCAATCATCATAACAACCTTAAAAGTCATAAATGACCAGATCTCAACAAGAAAACCCTAACCCTAATTTTATCCCTTTTTATTTTATTTCTTTTCTTTTTATTTAATAAATCTGATTTAAGTTTAATTATACCATGACTCATATAGGCCTCCAACACTCGAATTAACATTTTTCCCAGATCATATGTATTATATGGAGTCTAAATAAAATATATTTCAAGCCATGAAAATTCGTATGTAATTATTTAAGGTTTTAATTCTTTTTTAAGGATTAAATCACAAATTAATTATATATCATGCATGGTTCGACTTTAGCATTTTATTTGATGTTCACATAATGTAAGAAACACAAGAAAAATACCAAACCCATTTTAGAACGTGTCGAAAGATCGTAACGAATTATTGCTCCTCGAATGCACACGCGACACCACAAATTCTCCAAGAGCACATGAACGATCCCACAACCTTGTAGCCATTTTTCACAGAGTATATACATTATAAGGAGTATGAGAAAAATGCTAAACGAATTTTATAGGGCTCGAATGAATTATTTGGAAATATACCTCACGAATGGAAAATAAATTCTCCACAAGCGAATCGAGCAAGGCACGACCCCAAATCTATTTTTTGCAGATCATGTATGATGTGAGGGACATGGGAAAAATAACAAAAGAATTTTATGAAGGTCGAATAGATCAAAACGAATTATACCTCAAAATGGCACTCGACAAGGAAAAATTTCACACCGATCAAATCAGGCCAAGAGAAACTCCAAACTTATTTTTCTAGGCTTCTATGGATGCTAAAGATCACAGGAAAAATAGCCTTGTAGCTTCAAAAATTCGGATGGATAGGTGGTGAATTTAGTTAGGGTTTTAGGGTTATTCGGTTTTGTTTTAGGAGAAGAAAAGGATAAAATAAGTTAAATAAAGATATGGCCGAGTGATTAGGAGGGGGAATGACAGAATTTTCGGCCACATTGAATGACTAAATCAATCTTCTTAAATTGTATCATTTCCTTAATTTGTTTGATAATTATCCACACTTTTTAATAGTTTAAAATGAATATAAATACATAATATATATATAATTCGGTATAAATGACTTAGAAATGTGTTAAAAATATTTTTGTGGCTTGTACAAAATTTAAATGATGTCTCATAAATATTTTATGTCATATATGGTTTAGTTACAAAGGTTTTGTAATTTATTTGTTAGGTATATAAGCTTTAATTAAATTTTCAAGTTGTGAGGGCATTTTGGTCTTTTTACCATGTTTTAGAATTTCGGGTTTTACATAATGAGTATAGATAGGGATACGGTTAAATTTACGATAGTCGATATGTCGCGGCATACTTCCCTCTTTCTTCTTCATAAGCCAACAGGAGCATCCAAAGATAAACACTGAGATGAACAAAATCATATTCCATCAGTTCCTTCAATCTCTCAACTTCTATGGCATCATGGTTTCATCAACTGAGATCAGTTCAATGCTAACTCTACTTCTCAAGCAGGAGGGAATCCCAAAAGGTTCATCAAAAGACATCGGAAAAATTTTGTACAACAAATACCTCCAATGTCGGAGCTTCTAAGGGTGGATACTAATAGGTGTCAGGAGAACTTGACAATCTAATGAGATCGGAATATGTGCTTTCATAGCAACATTAATCTTAATAGATTTAGGCGGTTGAGAGTCATCATAACAAAAGTAGGGTGCAAATAGATTGCTAAAAGTCTTATATCAGATATGGTAGTCTTTGGTAGCTTTATGAAGAGCCAGCCAATCCATAACCAAAAGACCTCAAAATCAACTATATCAAAAGTAAATGGATTCGTAGATCGAATACGATCGTCAAGCCAGACGGATAGCTCATATGTCAAGTTCAAGTACATAGTTCATCATTGTGTTGAGATAGATAAATGAACAGTTCAAAGTGTCAGAATTTTGTTTAGCTTTCAAGCATAAGGGGCAGGTAGGGTGCGTATCATTGGTGATACGAACATCGTATAACCGTCAAAAGTGAGATTGTATGGAATATTAGCTATCAGCATCATCATGCTTAGTTAACGATTTCGTATTGAGATAGTATTTACACCATATCCTTCCAAAGGAAATGGTTGGCAGACAAGGTTCAATCATTCAAAGGGAGGGAACAAAACTTCTTATATTCGTGGTTGATAATTGTCAGGTGTAACACCCCCAAATTTGATTTGTGGCAGCGGAAGATTTATCTGGGTGTTACTGTGAGGATCGGATGTGAAATCATAGAAAAACAGCCTAGGATGGCATTTTTAATTTACATAGGTCCATAATACAAATTCAGTTATAAAACATTACATCAGAGTACTAAGGTTTCTTTAAAGAAACATTATTTTAACTGAATTACGATTTATTTTACACCATTTATTGAAGATAGAGTATGCCTGCTCCATGCCTTGCCGTGTTCCTTTAGTTCCCTGAGATACATGCTTAAAAGTCAACATAATGTTGAGTGAAATCATGGAGTTTGTAGTTTGAATATCAGTTCAATCACAAGTAAGATTGTATTGGAGATACAATCAGTTTAAAAGATTGATATTGCAGTTCATATATTGCCCTAAGTCTCATGACACGCAAACGTTAACAAAGTACCGCCTAAACGGAGGTGCCCACCAAATTAATGATGAGAATTTGCCCTCGTGTAATAGGTGATTTTGCCAATTCCTATTTCTCTCAAATATAATGCATCGCGACTAATACGACTAGCAAAAAGCATTCCGTCACAGTATTAGTGGGATAGGTCGTCAACCTCTAATAGATCTATTCATTATATTCGCGTTCACCGCAGTGATTAATGGCTCATGATAAAGGGTCTTATGGCAATATGGTGTACTTAGGCATATATCAAGTCAGGTAGCATACAGAAAAATACTTGTGATTTAGTTATAGCATGTATCCCCCTCACGGAGTTTAAAAAGTGAGGCCATGACTCACCTTGGAATGTAGTGACGTAGATAACACAATGGTGCCAAGGAGTGTAGCAGAACCGGGTGAGGAGTAACGCACAACGATACTTATTCGGCAAATCCTAATGAATATAAGTTTGTCTCAAGATATGACACGCGGAAAGTAATCGATACGTATGAGTTCCAAAAAAAATAGAGCGTTTTAGTTTTCGTGGAATATTTGTATCAAATGTTTGTAAAAAGTTTAGTATATTATTCGTGTGGTGGTATAAAGTCATAGACTCAGACAAACGCATGCCAAAGCATAAAACATATTGCACAAGTATAAAAGGAAAATAAACAGGTAAGAATCAAATAAGCATATAAGTACATGTTGAGCCGATGGTTAAGCTTATTAAAGTCCAACGATGTCAAATAAGTGGTCAATTCTCAATAATAAGTTTCGGGTTATCGAACCCAAACTAGCCGTGCGGCTAGACTCACACTTTGAGACAACAACCAAGGCCATAGCCATGGTTATGTCTCGACTAAAAGGCCTTGAGTCAATAGCCCTGGCTATGTCTCGGCCTCAAGAGGTCAAAATGCTATAAGGATTTTTTTTTTTGTCATGGCTACCTTTGGGTCAAAACGGGTCCAGTTGGTTTTTATAGTTTACAGTCTTCGTTTTTCATTTCCAGCTTACGTCTCGCGTGTTTTTGTATAAAACATCATTCTGAGCAACTTTCGTGTTTTACACTTTCAGTGGTTCAAACCAGAAAAGGGTGAAAATTGGGTTTTAATTCCAGATCAGCAAGCTATTTGCAGAAAATTAAGCATGTAACGACCCATTTAAGTGCAGATTTTCAGTAGCAAAACGCACCCCTTTGGTGCAGAAAAATCAGTAGCAAACGTATGCTTTTTGTGCTGAAAACTCAGTAGCAAACGTGCCCTTTTTGTGCAGCAAATTCAGCAAAGAAACACACCCATATGGTGCATAAAATCAGCAATGAAACACACCCCTTTTGGGGCTGAAATAAGCAAATCTAGACGCCCCTGATGAGCAGAAAATAAGCAGAACCAAATGCACCTTATTGGTGCTGAAATGAGCAGGTCTAAACGCACCCTTGTGCAGAAAAATAACAAACAAAACATACCCTTTAGGGGCTGTTTTGCAGCAAATAAACGTACCCTAGTTGAGTTGTTTTGCAGCCAACAAACGCACCCTAGTTGAGCTGCGTTTCAACAAACTAAACACCCTCTTGGGTGTTGGACTGAACCGAAACAACCACAACTCTCCTGGGCTTGTGGTGAACCGCGATTCAAATCAACAAGCAAGATAAGCATATCTCATAAGCAATCCCAAGTAAGCATAGCAAGTCACAAAAATATGTGAGTCGACACATATAGGCTGAAACAAACTACATCCTTACAGGTATATATATTTAGACCGAATCAAACAAACCCCAAACAACTTCACTACAAGCAAAATAAACAATTTCACTCCAACTTACATGGGTCTCGACCCGGTACATAACCAAATCAAGCAACCACTCTTTTTAATCCATTCACACCACACGAATATGATAATCAAAAACATTATTAATCAGATTTTAATTCCACGAAAACTATTAAATCGACTTTTTATACGATTTGAATAAAAAGTTAATATAGATCTTTGTGTGTGTCGACTTACAAAGGATAACGAGAGGAGGAGGGAGGTGTGAAGGGGTGCGGCTGTGGTGGTTCACTCGAACCAAACGAGACCCTTGTGTATCTCTTATTTCATCTAAGTAATCATCAACCAAGCTTAAGAACTGGTAGAAATCATTAACATCTTCATCTTTGTAGTACTACTTGTGTCTTGAATCAAGACTGATGATGATGAATATTGATGGTGAGGGAGTACGGTGGGAGAGGGAGACAAGGAGGTATATTTGTGTGCTATCTTCTAAATGAAGATATATGTGAAAGGTTATATCTCAAATTGGTGACTACGTGGCTTTTCTTAATAGCAAGTAAGCTCATTAAGAGCCATGTGACCTTGGTGATGACTTGTATGTACTAGCAAACTCTTGTGGTGATCCTGGAGTTCTTCGACAGTAAGTAGTGACCAAGAGGGGAAGTTGAAGTGTTTTTGTGTAGTGAGTTGAGTGTGTTCAAATGAGTTTTACAAGTGAAAAGGGTCTTCGTTTGGTTTATACGAGATGTATGTATTTATATTGTTTTAGGAAAAGAATTGCATAGACATCTATATATGATTTTATGGAGACTATTTCATACACATATGGTTTTTATGAAACATGAGATGTGGCGTATTTCCATTCTCATACTTACATATGGTGTATATCATATACACATATATATAGTTTGCATGTAAAAGAATGATACACGTAAATGTCATATGGAAAGATTGCATGTATGGTGAAGAATTATACACATATCTATATAGCATGTCATGGTAATTTATATTACATGTGTAGTTTGCAATGAGAAATGGTTATGTGGCATTCTTTCTATCTATGAAATTATATATGGAGCAATGCATATATATGAAAGTTTTGACCCATGCATGTCATGGTAAATATATATATCACACGTACATATATATGATCTTATGGTGAATTTGGAATTCACGTAGGGTATGCATGAAAAGTGCTATGTGTTATTACAAACCTAAAAACTTTGATCAATAATTAGTAGAATTTTGTTGTGAAAATGATGTGTGGTGTTGGTTGTGTCTACGGCAAAGAGAAGGAGAAAAACAAAAGGTGCAAAAATCTTTATAAGATCTAGCTTATGAAAATATCTAATGCTAGTGTTTATCTAAATGTATATATATAAATGAGACATTGCACTTATCCCATGAGTAATATAGACGTGGCACCTTGTGGTATATTGTGTAAGTTTGTATGTTTATCTAAGTTCTAGTGATAGTTTGCAATAATATTAACCACAGAGTGTAGGTTTGATCTCGGTAATTACTAACGTTAAGTCTTTATGTCACGAAACTTAAGACCGAGTAACGTAAAAATATAATATTTATAAAAATGTCAAGTTTATCAATATACTCTAACTAATTATATTAGACGTGTGATAAGTTTAACGGAGAGCGTATACATTAATAAAATCTAATAGGTTTGAGTATTCGTATTACGTAAAGAGTATAATGTAAATTAAAAATAACAAAGTGGCAATAGTTCATATAAAATATGTGGGCTTATCCAAATCTTGTGTTGGTCGTGAGTATAGTATATTAAAGAAAAATTTAAATTTCTCCATAAAAATGGGCTTTGTTAAATGATAAGTCAAAGGTATTATTAATTAACAAAGATTATTATGACGGATTTTTGTAGGATCTTACAGTATCTACCCCTCAATTTTGAACTTCGTCCCGAAGTTCAGTCCGTGATAGGTGTTGAAAAATGTGGCGTTCTGAGGTGAGAGTTTATGGAAGATGTTGTCGAAGGATTTCTTATTTGACTAACAAAAGCGAGATTTCATCTAAATTTATTAGTACTTAAATAAATTCGAATGTTTGGTCGATAATTTAATTTATGGGTTACGAATAGTGAAAGTAACAGTTGCGAGTAGGAAGTATTTAGCACTTAATGTTTAGGGTTCCAATGGTCGAGACTAGAGGATTTTTAGTGGTAGTGATTTAAATTTTAATGACCGTGAATAGTAAAATAACGGGTATTTTCTCCACTTATTTACCCTATCTATCTTTTTCCTATAAATACCTTATCCACCTTTTTCCTTTTTCATCTTTTCCGCCCCATCCTTTTCATTCATCTTCATCTCTTTCGAAAGATTTCATCATGCCGTCGATCGTCATCGTTGCAGCCACCGTATACATTGTTCTTGTTGCCATGTATCTGGCCTTCTTCCCCGATGAAAACTCCGATTATTACGTCGCATCCTTGGTGTTTATCGTACCTCTCATGGTTTTAGCGATCAATGTGGATAAGATTTTGGGGTGAGGATCTCGGCTAGTGTGGTCATAAAGTAGTTTTGTTGTATGTCGATATAACCTTTAATGAATGTGGAATAAATCTCGTTTATGTTTAGTTACATGTCTCGATATAGCTTTTAATATTTTGTTGTATTTTATGGCGCAGAATAATTAAGGTGCTTCATCCTATGGTGGCTCTTGCTATCGTTGGATTGGTGGGGGTCATTATTTCTATGGTGGGTCAACCGATTGGAGATTGTATGCCTTATATTGTGTTTATTGTACTGTTAGCACTTCCGATGTTAATCATTTCGCTATGTATTAATTTTCGTGGTTTCAAATAAAGTTTATGTTATTTGTGTTTTCCATAGATTGTTGTGAATTCTTATAGTTTCTAGTTTCGTATTTTTCTCGACTTCGTATAATAGAGCAGTGAGTAATGGGTAGTGAGTGTAGATCGGACTGAGGTTGGCTAAAAGTGAGGTGTATGAATGAGTTATTTTGTTTCGAGATTATGTTTTTGGAATGAAAATTGTTATTCTATCGCATTTTGAAAGTACACAGGATTCATAATTTTTGAAGACCACAAATTTATGGTATAAATTATTCGTCAAACAAAGAGTTTGTAGCTTTTTAATAATGAGAGTTTCAGACGAGAATTTGATGAATGTAAAAATAGTTGTTGAACTTTAGTTTTTGTAAAGAAAAACTTGTTAGATAAAGTCTTAAGTGATAACACAAAATTGGTTTGCTTTATATATAAAACCGCGTCTTACGTTAATAGCTTATTTATTTTTCAAAGATTTCAAGTTGTTAGCTAAGTGTGAAAGCAAGGAGGGAAATCAATATGCTGCAAGATGAAATGTGTTGTGGTAAAAATTTTCATATTGTTTCTTAGGATTTGTTAATCGTTGTTGGGGGCAAAAGAGAATTACGAAAGTTGGTTTGTTTTGGTTGTAGTTGAGTCCACAAAGGATGAAATTTGACCAAATAACTAGACGGGTTTGCGTTTGAATTTGTTGAGATTGTTGGGAACTTAAATGAAACAAAGTATTTGGGTAATATATGATTTTTGTTGAGGTCATTTTAGAATGTGATAGTCGGGCTGAGCTTTGGTCGCCACATGATTGAGTATTGGAAAAGATTTGTTACGTATGATTTGTTGGTAAGTGCCTAATTGAGACGTATGAACATATTGGTATGTTGTTAAGTGAATAATCCAAAGTAGACGGGTATGAGTCGATTAGAAATAAATCTTAAGTTCTTAGGTTTAATTAGGGTTGAGTTCGAGTATTAATGATAAACAAGGGTGCGTTGGATTGTTGTTAGCAATGGGTCGAGGATAAATGTTTCAAGGATAATTTTAATTTGGCGATTGTTGAACACATGTTCCATGGCGTATTTGGTTACTAGATAGTTTCGAGATTATCGAAATTTCGTATAATGCCTAAGAGTTTCGAGAGAATGTTAGGAGGTTCATTATTTCCTAGAGGATGTGTAGTCAAATTGTATGAAAAGTGTTACTTGTATGTGGCGTGTTCAGGATTTTTAAATCATAGTGGGGCGTGTTTAACGCGATTTGTTCCTGCCTCTTGCGTTGAATTGCGAAAACCAAAGTAAATATTTTATTTACCACGTACCTCAGAGCTAGTTGCTAGTTTTACTAGACATAGATTTTGAAAGTTTTACCGTTTGAATACAAACGATTATATTTCTTAATTGAAAGATATTTTTCAAACCCTTATAAATACCATTGGCATGGTTGGATTACCTATACACACACAATTCAATGGCTTGTAAGTTACCACATACTGCTGAACAAATTCAACTGTACATCAAAGCAGAAACTGAGGGTAGTGACGTGGATCATCAAAATGCTATTGTGAAGGTCATTCTGCAGTTTGAAGCTACGAAACAATTGAAACGACGACTTAGAGAAAGCTATGCTAAGTGCACAGACATCTCAGATGGTAGGAAGTATGTGATCGATAAGTTTTTGTATGATGAATCTTGCAAGGATGCTGCTGTCATCGAATCGTTGTGGTCATGTGTTCATCAGATAGATGACCAGATTTCTAACAAAGTTCGTTGGAGCTTGGAAGAGAATGTTGAAGCTGCTAGGGTTGAACATCAACAACAACAACAACAACAACAAAAGCAACAGCAACAAAATCCACCACTACTACAACAGCAACAACAACCACTGCTACAACAAGGTGCATCAAGTTCATCTACACCAAGAGTGGTTGTGCAACAACAACATTTGCCTCATCTGGATCATTTCCAGCCAAGTTTCGAGGAAAATGTGGCAGTTGGTGATGGTGGTTGGACTCCTGCTATGGATTGGGAGCTGAGCAGGTTGGAAGCTCAATGGGAGGATGAGAAGTTGGCGAGCTTTGATCCTTATGATGACGGCTATGATTCCAACAATTCTCAGACTTGGGATTATCCGGACTACCTTTGAAGTCTAGGGCTAGGTTTATGTGATGTTTTAATTCAGTATCGTTTGTAATGTTTAAGTATTTCCGTCAAGTTTATTTGAATAATATGGTGTTTGGATGTTTATGCTATGAACATATCTTGGAAAAGAACTCATTACTCTGCTAGATTTAGATATTTTACAGAAATCTGTGCGGGTAACCTATTTGTTAAACAAATAGTTCTGTCGATAACAGATTTTCACATAGGGATATTTGAATGAAGATTCGGTGTATGTAGAGAAAGTTGCTGAATTCCGGCTTTTAGGGTATGGAAGATCTTGTTTGTCTTGGTGTGAAGAATAGTTATTGCAAGTGGTTAGAATAGTAAGAGACAGTATTACGATAGGAGTGTTGTTTTGAATTCGTATACTAACACTATGTATCACTGTTTAGGGGTTCTAATGAGAGTTATGCTGTGTGTTTGATGAATTTTTATGGTTATCAGTTTCATACTAGTGCCCTTACAGATATAAATAAGCCCACTTATTTATAATTCGTTATTTACATAGAGAGGCGTCCCAAACAATGTAAATAAGGAAATATAAACTTATGGTTCGGCGCCTTACAATTTCTTTATTTAGATAAAAGGCATCCCAATCATTCAAATAAAGACATTGCAACCCATCCTGCTTAAGAATTTCTGATTTAATATTCATATTAGTCCACAAAATAATTCCTACACGGATTTTCCGGAAGTACAGTAAAATTTACTTCACATGCGTCTATAAAGATGCGATTAAGATAATTAAAGATGGTTGATACATTACTTGAAATAGTTGGTGAATATATATATATATATATATATAACGTTGAGTGTGAAATAGTATAGTGTGTAATGTGTGAAGAATAAACATCAAGCATGTCAAGATTAGTACAAAATAATCTTAATAGGTAATGTATTGAGCACGGCAGTCTGCAGACACGGAAGGCATAAGATGATAAGGTGTAAAATCATTTATTTTGAAAATGTGGTTATAGTTTGATGTTTTAAAACGTTTGATTCTCTATAACCATAGGCTCTGATACCAAACTGTAACACCCCCAAATTTGATTTGTGGCAGCGGAAGATTTATTTGGGTGTTACTGTGAGGATCGAATGTGAAATCATAGAAAAACAGCCTAGAATGGCATTTTTAATTTACATAGGTCCATAATACAAATTCAGTTATAAAACATTACATCAGAGTACTAAGGTTTCTTTAAAGAAACATTATTTTAACTGAATTACGATTTATTTTACACCATTTATTGAAGATAGGGTATGCCTGCTCCATGCCTTGCCGTGCTCCTCTAGTTCCCTGAGATACATGCTTAAAAGTCAACATAATGTTGAGTGAAATCATGGAGTTTGTAGTTTAAATATCAGTTCAATCACAAGTAAGATTGTATTGGAGATACAATCAGTTTAAAAGATTGATATTGCAGTTCATATATTGCCCTAAGTCTCATGACACGCAAACGTTAACAAAGTACCGCCTAAACGGAGGTGCCCACCAAATTAATGATGAGAATTTGCCCTCGTGTAATAGGTGATTTTGCCAATTCCTATTTCTCTCAAATATAATGCATCGCGACTAATACGACTAGCAAAAAGCATTCCGTCACAGTATTAGTGGGATAGGTCGTCAACCTCTAATAGATCTATTCATTATATTCGCGTTCACCGCAGTGATTAATGGCTCATGATAAAGGGTCTTATGGCAATATGGTGTACTTAGGCATATATCAAGTCAGGTAGCATACAGAAAAATACTTGTGATTTAGTTATAGCATGTATCCCCCTCACGGAGTTTAAAAAGTGAGGCCATGACTCACCTTGGAATGTAGTGACGTAGATAACACAATGGTGCCAAGGAGTGTAGCAGAACCGGGTGAGGAGTAACGCACAACGATACTTATTCGGCAAATCCTAATGAATATAAGTTTGTCTCAAGATATGACACGCGGAAAGTAATCGATACGTATAAGTTCCAAAAAAAATAGAGCGTTTTAGTTTTCGTGGAATATTTGTATCAAATGTTTGTAAAAAGTTTAGTATATTATTCGTGTGGTGGTATAAAGTCATAGACTCAGACAAACGCATGCCAAAGCATAAAACATATTGCACAAGTATAAAAGGAAAATAAACAGGTAAGAATCAAATAAGCATATAAGTACATGTTGAGCCGATGGTTAAGCTTATTAAAGTCCAACGATGTCAAATAAGTGGTCAATTCTCAATAATAAGTTTCGGGTTATCGAACCCAAACTAGCCGTGCGGCTAGACTCACACTTTGAGACAACAACCAAGGCCATAGCCATGGTTATGTCTCGACTAAAAGGCCTTGAGTCAATAGCCCTGGCTATGTCTCGGCCTCAAGAGGTCAAAATGCTATAAGGATTTTTTTTTTTGTCATGGCTACCTTTGGGTCAAAACGGGTCCAGTTGGTTTTTATAGTTTACAGTCTTCGTTTTTCATTTCCAGCTTACGTCTCGCGTGTTTTTGTATAAAACATCATTCTGAGCAACTTTCGTGTTTTACACTTTCAGTGGTTCAAACCAGAAAAGGGTGAAAATTTGGGTTTTAATTCCAGATCAGCAAGCTATTTGCAGAAAATTAAGCATGTAACGACCCATTTAAGTGCAGATTTTCAGTAGCAAAACGCACCCCTTTGGTGCAGAAAAATCAGTAGCAAACGTATGCTTTTTGTGCTGAAAACTCAGTAGCAAACGTGCCCTTTTTGTGCAGCAAATTCAGCAAAGAAACACACCCATATGGTGCATAAAATCAGCAATGAAACACACCCCTTTTGGGGCTGAAATAAGCAAATCTAGACGCCCCTGATGAGCAGAAAATAAGCAGAACCAAATGCACCTTATTGGTGCTGAAATGAGCAGGTCTAAACGCACCCTTGTGCAGAAAAATAACAAACAAAACATACCCTTTAGGGGCTGTTTTGCAGCAAATAAACGTACCCTAGTTGAGTTGTTTTGCAGCCAACAAACGCACCCTAGTTGAGCTGCGTTTCAACAAACTAAACACCCTCTTGGGTGTTGGACTGAACCGAAACAACCACAACTCTCCTGGGCTTGTGGTGAACCGCGATTCAAATCAACAAGCAAGATAAGCATATCTCATAAGCAATCCCAAGTAAGCATAGCAAGTCACAAAAATATGTGAGTCGACACATATAGGCTGAAACAAACTACATCCTTACAGGTATATATATTTAGACCGAATCAAACAAACCCCAAACAACTTCACTACAAGCAAAATAAACAATTTCACTCCAACTTACATGGGTCTCGACCCGGTACATAACCAAATCAAGCAACCACTCTTTTTAATCCATTCACACCACACGAATATGATAATCAAAAACATTATTAATCAGATTTTAATTCCACGAAAACTATTAAATCGACTTTTTATACGATTTGAATAAAAAGTTAATATAGATCTTTGTGTGTGTCGACTTACAAAGGATAACGAGAGGAGGAGGGAGGTGTGAAGGGGTGCGGCTGTGGTGGTTCACTCGAACCAAACGAGACCCTTGTGTATCTCTTATTTCATCTAAGTAATCATCAACCAAGCTTAAGAACTGGTAGAAATCATTAACATCTTCATCTTTGTAGTACTACTTGTGTCTTGAATCAAGACTGATGATGATGAATATTGATGGTGAGGGAGTACGGTGGGAGAGGGAGACAAGGAGGTATATTTGTGTGCTATCTTCTAAATGAAGATATATGTGAAAGGTTATATCTCAAATTGGTGACTACGTGGCTTTTCTTAATAGCAAGTAAGCTCATTAAGAGCCATGTGACCTTGGTGATGACTTGTATGTACTAGCAAACTCTTGTGGTGATCCTGGAGTTCTTCGACAGTAAGTAGTGACCAAGAGGGGAAGTTGAAGTGTTTTTGTGTAGTGAGTTGAGTGTGTTCAAATGAGTTTTACAAGTGAAAAGGGTCTTCGTTTGGTTTATACGAGATGTATGTATTTATATTGTTTTAGGAAAAGAATTGCATAGACATCTATATATGATTTTATGGAGACTATTTCATACACATATGGTTTTTATGAAACATGAGATTGGCGTATTTCCATTCTCATACTTACATATGGTGTATATCATATACACATATATATAGTTTGCATGTAAAAGAATGATACACGTAAATGTCATATGGAAAGATTGCATGTATGGTGAAGAATTATACACATATCTATATAGCATGTCATGGTAATTTATATTACATGTGTAGTTTGCAATGAGAAATGGTTATGTGGCATTCTTTCTATCTATGAAATTATATATGGAGCAATGCATATATATGAAAGTTTTGACCCATGCATGTCATGGTAAATATATATATCACACGTACATATATATGATCTTATGGTGAATTTGGAATTCACGTAGGGTATGCATGAAAAGTGCTATGTGTTATTACAAACCTAAAAACTTTGATCAATAATTAGTAGAATTTTGTGGTGAAAATGATGTGTGGTGTTGGTTGTGTCTACGGCAAAGAGAAGGAGAAAAACAAAAGGTGCAAAAATCTTTATAAGATCTAGCTTATGAAAATATCTAATGCTAGTGTTTATCTAAATGTATATATATAAATGAGACATTGCACTTATCCCATGAGTAATATAGACGTGGCACCTTGTGGTATATTGTGTAAGTTTGTATGTTTATCTAAGTTCTAGTGATAGTTTGCAATAATATTAACCACAGAGTGTAGGTTTGATCTCGGTAATTACTAACGTTAAGTCTTTATGTCACGAAACTTAAGACCGAGTAACGTAAAAATATAATATTTATAAAAATGTCAAGTTTATCAATATACTCTAACTAATTATATTAGACGTGTGATAAGTTTAACGGAGAGCGTATACATTAATAAAATCTAATAGGTTTGAGTATTCGTATTACGTAAAGAGTATAATGTAAATTAAAAATAACAAAGTGGCAATAGTTCATATAAAATATGTGGGCTTATCCAAATCTTGTGTTGGTCGTGAGTATAGTATATTAAAGAAAAATTTAAATTTCTCCATAAAAATGGGCTTTGTTAAATGATAAGTCAAAGGTATTATTAATTAACAAAGATTATTATGACGGATTTTTGTAGGATCTTACATCAGGGTTCTCATAGGAGTAGTAATGGATTACGCAGAACTGAGTAGTATTAGATGATACACTTCATATCCGTCATGAGTAATGAATTTGTAGAATGTGTCAAACACATTATTATTGAATGACCATCTGGATGGTCAGAAAGGTATCAAACTGTTTATCAAACAGATCCAAAGTGGAGATCAAAATCAGAAGGTGAAACTTAAATTGTGGTTACTAATCTTAGGTTGCAAAACTTTCTAACCTTTGAAATAAATGTTCTTATAAGGCATAGCTAAAGGCAGAGGCACGAATCAAAGTGATGCGGAAGCAATGCTACTTACATAGATGTCTTAGTCTACTCATTCCTCACCGGTAATAACTTAAGTTCATATGGGGAAATCCTAAAGCAAACTTTTCAAGGTTGTCTTATGAGCGCCTAAAGTGGAAACTTAGTGGTCCAAACTTCACAGGCCAAGGGTAAATGTATTACAAGTCGCAGCCTGTTTCTCTGATACCATAATTGTAACACCCCAAACCGATAAGGGTAGAAGAATTACGTTATGGTGACATATCAAAGCAAACACAAGCATATGAATTAAATAATACAAATGAATTATAAAGGTTACAAAGGAAAAATCTGAAGTACAAGGTTACAAATGAGAACAATAACAAAATACTAAGTCTGAAATGCAAATCTCTTCTAGTCATCTCTAAATCCAGGATAGTCTTCTAAGTCCAAGGTACTCTCCACCCAAAACCCAGCTTCCAAACTAAAACCTGCCACAGGAAAGAAATGCAGCTGAGCTTAAAAAGCCCAGTGAACAGATATATATAAACAAAAACGAAAACAAATGAACGAACATATATACTATGGTGCATTGGGGAAAGCATAAGGTATAAATAATGAAATCAAAGTAAGAAAGGGTCAGTAATCCACCACGAGCCCAAACAAACCAAATCAAATATCATAGTAACCATGGAGTAGCTAGCTCCCGAACTTGTAAAAGACGTGGATTGCACCCATGCATCAATCACCGAACATATCATATACTATCGTAACATGTTAAATCCACTAAATACGAACCGAACCTAGGATGCATCCATACGCCCCCGAACAATAATATTGGCCATAATAAATATAAAGCGCGCATATAATAATAAAATGGGACGGTGTAGAACATCACTCAACCACACTAGAGTCATGCCATTGGTGCATCAATGGCAAGGCCATGTTACCTTCATGGCTAGGAAACGAACTTGGCTCGGGTATCAAACTGAAGGGTCAAAAGTCAAATCATATCAAAGTCAAATGTCTAAGTCATCAAAGTATCAAAGGTTCATCGTCAAAGGTTCATAATCGAAGGTTCATAATCAAATGGTTCATTTAAAGAAATCTTTATCAAATGATTTTCATAAAAATGATCTTTAATAACGGTTTTCATAAAGGTAGTCTTTAAAAGTAGTTTTCATAAAAGTTTAGTAAAATTTCATATAAAAGTGGTATCGCATCGTTCATAAACATCATTTTAAAATAGTTTTTCTCAAAACATTTCCATGATAAAATTAAGAAAGGTTTTCACATCCAGTTACAATACCAAATGAACCTTACAAGTATCAAGTGATTCGAATACTCATGTCACAGGGTAACGAACGAAATATGTCAAATACTAAATCATAAGGATCATGATGAACGAATGTCAAATGGATCATCATACCACCGAAACATATCAACGAATGAATCAAAGTACAAGGGATCATAGCAATGGCTTAAGGGAATCTTATAACGAAACAGAGATCAAGATCAAGTCATGAGAGTGAAAACACCCTTACTGAAAAAGGGTAGAATATCTGTACCTTAAACCGCCAGGGAAACACACACTAGAAACATAAGGATCGGAATAAACTCCTTCTTCAGCGAATCTACACGAATTATAAGTTTACTTATATGTTTCATATTTTTCTTAATCATATAGGTTTCATTTTAGTTTTCATTCCATTTTTGGTAACTTTCCATATTTAGTAACTTTTCTAAAATAGCAAGTTTTCATATTTAGAAATATTAGTTATAAACATTCAAGTAAATCAATTTAATCAATTTAAAGTAATTAGAGATGATCATATTGATAGTTTAAGGTTCGTAATGCCATATACATAATTTTAGGGTTCATAGTGTAGTTTTCATAAGTTTAGGGTTCATTATGTAAATATAACAAGTTTAAGGATTATAGTGTCATTATGATAAGATGAGGGTAATAAATGTAAATATTCTAAAGTTATATAATTTAACAAGTTAAGTCCTTTTGTTTAGAAAATAACAATTTAAACCCTTTAGTTTGGAAAGTAAACACATAACATCATTTAAATCCTTTTTAAACCTTAACAGTTTTTAAGTACGAATTTGTTATGTTTTCTCTAAATTATGAATTGTATACAAACTCAGAAATAAAATCCCCAAAAATTCCTAGAGATACTTCAATGTCTTAAGTACTTTACATAATTTTTTCAGATTTTATTAAGTAGTACAATTATAGATTAAAATTCGCTTAAGCCAGCTCGTTCAGATTTCTGATCAGTTTTAACATACGAAAAGTTTGTAATTTTTAACCCCTTCAGAAAAATTCATAAAAATATACAAAAATTCAAATAATTAGTAGACATATGAAATATTACTCAGTTCAAAGGGCATCTTCTAATTCGACATGTTTTGCAAATTAAAATTTAAAAACACGGACTATTTTTCCAGATATACGAATTTAGTTTGACATATGAATTTGTAAAATCAAAAATTGTGCCTTACCGACCTCTAAAAATTACAAGGTTAATTTTCCCAGAAATATATTTTCTTGAATTTAGTTCTAGACTCTAAAAACACCCAAATACCCTTCGTTATCATCAAGAGACAATCGATTAAAGTCGGCCTAAATTTCTGCTCAGAAACTGGGTTTATTATTTCATATAATCTTTTAGGGTTTTCCTATTCCAAAGATTAATTTTTGATACAAAACCATTAAGATTGCCATTAACATAGCCTTAGATCGATTCATATGTATTCTTAACATAATCATAACAATTCAAATCACATCAATTCATGTATCGATTCATATCTAGGGTTTCATTCTTATTATTTTATGTGGTTTTCTTATTATGATTTCATGTGAAATATAATTCGACAAGCACATCAAAAGACAACAAGAATCAACGAGAATGATACGATTACCCTTGGAGACCAAACGAATAATCACGAACACAACAAGATCAAATCACACGCCTCTTCTCCTCCTCTTTTCTTTGGTCCGATCGACACACACAAAAACAATATATGGGTCGATTAGTTTTGTTCAAGAATTTAAATGGATTAGTTTTTTTTTGACATGAATGATTACCTTGGACAAGAACACAATCAAAGATCACCAAAACTTCTTCCTTGGATGATTGCAACCGATCGAATGGATGAAGAACAAGAGAATGCCGAAAATTTTAGAGAGAGAGTAGGGTTTGAAAAAAAAAGTTCGGTCATGGGAGTATGAGGAAGAAACCGTATAACTATGATTAGTATATTTAGGGAAATAATCAATCATATTAATGGTTTAATTAATCTCTTAACTAGCATGAACTTGGACCACATATTGGTCAAGGGGGGGTGGGGGGGGGGGTGGCACATTATGCATTGTTTTTCTTTTTTTTTTTTTTTTTTTTTTTTTTTTTTTTTTTTTTTTTTTTTTTTTTTGGTACAAACTTTATATTATAAGGTTTTATTTGGTGCTAAATCATTTGGTAACTTAGGATATGACTTATATTAGATTAAGTACAAATGATGTTACTTATATGATTTTCGTAAGTTCTCAAAAATTTAAATTTGAGGGCATTTTTGTCATTTCGGATTGTGTTAATTTTGGGGTTTTACAGTTAGAGCGGGAACTGGCACATTCTTATTGGCTATGGAATCTGCATAAGAATATCAACACAGAAATACATACATACAGATACACTATTCATTAATAGCTACCACATAGCAGCTTGCCAACTCATAATACTAAATTCAACTCATAATCAAACCAAGTAAGGAAATACATCAAACCACTATCTAGCATGAAGAGTAATCAGCAATCATGAACATGGCAATTCACTCATATTTCAACATTCAGCTCAGGATCTTAGGGACATAATCCTAACATGATAGCTACATACCTAAGCATATCCTGAGTGCACATGCACTAAATCAACAACAATTAAGCAGCTATAGACTAACAAAAGTCAATCAACATTTAAAACTCATTCATTCAGATCATACAAATGCCTGTAGAGTATTAAAGAACATCAAACACAATGGGTTTTCTAACTTCTTTTAGATTTTGAGTTATAAAGTGTAACACCCCAACCCGACAAGGGTAAAGATGTCACAATAATGGTTTCTTATCAGAACAAAAACAAGCATATGACATACATAATACAATTTTATTTCAAGGGTTACAATGGAAAACCTGAAACTACAAGGTTACAATGAAAATACAATAGTCACTAAGTCTGAATATATGCTCTTCTAGTCATCTCTAATCCAAAATATCTATCAGGATCTTCTAAGTCCAAGGCACTCTCCACTCATACCCAGCTTCCAAACTAAAACCTGCCGCAGGAAAAGAAATGCGGCTGAGCTACGAAAGCTCAGTGAAGAGATATAAAGGTAACAAAGCAGTAGAAATGGGATAGTGAAGTAAGCGAAACAATGCAAGGTATAACAAGTGTTAGGAAAGAAAGAATTATAAAAGGTTATGCAGAATATCAAGAGTCAAGAAATAGTTACAATAGATAAGAGTAAAATGGAACCGTAACCCCAACCCGAGCCCAAGTCAAATCAAGTCAAGTCAAGTATTGAGTCAAGTGTCAGGTCAAGTATGTATCCGGAGGGGTGACCTCGAAATACTAAGTACAAGGTTATAAGGTAACCGAAACAGTAATCCACTACGAGCCCAGAAACAGAATCAAATCAAATATCAGGGTGTATGGAGGGGAGACCTCAGCATACCAAGTACAGGGTGAGGGGATAACCTCCAGGGGTTGGAGTCATGAGCTCCCAGGATGTGAAAGACGTGTATCACACACACCATCAGTCACCAAGTATAACAGGTAATATAATAAATCAAGTCAGGTCAAATCTAGGATGCATCCATACGCCCCATGTGGCCAAAGTCTGCCTCTACGTAACAAATCAAATCAGGTCAGGGACGGGACATGTCATCACTCTCCTGCCCTAGATTCAAGTCATCGGTGCATCAATGACAGGGACATGAAACCCTCATGCCTAGTGGGTGGCTCGTAGTCTCAAACTGTGGGTCAAGGTCAAGTATCAAGTATCAAGTATCAAGTATCAAGTATCAGGTATCAAGTGTCAAGTATCAGGTATCAAGTGTCAAGTATCAGGTTTCATATCCAGCGGTTCAGGTCAAGTTTCCAATTCAAGTGGTTCAAGTCAAGCTCATATTAAGGTTCAAGACAGGAGATCAATGCAAGGGTTAAAGTAAAGGTTCAAATCAGAAGGTTCATATCAGAGGGTTCAATATCAGAAGGTCCAATATCAGAAAGGTCAAGTATCAGAAGGTCCATATCAATTTGTTCAAAGGTTCATAACAAAGGTTCAATTTAAAGGTTTATATTAAATGTTCATATCATAGTGTTAAAAAGTAATCCTTTAATAATGGCTTTCATAAAAGTGATCTTTAAAACAGTTTTCATAAAGAAAGTCTTTAAAAGTAGTTTTTCCTCATAATATTTTTATATGTAATTAAGAAAAGTTTTCACATCCGGTTATAAAATCCTATGAACCTTCAAGGTATCCAAGGGTTATAAATATTCATATTACAAGGTGATGAACTGGTTATATCAAGTATCAAAAGAAACATAGCAAGGTTCACAAATCAAGGAAAACATAGCAAAAGCATAGATTCATTAAGAAAGCCCCAGATACAAGGCTCAGATCATAATCAAACCAATACAAACAGATGTAAGTGAAACATGAAGAACGAATCAAAATATAAAGAACATAGCAATGGATTAGGGAATCCTATAGTGAATCAAGATCAAAAGTCAGGAGAAGGACACCCTTACTGAGAAAGGGTAAAATATATGTACCTTATACCGCAAGTGCAAACATATCTAGAAATATAAAGATCGGAAACAACTCCATCTTCAGCAAATCTACACGAATACATGGTCGTCTTATTATTAATACCTTATTTAAATCAGATTTCTTATTTTATTCGGCTTTCCATTTTTAGTAACTTTCCATTTATAGCAGGTTTCCTCAATTAGTAAGTTTCCATTTTTAAGAAGCATTCAAAATTATCATTTAATATGTTTAAACTGACAATATTAATAGCTTAGGGTTCATAATAGTATTTATATAAAGGTAAGGTTATTATGGTAGGTTTACAAATTTTTAGGGTTTATTATGTAATTATGATAAGTTTAAGGACTATTATGCAATTATCATAAAATTAGGGTATAAGATGTAATTATTATAAAGTTACAGGCTTTTTACAAGTTAAGTCCTTTAGTATTAGAAAAATAGCAATGTAAACCCTTTAGTTTTGGAAAATAAACTAATAACACCTTTTTAATATCTTTACACTTTAACAGATTTTTCGTATGCACTGGACCTGTTTTAAATAATTTATGAATCATATTAGAACTCCAAAATAAAATTTCCAAAAATTCCCAGAGAACCGTATATGTCCCTAGTAATTTACCTAATTTTTCCAGATTTTATTAAATAGTATAGGTACAGATGAAAAATCCATTTCCCTAACATGTTCCACAATCGGATCTGATGAAACACCCGAAAAGTAATTAATTCACTACTCCATCTAGAAAATTTATAAACTTCTACAAAAATTCCAGTAACTATTAGACATATAAAATATTAGCCAGTTCAAAGGGCACCTTTGAATTCGACATGGTTTGAAAATGATAAATGAAAAACACGGACTGTTTTTCTAGACATACGAATTCGATTTGACACTTAATTTTCTAAAACTCAAAAAGTAGTCTTCCAGGCCTCTAAAAATCACAAGGTTAATTTCTACAGAAATCTCTTTCATTGAATTTAATTCTAGACTCAAGAAACTCCCAAAAACACTTAGTTATCATCAAGATTCAATTAATTAAAGTCGGTCTAATTTCCTGATCAGAAAACCGGTTCATTAATTCATGTGATCTTTTAGGGTTTTTGGTTCGTTTAATTCCAAACGACCTTAGCAGCATGCATGGATCATTATATTAATTTTATTTAGATCATATAGGATGTAAAGAGAGTCATAAAAATTCCAGATAGCTTTTATGATGATCGAATGAGTTGTGGATAATTTATACATCTCGGCAAGAGTTATACGCGAACAAGAATCAAAACTACACGAACCAAGCTTCAATACTTCGAACTCCTATTTTTCTAGCCTTCTTCTAACTCCAAAGAATCCAGGAAAAATACTAAGAAAGTGCAGAAAAGTGGTGGTGGTCGATTTTGAGTTTTTGTTTGAATCGGTTAAGTTTTGTGATATATAAAAGGACAATTGATGAAACCGTGTATATATTTTAGGAGAGGGCATGGATTTTCGGCCCAAGATTGATTTGGGGAGATAAATTTCTGATTTTCCAAGATTTCCTTTTATTTGCAATGTTTATCTTCTATTTATTTGATTTTAATTTATTTAACAAGAAATATAAATGTATATATATAAAGTATTCGGCCCATGTATTATTTTATGAGGCGACAAGTATTTTTAGGACATCAGGAATATTAAAACGTTCATGCAAAAATTATCACATTTCATATGTTGCTAATTTCCAAGTGTTTGGGATTTATTTGATGCTTTACTTAAGTTTTAATTGAAATTTCAAGTTACAAGGGTATTTTGGTCATTTTGCATGTTTTGAAATTTTGGGTTTTACAACTTCTTTCCCTATAAAATAAAAATTTCGTCCTCGAAATTTAAAGTCGCAAGGTTAGACGAAGTCGTAGCAAATCGTAAAAGATCGTCACCAACATTCTCACGCCCGGGGAGGTTCTTCCAAAAAGGATCTTCAAACCAATAGTTTCTCATGAATCAATCAATACAAGGTGGGTTCAAATTTCTCAGAAGGAGACAAATTAGGTTGATTCCGATCAAAAGGTCCATGCAACATAAAATGGATGATAGGTGAATTTTTTGGAAAGCTTATATGGAATAAAAACAAGATTTCAAATCAAATTAACTGTATCAACAGTAGAGAGCTCTACAAGGAGTTCAAGATTTATAACTGAGGTCAACAGAATGCAAAACGAGAGTCCAAACTCATCCAGATATCTAATGAACGAAGGCAGAGTATACGCATAGGTAGAATGAACCTAAGGTCTCACTAATCACGGATAATCCAACGGAGATCAAATTCTAAACTTCTTAGGTACTTCCCAAGATATCCTATGGCCACAATAAGGGCACGTTATATGGCGTAAGTATTATCACGTTGGCCAGGCGTCATAATACTAGCACCACATAAATATGCCTTCATGATGATCATACTTTATCTCAAGTCGTAATCAAAACAACCTCTCTTAATCCACCTAGTATTTCTATAGTCTCGGAGGTCAACAAAATCAAATGTCATAGTCAAGAGGGAAAACAAAACTACTGAACAGGCTCTAACCAAAAGCAAGGCACGAATCAGAGTGATGCGGAAGCAATAATACTTAAACAATTGCCTTATAGTCTACCCATTCCTCACTGGTCAAAACTCAAGTTCATATCAAGAAATCCTAAAGCAAGTTCTCAAGGTGTTCTCCTATGTTCTTACAGTGGAAGCCTAATGGTCCAAAACGCACAGGTCAAGGGTAAATGTATTATAAGTCGCAGCCTGTTCTCTGATACCATAAATTGTAACACCCCAACCCGACAAGGGTAAAGATGTCACAATAATGGTTTCATATCAGAACAAATACAAGCATATGACATACATAATACAATTTTATTTCAAGGGTTACAATGGAAAACCTGAAACTACAAGGTTACAATGAAAATACAATAGTTACTAAGTCTGAATATATGCTCTTCTAGTCATCTCTAATCCAAAATATCTATCAGGATATTCTAAGTCCAAGGCACTCTCCACTCATACCCAGCTTCCAAACTAAAACCTGCCGCAGGAAAAGAAATGCGGCTGAGCTACGAAAGCTCAGTGAACAGATATAAAGGTAACAAAGCAGTAGAAATGGGATAGTGAAGTAAGCGAAACAATGCAAGGTATAACAAGTGTTAGGAAAGAAAGAATTATAAAAGGTTATGCAGAATATCAAGAGTCAAGAAATAGTTACAATAGATAAGAGTAAAATGGAACCGTAACCCCAACCCGAGCCCAAGTCAAATCAAGTCAAGTCAAGTATCGAGTCAAGTGTCAGGTCAAGTATGTATCCGGAGGGGTGACCTCGGAATACTAAGTACAAGGTTATAAGGTAACTGAAACAGTAATCCACTACGAGCCCAGAAGCAGAATCAAATCAAATATCAGGGTGTATGGAGGGGAGACCTCAGCATACCAAGTACAGGGTGAGGGAATAACCTCCAGGGGTTGGAGTCATGAGCTCCCAGGATGTGAAAGACGTGTATCGCACACACCATCAGTCACCAAGTATAACAGGTAATATAACAAATCAAGTCAGGTCAAATCTAGGATGCATCCATACGCCCCATGTGGCCAAAGTCTGCCTCTACGTAACAAATCAAATCAGGTCAGGGACGGGACAGGTCATCACTCTCCTGCCCTAGATTCAAGTCATCGGTGCATCAATGACAGGGACATGAAACCCTCATGCCTAGTGGGTGGCTCGTAGTCTCAAACTGTGGGTCAAGGTCAAGTATCAAGTATCAAGTATCAAGTATCAAGTATCAGGTATCAAGTGTCAAGTATCAGGTATCAAGTGTCAAGTATCAGGTTTCATATCCAGCGGTTCAGGTCAAGTTTCCAATTCAAGTGGTTCAAGTCAAGCTCATATTAAGGTTCAAGACAGGAGATCAATGCAAGGGTTAAAGTAAAGGTTCAAATCAGAAGGTTCATATCAGAGGGTTCAATATCAGAAGGTCCAATATCAGAAAGGTCAAGTATCAGAAGGTCCATATCAATTTGTTCAAAGGTTCATAACAAAGGTTCAATTTAAAGGTTTATATTAAATGTTCATATCATAGTGTTAAAAAGTAATCCTTTAATAATGGCTTTCATAAAAGTGATCTTTAAAACAGTTTTCATAAAGAAAGTCTTTAAAAGTAGTTTTTCCTCAAAACATTTTTATATGTAATTAAGAAAAGTTTTCACATCCGGTTATAAAATCCTATGAACCTTCAAGGTATCCAAGGGTTATAAATATTCATATTACAAGGTGATGAACTGGTTATATCAAGTATCAAAAGAAACATAGCAAGGTTCACAAATCAAGGAAAACATAGCAAAAGCATAGATTCATTAAGAAAGCCCCAGATACAAGGCTCAGATCATAATCAAACCAATACAAACAGATGTAAGTGAAACATGAAGAACGAATCAAAATATAAAGGAACATAGCAATGGCTTAGGGAATCCTATAGTGAATCAAGATCAAAAGTCAGGAGAAGGACACCCTTACTAAGAAAGGGTAGAATATCTGTACCTTATACCGCAAGTGCAAACATATCTAGAAATATAAAGATCGGAAACAACTCCATCTTCAGCGAATCTACACGAATACATGGTCGTCTTATTATTAATACCTTATTTAAATCAGATTTCTCATTTTAGTCGGCTTTCCATTTTTAGTAACTTTCCATTTATAGCAGGTTTCCTCAATTAGTAAGTTTCCATTTTTAAGAAGCATTCAAAGTTATCATTTAATAAGTTTAAAGTGACAATATTAATAGCTTAGGGTTCATAATAGTATTTATATAAAGTTAAGGTTATTATGGTAGGTTTACAAATTTTTAGGGTTTATTATGTAATTATGATAAGTTTAAGGACTATTATGCAATTATCATAAAATTAGGGTATAAGATGTAATTATTATAAAGTTACAGAATTTTTACAAGTTAAGTCCTTTAGTATTAGAAAAATAACAATTTAAACCCTTTAGTTTTAGAAAATAAACAAATAACACCTTTTTAATATTTTTACACTTTAACAGATTTTTCGTATGCACTGGACCTGTTTTAAATAATTTATGAATCATATTAGAACTCCGAAATAAAGTTCCCAAAAATTCCCAGAGAACCCTATATGTCCCTAGTAATTTACCTAATTTTTCCAGATTTTATTAAATAGTATAGGTACAGATGAAAAATCCATTTCCCTAACATGTTCCATAATCGGATCTGATGAAACACCCGAAAAGTAATTAATTCACTACTCCATCTATAAAATTTATAAATTTCTACAAAAATTCCAGTAACTAGTAGACATATCAAATATTATTCAGTTAAAAGGGTACCTTCTAATTCGACATGTTTTGAAAATGATAAATGAAAAACACGGACTGTTTTTCCAGACATACGAATTTGATTTGACTCTTAATTTTCTAAAACTCAAAAAGTAGGCTTCCAGGCCTCTAAAAATCACAAGGTTAATTTCTACAGAAATCTCTTTCATTGAATTTAATTCTAGACTCAAGAAACTCCTAAAAACACTTAGTTATCATCAAGATTCAATTAATTAAAGTCGGTCTAATTTCCTGATCAGAAAACCGGTTCATTAATTCATGTGATCTTTTAGGGTTTTTGGTTCGTTTAATTCCAAACGACCTTAGCAGCATGCATGGATCATTATATTCATTTTATTTAGATCATATAGGATGTAAAGAGAGTCATAAAAATACCAGATAGCTTTTATAATGATCGAATGAGTTGTGGATAATTTATACATCTCGGCAAGAGTTATACGCGAAAAAGAATCAAAACTACACGAACCAAGTTTCAATACTTTGAACTTTTATTTTTCTAGCCTTCTTATAACTCCAAAGAATCCAGGAAAAATACTAAGAAAGTGCAGAAAAGTGGTGGTGGTCGATTTTGAGTTTTTGTTTGAATCGGTTAAGTTTTGTGATATATAAAAGGATAATTGATGAAACCGTGTATATATTTTCGGAGAGGGCATGGATTTTCGGCCCAAGATTGATTTGGGGAGATAAATTTCTGATTTTCCAAGATTTCCTTTTATTTGCAATGTTTATCTTCTATTTATTTGATTTTAATTTATTTAACAAGAAATATAAATGTATATATATAAAGTATTCGGCCCATGTATTATTTTATGAGGCGACAAGTATTTTTAGGACATCGGGAATATTAAAACGTTCATGCAAAAATTATCACATTTCATATGTTGCTAATTTCCAAGTGTTTGGGGTTTGTTGGATGCTTTACTTAAGTTTTAATTGAAATTTCAAGTTACAAGGGTATTTTGGTCATTTTGCATGTTTTGAAATTTTGGGTTTTACATAAAGCATTTAGGGGATTAAACGAGGATTCCAAAGTGACACAAATGGACCATATAGTTACATAAAGCTAGGAAACTATAAGCAAATTGCACATAATGTCCTAATCTTTCTAACAACTAACACATTTGCCCATTTGAGATAAAGTTTAGTAAGATCCTCTTCAACTAATACCCCATTAACTACAAAACCTTTTCTAACAATTATGAGATAACCAAGAAACCCGTTTGATGATATAAAATTTGAAATCACTCCCCCCTCAATCAGTGACCCGTATTCTAGTTAAAGAGTTGTAGTCATTGATTGAGTGACAAATTTTATGAATAATCCAAGTCTAAAAGAGTTTCAAACAACACGTAATCACCAAGTGTCTCACAAATAATTTTCAGAAGAATCATAGAAAGAAAACTATTTGCATACAAAGAAGATTTCACTTCCTTTACCAGAAATGATGCACTGAAACGTGCATCAAATCGGGGACGCACGGATATGAAGTAATCCATGCCCGGGTGAACATCACCCAGTGGGAGGAACATCCATCTTTTAGGCGACGTGCTTTCCCCATTTTGAAGCGCGGATTGCTATCTAAAGTAATATCAAGCCATTTAGACATGTTTTAACAAAACATTTTAACTTCTGCTCGAGCTTCATTTAAAGTCCCGTGTCATTATTGAATGACATTTCTAAGACCGTAAATGTTATCGATAAACAGAAGACATGCCTAGAGGAAACTATTTTTGGTATTTTCATTTTTTCTGTTTTTTATGGTTTTTCTTGGTTTAAGTTTCTCTATTTACAATTTGTTGATTTTATATTTTCTATTTACATTTTGGTATAAGATATGTACAAACTATGTTACTCAGTTTAAGAAGATGATGACATGAATACCAAAATAAGGATATCGTTCTTGTATTTTGTGGAAGTCTATGGTCAACATCTCTTAAAATTTCACCACCAAAGCTTTCTAGGCTCCTGAATAATCGCCTGAACTTGAGCCTTCTCCATTGTAAAGCTTTGATAGCTTCCCCCTAAACCGACAGTCTTCCTTTTGAGCAGTTTCAAAGCTCTCTTTCAAGCTTACGAAAGGTAAGTGTACAGCGGAAACTGTAGCAAACCACATGAAAAATTGCTGCTCCTTTTAAGAATAACCATCGTGACTCTCTGATCGGGGGACCATCAAATAGATCAGCAACGAATCATCTCACACTTGAATAATTCTTCTCACATTTCTTCCCGCTGAAGTCTGAAGTAATGCATACCGAAAGTATCCAGAGACAACTTCCCCCAAGTAGTTGAAGAGATGCAATCAGTCTCATTGTATGAAGCCTAAAAACCCGAAGTACACACTCAATCCCATTCATGAAGTCGAAAACGTAACATCAAGATCACTTAAGACCCGAAAGTCCCCTTTTTCTCCCTTCAGAAAATTGCCATTGTGAACCTCTTTTATCATCAGAAACTGTTTCTTACATCTCTTCCCCCACGTAGTTGGAATGATAAACCAGAAGGAACGAGTTAGAACACTGATTTTCTCTGCGGTTATGACATTTGTCTTCCCGGAATAATCTTCAATTGAGAAGAAGTATAAAGCTCATCATGTGTACTCGTTGTGCATTCAAATGTATGTCTCCTTCCCCCTTGCTGGTTTTGATACCTCAGAATCAGCAACACATTTTACTCACATATTCTTGAGATCTTGTGAGAAGAACAAAATTGGCTCAAGTGGATCAAGTGAGAATTAACCGCTACCGAAACTATCTCTGACTATCTTTACCAACCCTTAAGTAGGCTATTTGACGAGATGACTGATGGAACAAACCGGATATACCAAACTTGACACTGAAATAGAATTCCCCGTTCTCATGACTTAAACTTGCACTAATGTTGGAAGAACGGTGTAGAGAATTAATGCTCTAAGCAAATCTCTAAGTACTCAATACCTAACCAAAGTATGAGACATTAACACCTCTTGCGATTATCCACAACGTCATCGGCGTGTGACACTAAGTACTACAACGTAACTCCTTTAAGTGATAGTTAACCAGGTCGTCAAACATTTACCCCGACTACTGGTAACTAGATAAACTAAGTCTTCCACTTAAATCTTAAGCCCGAGCAAGTTATCATTGGAAGTCATGCGTCCAACCAACCCCGACGTCAAGATAGAATAAGATCACGCCTTTGAGAAAGTCAACTTCAACCTCAAATAAGTGATACCTGATCACCTCCATAGTCACAATTAGATGCCCAACAAGTGATTGTTTGTTCACTCACTTGTTCACACTTCTCCCCCTCAAAAATTGCATATGAGAATGCCATTTTTGATTGAACAAGTGTATATGAGGTTGATTCACTGTTCACACTTCTCCCCCTCAAAAATTGCATATGAGAATGCCATTTTTGATTGAGTGAATAAACGTCCAATCAGATGGAAGTAGATCCACTTGATGTCATCCGAGCATGGAGCAAGTATGAAGAATAGCCAGAAACAAGGAGAGTCGTATGACCATTTCTCAAATCTCAATCACCATGTAGTTTATTCACCCCTCTCCCCCTCAAAAATTGCATATGACGACCAACTGCCATTTTTGATAGACCAGGTGAATAAGAATATACTCCAATGTACGTTTATCCCCTTGATGACTAAATGAGCATGAGAAGAACATGAAACTTGATGAGAATGGTCGTAAATAAGAAGATTTCTCTTCTTCCGAAGATAAAGCGCACTCAAGCGTACGCCTTTCTTTTCTTTAATGAACGGGGCCTGAAGAGATGTCAGCAGACGCCATTATGTTGACAATGAGGCCCGAGGCTTGAACTGTAGTGTTCAAACGTCATTGTCGATGAAGAACGAGGCCTGAACTGATGTGAACAGATGTCGTAATCGATGAAGAACGAGGTCTGAACTGATGTGAACAGACGTCGTAGTCGATGAAGAACGAGGCCTAAACTGATGTGAACAGACGTCATTGTCGATTCCTCTCATATGTTTTGAACAACCTGTGTCCAAATGTCAAAGGACGATCTGTACGACCTGCATTTGAAAACAGACGAAGGAAGAGAGTTTGGAGTGTCGGATCCCCAATTTAAGTTGGGTTCCAGTTGGTTAGAGTAAACAATCTTAGGAGCTGCTGAAACTATGGGTGCCTTGGTTTTAACAATAGGGGCAACACTAGTAGATGCAATGGACCTAGTTAAAGGGCATTGTGTATCTAAAGGAATAACTCTACCAGTTGGCTTCCATTCCTTAACAGGCACTACTCTAGGCATTGTAATCCTCGTTAAAGGGCAACGTTCGCCTAGTGTGAATATTCGGCCCGTGGGCTTCCACTGAAAGCCCACATTGCTAAACATTTTCCCTGTAGGTTTCCAAGATTGCTTAACTTGTCTAGTTCTCCAAACTTTCTTAACTGGGGGTTTGTTGGACGACTTCAAAAATTTCTCAACACATTTATCATGATTACCCGAAATTAAACAATCATTACATGTTTTGCAAAGTGAATTAGGAATTGAATTATGATTCCGTTTGTTCAAATCTGACTTATTGTTCCTCATGTGGTCTTCTACTTTCTTCTTAGGAACAATTTTAGCTTGTGAAGTCCTATAATTCCTTTTATTTCTCCTAGGTTTTGACTTGCTAGCTTTAGTGTCTCTGTTAACTCCTGTAGAAGGACTGATGGGAGTCTTAGTCTTTTTCACTTCCAGTTGCTGAACATGTTTTGATGTGTTGGGATCTGAAGTTTCCAAGGGTGCCTCAAAGGTTACATGCTTGTTCTTAGTCGTAGTGGTTGATGCAACAAATCTATCTCTTTTGTTATCAATCTTAGGGCCAGTGCCAATGACGTACTCTAAAAATTCCTGAGACCTTTTAGTGAGGAAGCAGGCATCCACAACTGCTTTATCAAGTGGTTTTTCTATCCTATCCTCCTCTATAATCTCACGAAGTATATCCAGGCTATCCTTAAGGTGATTGAGATAAATTTGATGGACAGACCTATTGTTCCTAAGGGGAATTGGAATAGGCACAACATCAACATCATACTTTCTAACAACAGAAACCTTTGGAGCAACATTATCACAAGTGCCAATTGGCAGTTTCCCTTTCACCTAAGTCTTAAGATTCTCAATTTCATTTAACAAAGAAGTTATCTTTTCATTATGACTGTTTCGTGTGACTTTAATTGAGTCATATAACTCTTTGTAATGTTGTTTGATTTTTGAATTTTCAGCTCGAAAACACTCATTTTCACATTGTAACTTATTGATAGTGTCCTGATAGTGAAAATTCTGAGAATCCAAAGACGATGGTTTATTGGTGCCAATTGCTTCACTCTTATTTGACTTTAATTGGGCAATTTGAGCCCTCAACTGTCGAATCGTGTTGGTGTGAGCTTGAATTTTTTCATCACGTTTACTCAATTCAAAATATGTATCAAATTCAGGAGCATCCAAAGATGTCTTGGCATTTGATATTTTACATTTTTCTTCTAAGTGTTGATATTTTAATTGTAAATTAAGATGATCAACTTCTAGTTTTTAAAGACGCTTGACCATGTTATCATGGTCATCATTTTGAATTTTCTCTTGCAGTTTCAAATTCTCCCCCTCAAGTTCAACAACACGATTCTGGGTAACATTCAATGCAATAGAATACTCATGAAATTGACAGGCAGTTAATGCAGAATCAGTGGCAGTATAAAATATATCCTGTGCAATACATCTAGCAATCAAATTCTCATTGGTGATGAGAATGTTCTTTCTCTCGATCTCACGACTCTTAAGTTCTATCGCATTTTGAGCTACCTCATTTTCCATATCTTTAAACATTACTTTCATTTCATTTACTTCAGTTTCAAGGGCGTTTTGCAATCCTTCAAACTGTTCCTTGAGTAATTTAAAGAATGGAATGACCTCAGTTAAGTAACACCTTTTTGTCTGTTCAAAACCCCTTTCCCCCTCAGTAATTTCGGTTGGTGTAATTCTCTTCTTACATGTTTTATCAAAATCAGCAAATAGTTGACAAAGCACATATATGCTAATTAAGGTTTTACATTTAGTAGGAAGAGTCAAAGGAACCAAATGCCTAGGTGTATTGGGAGGATACACCGTCGCAGCTGCAATTTTCCTAAGGGATGGAGTTTTGGCTTCAAGCTCATCGGCCTTTCTCTTTTCCATATCTAAAGACCAAAATATTTGTTCAGGCGTTAACTTCTTTTGAGGTGCAAACACAGTCAATCGATTCTCCTCATAATAATCATGGGGTTTGACTATTATTCGATTGGCTATGCATTTGGGATCCTTCATTTTCTCATTCATTCTTTCTCTATTTCTCACATCTATCTCATTATTCTCTTCTAAAGATGAAATATCAGGTGGGGAATGACTAGGCATAATCATCACATTGGCATCATATAAGGCAGGTTGGGCTACTTTAGCTTTCCTAAGGAGAGCTAATTTAGGTTCACCTACATTACTTTCACTATGCTTATCACACAACTTTTTGTGCTTTTGAAGCATTTGAACCGTTTGTCTAGATTGGTCTTGCGTGTACAACTTATTTTCAAGCTTATTCTTTAAGGTTTTAAGTCTTGAGAAATCATTTAAGAGTTGTGTTTCTTTTTCCTTGAAATCTTGTTTTAGTGTATTTACGTGCTCTAGGGCCTCCTGTTTTTGTTTAACAGTCTGATCCAACTGTTTTTGCAAAGAATTCAACTCTTGTTTTAATGTTTCCTCCCTTAAATTACGCTCAGTTATAAGTGTACGCACTTGACTATCCATTTTCTGCTCACGTTCAGTTAGTTCAAATTTAGCACGTTGTTCATAAATTGCCACCTGATCTTTATATATGTTTAGTCTAGTGGTCAAGGTGTCATCATGGACAAACTCAGTGTTCTCATGCCACTCACAAACATTATCTACAACACAAGCAATAGTTTCAACAGAAGATGCACATCCTGGTATAACAGAAACTGCGTTGTGTTTCACATGCTGTTCATATGGAATAACATTGCTATTTCCCAGATTAGCAGCATCTGACTCAACAACGTTTGTTTGTTGTACTTTGTGGGGAATCTTCCGTTCATGCAACATATTATTATTATGAATAGCAGAAGATACCCCACTAGGTTCAAGACACGCTTCGTTGTTTTTTATGTGTTGCACGTTGTTCATAGCAGTATCTGACTCAACAGTGTTTGTCTGTGGGTGATGAGGCTCTTTCTCTTGAGAATTCGAGCACACAGAGTCTCTATTGGCACTAACATACTCAAACACGTTTATCTGTTGTACATCTTTGGGAATCTTTTGTCTGTCAATCATATTGTACAATCTGAGTATCTCAGATATAGCAGAATCTGAGGTAGTAGACATGACGTAAACGTGCACGGGATTTTACAATTCTATGATTTAAACCGAGAAATAGATTCTTTCGCGGGATTTTACAAGAATCAAGAATAAACCGTGATTTGAGTACTTGAATGTGTTATGATGAAAGTTTGGTAGACTTGGTGATTGGTTGTTTACGGTAGATGCGATTTGTTAAGGTGAAATACTGGTATGAAAAACTTAAAACCTCAATAACTTCATTCCGGAAGGGATTTGGGCCTCAAAAAATTCGTTTCACGACTTTGTGGTGAAACCTCACAATATTCAGGCTGTTCCGGTCGTTTTGACAGGTGTTTCGCTGAAAACGGAGTTACGGTTCAAAAGTTATGGCCGTTTGAAGTTTTGACGAAAAAAGTCAACTTTGGTCAAATCGCAATCAGTCAAATCGCAATTAGTCAAATCGCAACTAATCAAATCGCAACTAGTCAAATCGCAGTGACTCAAATCGCAACTTTGGCAAATCGCAACTTTGGCAAATCGCAACTTTGGCAAATCGCAGCTTTGGCAAATCGCAACTTTGGCAAATAGCAACTTTGGCAAATCGCAACTTTGTCAAATCGCTGTTGACCAGTCAAAGCTGTCACTTTCACTAGTTTTGTTACTTTTCCCGTTTCAGCAATAACTCCAAAAGTACTTGCCAAAACACAACACTTAAACACCCTAAAAACCTCAAATCGCAGTCAAGAATTTCATCAAATCGCAACCAAGAAACATTGACAAATCTCAACTAAGAACAATCTTTTTAAAAACCACACTTTTAGTCACAAACAAGCCACGAAAAAAAGAAGCAAGACTGAACCAAAGCAACAGCTCGTAATCTTTAAGCCTTTCACAACAACCTTTCACAAAACAAAAAAAATGTTGTTGATTCAGTAGCAGCCCTTTAGCCTTTCACAAAGCTTTCACAAAAAAATGTTGTTAGATTCTGTAGCAGTCCAATAAACCTTTCACAAAGCTTGATTTATATTTTTCAATTTTTCACCAAAAGACACAACCAAGAACTTTATGCCATAAGAATCACCCCACAAACAAGTCACAAATCTTTCTTGAAAGAATGTTTGAATCAAAAGAAACTAAAGCTTAAGAGAAAAAAGAAAACTAAACAAGATGTGAGATACTCCTTGTCTTATGTATTCGAACCAAAAGATGAGAAAAGAAAAACAGTTTCACAACTTTGACACAAGAACACCAAAGTCCACGAATGAAAAGAAAAGAGAAAAAAAACAGTTTCACAACTTTGACACAAGAACACCAAAGTCCACGAATTTGTGTTTGTGAATTCGAACCACGAGAAACTAAAAGAGAAACAAAAATCCGAGTACCCAAGATCAAACCAAGGCTCTTGATACCAATTGTAAGCTACTCAAACATCAAACTCATGTGGTTCTTGTGGATTTGATCCGAATCTAGAGTGAGAAAGAAGAGAAAGTTGGAACCTTTAGAGAGAGAAATAAGATGATATTAGATTAAGAGTGAATGAAGGTCCAACCCTTCCCTTGTGTGGGAAGGGCTTTATATAGTACATAATATATGCTCCTAGTGGGTTGTAGAGTGAGCTGACAGTGGGTAAAGACCCGACCCACTCCACAAATACTAATATATCTAAACTAATACTATTAATACTAATAATCCTACGAGCTACATAAATGCTAAACAAATACTCGGGTTGACCGAGTCTTCACATGAATATTTATATTCCTCACATAAAGTCTAAGATAGTTGTTAGGGTTGTCTATGGGAATAAATGTGGGTATTTGTCGCGAATTTGGTCCTCACGTTCCCATGTGTACTCTGGTCCTCGTTTAGAGTTCCATCGAACTTTGACAATGGGAATACGGTTTTGCTTAAGCTGTTTCACCTTTCTGTCCATTATTTCCACTGGTTCTTCTGTGAATACGAGTTTGTCATCAAGTCTGATTTCCTTCATTGGGATGACAAGAGTTTCATCTGACAAACATTTATTCAGTTGTGAAACGTGAAATGTGTTGTGTACTCTACTATGTTCCTCTGGGAGCTCAGTTTGTAAGCAACTGGACCAATCCTCTCAAGGATTTTGAATGGTCCAATGTACCTTGGATTCAACTTTCCACGCTTTCCAAAGCGTACCATTCCCTTCCATGGGGAAAACGTGCACTTGGTACCGTACAAGAAATGTCTCCATATCTTAAGAGCAAAGACCACTACTCCTAATTCCAGGTCATGTGTGGTGTAGTTTTCTTCGTTCTTCTTGAGCTGTCTAGAAGCATAGGCTATTACTTTGCTTCTTTGCATCAGTACTGCACCTAAACTGTGATGTAATGCATCACAATACACTACGAAGTCTTCACTTCCTTCGGGTAGTGCTAAGATGGGTGCTTCACAAAGTTTTTATTTCAATAGTTGGAAAGCTAACTCTTGTTTTACTTCCCAGATATACTTCTTGTTTTTCTGGGTTAATTCAGTCAAAGGCTTTGCAATCTTTGAAAAATCTTCTATGAACCTTCTGTAGTAACCAGCGAGACCTAAAAATTGACGAATCTCGGTTGGGGTTGTAGGAGATGCCCAACCTTTAACCGCCTCAATCTTGGCAGGGTCTACGTGGATACCTTGACTGTTGATAATATGGCCAAGAAATTGTACCGTTGGAATCCAAAAATCATATTTGGAGAATTTAGAGTACAACTTTTCATTCTTGAGCAACTCCAAAATGGTTCTCAAGTGTTCAGCATGTTAATCTTTGCTTCGTGAGTAGATTAGGATGTCATCGATAAACACGATCACGAATTTGTCAAAGTATGGTTTGCATACTAGGTTCATTAAATCCATGAACACTGCGGGTGCATTGGTGAAACCAAATGGCATTACTTGAAATTCATAATGCCCGTACCGCGTTCTAAAGGCTGTTTTGGGAATGTCTTCTTCCCTGACTCTTAGTTGATGATATCCCGATCTCAGATGAATTTTCGAGTAGACACTCGATCCTTGCAACTGGTCAAACAAATCATCAATCTTGGGCAATGGAAATCGATTCTTTACGGTGAGTTTGTTAAACTCCCTATAGTCAATACACATTCGGAACGTTTCGTCTTTCTTTTTGACAAATAAGATCGGGGCTCCCCAAGGTGATGAACTTGGTTGGATAAATCCTTTATCTGACAGCTCATTCAGCTACTCAGACAATTCTTTCATTTCGGAAGGTGCCAACTGATAAGGTGCTTTTGCAACTGGTGCTGCTCCAGGCACTAAATCAATTTGAAATTCTACTTGCTGAACTGGTGGAATACCCGGCAAATCTTCCGGAAATACTTCAGAAAAGTTCTTGACAACTGGCACTTCTTCAGGTTGTTTCTCTTTTGATTCATTCTCCATCACCTGAATCAAAAACACGTGACATCCTTTGTTCATGTACTTCATCGTCTTGATATACGAGATGATGTTGAGTCGGGTTTTGCTGTGATCGCCACAAACGATAAGAGTTTCACCATTGAGTGGAATTTGGACGACCTTCTCGTCACAGATGATTCTGGCGTGGTGCTTGGATAACCAATTGATGAACTCAAATAAGTACATTTTATTATCATCATTTATCCTATTTATTTGACTTGTTTTATTATATTATCTGTGAGAATCGATACGTTAATGTTTACTTTTGTAATTCTCAGGTAAAAACAAGTATTGTGTGAAACTTGGCGATTTTGGACCAATTATGGAGCAAAACAAGCAAGATGTTAAGAGTCTACTGAAATGTACAAGATCAAGATCATTCTGCTCCAGATACGCCGCAACATATTCTTACATACGGCGCATCACTATCAAGATTTCACAAGTTACGATCCAAGACAGCGAAGGACATGCGCCGCATGAAGAAATGGAGTTACGCCGCATCTTAAGGCGGTGTACGAATATTCCTGAATATATTAATCTTGGACCCCACGCGAAGTTAAGTCAATGCGCCGCATCTACTTATCCTATGCGCCGCATCTAACCCTCAGACAGAAACTATAAATACCCCAAGGCCAGACGAATTTCGAGATCCTACAGACTTTAGAGACCGAAGACAGAAGAAACCCTAGGAGACAAATTCAGACGTGTTAGCAGCACAAGACACACCCTAAACGAAGATACAAGAGCTGTAAGAAGGTCCTGCATGTATTCAATTCATTAAGTAGTTTTGTTTTATTGTATTAGTACGCTTTAATTCATCAGGATTGATGGGCCGATTCCATGTGACTACGGAAAATCATGGGCACCCCTTAAAATTGCTTTCCCATTAATTAAAGTTTATATGTTGATGTCTTTGGTGACTTTTATTAGTGCATTGATAACCTCTGTGTCTAGCTGAGCATTGCTTGGGTCGCCATGCCCCTTCCTCGCCTATCTATTCTAGCGTATACGAAACGTGGGCATCACAAATGCTCAATATTCTAGGATAGTGGGATAGACATAAGTGATCATTAAGGGTTTACTCGCCGTTAAGATTAGAGCCAACGAGAAAGGGTTAATTACATACACTTCATATAAAACTAGCAATAAAACAAGTGACAAGCTACTTAATTATCAAGACAGGTCTTCTTATTGTCTCAAGTATCTATTTGTGTACGTGTGTGCTAATCGCTGATTCGTGCTCATTAGTTTAGTTTTCTATTTAATCATAACCAAACCATGCCAGTCTCTCAGGCTGAACCACCTTGCGTTAGATTAGGTTGTACAGCTAACTTAAGATATTAAAATACTGATTAGAATAACTAGATAATACGTTCCACTCTTAGTGATCGACACTCTACTTACCATTATATTCATACTGACCGGGTACACTGCTCGTTAAAGTGTGTGTTATTGATAATTCGGCTAAATATAAATTTAAAACTTGAGTATGCATTAATACTGCTAAAACCACAACGACACATCACGCGCGCACCAAGTCTTTGGCGCCGCTGCAGTGGATATAAAAGAATTAGAGCAATACACACGCACATCACCAATCCATGACAATGACGACGTCAAAGCTACCGAGTTGAATAGGCATGAGGTCAATGGGGAAAGGTTTGTTTAGAAGTGTTAGGGTGCAACCTTGGATTATTGTGTTGGTGCCTATGAGGTTTCCGTTAGCTATTTCGATTTGGTATGTAGTATCTAGTTCTACATGGGCAATATTAAGCAGTGAAGCAAATGAAGTAGACACAAAGCTCTTATTAGCTCCGGAATCAAATAATATTTTTGCACTTTGTTGGTTTAGTAAGAATGTACCCGTGACGACGCCGGGGTCTTGTGGTGCGTTCCCGTCACCAAGCACATATGCTCTCCCACGAGCAACGTTGTTCTGATTTTGTTTTGGGCTGTTGCTCCTGTAGTGCCCTTTCTTACCACAACCATGGCACACTATCGCTACGGGCTGTAAATTTGCACCCGTGGCTCGGCAGTCAGTAGTTTTATGGCCTACTTTTTGGCAATTGCCGCAAATTGCACGACATGGCCCAGTGTGATGTAGTTTACATTGGTTGCACTGGGGTTGGGTTCCGATATAAACTTTTTCCCCTGTGGGTGCAACAACATACGCTCTAGTAGCTTCTTGTCTGTGATTCTGTTGGTGGTGGTGGTTGTTGCGATTCTGTTGGTAGTTATGGTTACGGTTGCTGTTGTTGTTGTTGGGGTTCATGTTGTTGTTGTTGTTGGGGTTCCTGTTGTTGTTGTTGTTGTGGGTGGTGGTTCTACGATCATCTAGCCTTCGCTTGTGATCATTGTTTGTGGAGGTAGAACTCCATTTGATTTCCCCTTCCAATAACCGTTGAGCTATTGTGATAGCTTCCTCCAGAGTTGTCGGTTTTGACGAGGTGACATTTCCCTCGATGCTTCGAGGCAGTCCCTCGACGTACTTCTCCAGAGTTCTTTCCAGATCCTGCACCATAGTTGGACATAGTATTTCTTTAGCAACTGATGGAATTCTTCCTCCAGTTTCCCGATTTCTGTTCGAGGGCAGTATTTCTTTAGCATTTTTGTTTTCAGTTCAACCCAGGAAATCCGATATGCTTCTTCCATACCCATGGTCTGGGCGGTAGCGTTCCACCATGATACTGCATCTTGCAGAAGGGTCCCCGTAGCAAAGGTGACCTTGCTGTTATCTGGACAGTTACACCTCATGAATACCGTTTCGGTACGCTCAAACCACTAAGCTAGTTCGGTGACTCCTTCAGAACCTTTGAAATAAGTTGGATGGCAACTTATGAAATCTTTATAGGTGCATTTGCGAGATGCAGATGTCTCACTTTTAGCTGTGGATCGGTTATTGTTACTCGAGCGGGCTATGGTAGCCGCTTGAGTTTCTAGAGCTGCAGCAATGTTGTCAGCTACCAGTTTCTGGATAGCTGCAGGAGTCATTGCTGTTGTGGGAGTGGTAGTTTCCTTTCTTGTGCGAGCCATAGTCTATTAATGCCACAAGAAAACACAGATTTAGAATCCACATAATGACCATGTTAGAATACATTGAGTAATAGGGTAATTGTATACAATTCCTAACAATATTGTCACAATGTGAAATCACAACCAACTGAGAATCATAAAATCACGACATGTTTGGGTATTATCGTAAGTAAATGATCAACTCTTGGTATAGGTTTGCTAAGGAACAAAGTGATTCATCATCTACAAAAGCTGAAGTTCAGCAACTTTCTCTTCATTCATCAAATTTCTTTTGAAATTTTCTTTATTATGAGTTTGTAATTACATTCCAGTTGTAACATTCAAAGGACCATAATAATAACAAGTACATTCACGACATGTCTGAATACAATCACAATACATATGAATAACCACAGTAGCATAAATCAACATTGATATATAGTCAATCATAACCAACAACATATATTAATAACTTGAATCAATTGTGTTACAAAACAGAATGATTACAAGGTCCTTTATTAATGCCACATGCGGCAGGCTAAGATGCCTCAAAACTATACAGATGTATACTATGCCTAGCTACTGGAAGTCTCATCCATGGGCCCTGTGAGTTCTGAAATCTGATCCAGAAGTCTCTGTATGTCGGTATGATGCTGGACCTACATGTCTTCCACGAGGATCTCTAGTGTATCGGCTCTGAGGCGTGCTTGCAAAGCTTCCTCAATTTGTCTATGTCCCTCCCATTGTAGGACTTTCATGTGGGAGCGTATCTCGAACATCTCTTACTGTATCCTAGTCAGACCGTCCTGAAGATCCATCCTATCGGATACGAGGCTATGTAGGGTGCCGTTGACCGTCTCGGGGCGGTCAAGCGGTGTTCTGTCAACTATGCTCAGGAGGGTATCGATATGCTCCTCATGACCCTCCAGACGCGTCATGATGGTGGATGGGGTAGGTGTGCGGGCTACTGCTGCCCTGGAGCTCACTCCATTCTCGAAGACTTGGGCTAGAGGAGTGAAACCGGGTGGAAATAGTAATGATGATGAAGATGGATGACTGAGACCTGCTGTACGGGCCCGGTTCTGAGAGGGTAGATCCTCTTCTGGAGTCGGCTCCCGCTAGTGGGGTGCAAATGAGTAAGTTTGGGTGAGTAGGTTGAACAGGTGGTCGGGTCTAACCAACGGTGGAAGGGGTGATGATAGTAGTGGTGTCAATGCATACTGATACTCAGGTGATGATAGTGGTGTTATCCTGATCATGTCCAGGGGTGAAGTAGGGGAGAGGGGTGGTGATGGTGGTATAATCGGCACTATAGGTAGTCGTACCCTCTTGCGAGGTGTATGCATCCTGATAGGACCGTTGGGGTGGCTCTGAAATGGTGTCATAAATGGTCCGGGCTCATAGGGTTCTAAAATCCTGACTCGTCTGCGCCAGGCTACCGGTGTAGGTGGGGGTGGTGGAGTAGGTAATGGTGTATCTGAATCTTCTGCAGGCAGCCATTGTTGGGTCTGCATGTACTGGTCATCAGTAAGTGGGGTGTAAGTGGGAGAAACTGGATGGTTCTCCGGGTGTGGTGGTGAGTTGTATGCCCGTCTAGCTAGTATATACGGGTCTTAAGATATGGGTGAATCTAGGTTACCTGGTGCAACAGGAGTCATGGGTGGTGTAGCGACGACTTCGACCTCCTCAAAGGGCTCCGTTTTGTCTGAAGTGATGTTCGACACTGTAGCAGTCGAAGTGCTGGGAACTATAGGTGAGGTGATAGATGATAAAGTGTCCTTGGATTCCATATCCGATGATGAGGTGCTAAGGTGTGATACTGTAGACATGGTACTGTAATAACCCAAAAATAGTAAATGTAAGAAATCAATAACATCAAGTGTGTGAAAATCAATGTGAAATAATCAAGTGTGTGAAGATCAATATGAAATAATCTTAATAGGTAATATATTGAGCACGCTGTTAAGCAGGCACAGAGGGCATAAAGTGGTATGGTGTAAAAATGATTCATTTTTTAAGTGTAGTTATAGTCCAATGTTTGAAAACATTTGGTTCTCTATAACTATGGCACTGATGCCAATATGTAACACCCCCTAAATTATGAGTTAACAGCGGAAGACTAATCGGGGTATTACGGGGAGGATCGTAGTCATAATCATAGAAAACGGCTCAAAAGAGGCGTTTTGAAAGTTCTTGTCATTCAAATAGTAGTTGAGATACAAAAGCGAAAATATCAGAGTTGTGAAATCCCATAAAAGGGTGTAGTAGTTTGAAATGAATGACATAATTTATTTTACACCACAAAAACCATCAGTTTAATGCCCACTCCGTGCCTTGTCTTCTCCGTTAATTACCTTAGATAAACATGCTAAAAGTCAACAAAATTATTGAGTGAAATAATAGAGTTTGTAATAGTAATCAGTTTGGAACACAAGTTTGTGATTGCCTGTGAATTACAATCATGTTTGAAATGGTGATATTGTAGTTGGATATATTGCCCTAAGTCTCATGACACGCAAACGTTAACAGTGTAACGTAACCGGTGATAATGTGGCCCTCGTGTAGGAGATTGCCATCTTCCTATTTTCTTCAAATATAGTGCATTGCGACTAATCCGACTAGCAACTAAGGCTATCCGTCAGGTATTAGTGGAATATGTAGTCAGCCTCCAATAGATCTATTCACTATATTCGCGTTCACTCGCAAGTGATTAATGGTTCATGATGTGAGGGGCTTTTGGCAATAGAGTAACTTAGGCAATATCAATCAGGTGAAGCATACAGAAAATACTTGTGTTCTATTTTGTAGCATGTATCTCCCCCATAGAGTGTAAAGTTGTTAAATAAGTAAAAGTGGGGCTATGACTCACCTTGAGTGTAACTGGCAAGGTGAAATGTGAAATCAAGTGAATTATGGGAACGGCTCCAACACACGACCTGAATAATAGTGAAGTCTGAGAATTTTATAGTTTTGACTTAATATGAATAGTGATTGTGAAAATGAGTAACGGATAACGATCTGGTTTGTGATGTGAGTGAGTGATATGCTTAAAATGCTTAAAGTTCAAAAATAATATTATATATAATATTATCTTGTTTTTATGTTATTGAATTCATAAATATCGTATCCTCGAAAGTGGTTGAACGAAACGTTAAGTTATTCGTTGAAAACTCGTTATATAAACATAAAAACGTAACGTGATTTAATATATTGAACAAATGGTAAAAATGCACGTGATTACATGAGAAAGTGTAAAATATGAAATAGAATTGAATATGAAACAATGTTACTGTTTGGTCGTTGAACTTATACATATTTTACACTTTCTACCCTAACGGAGTAACTTTTGCACCGTTAGTCCTTGGTTAGTAATTTATTACATTTTTAGTCCAAAAGGTCAAATATTACATTTTAAGCTTCCTGTTTACTGGATGAACAATTTCTACCCACAAGTTACTAAAATAACAGTTTAGAACCTAATTATGTGAGATTTACACTTTTAACCCGATTTGAAATATATTTTACAAATTTAGTCCAAAAATCACAAAAATGATGTGAAATGTTTTCCGAAAGTTTTAATATCTTTAAAAAGCTTATTAGAGTCTTTTTGAACTGCTTATTCATAAAAAGTGCTTATTTCCTGCTTATTGGGCTTTAACGAGACTAACTAAGGCCTAATAACATTTTATGATTCGTTGGGTTTTAAGGGGTATTGGGCTTGTTCTTGGGCTTATATAAGGGTCTTAAAAACAATAAAAATGAGCTTATTCGAACTGCTTATCGTAAATGCTTATTGGACTGCTTATTAGGTTTAAAAGCCTAATCGATAATAATAAAGGATTTTGAAACTGTTTGAGTAGCGATGGGTTTAGGTTCCAAAAATGACTTTTTAGAGCTTATTACGTGAGTTCATTTTGACTGCTTATTAGACGAGCTTATTGAGAATTAGTGTGAGAAATAAAAACGCTATGTTACATGTATAAAATGAATTAATAGGGTTGTTTTCTAGTCGACAAATTACATGGTCCAAAGTAGTAAATGTGACATATATAATGTGTGATATCAACATGTGATTAGAAACATATCTCGATATGCAATAAAATGGAAATGTTAGTGTCGAATAAATGTAAGACTCGTATTTCTAGCCATCCATGAAGGAGGTCAAACGTATAAATGAATAAGTAAATAACAAGAACACGTAAAAATGTATAGAAAGTGAATTACGATCGTATGAAATACATAACGATGCATGAAATATTAAAAGTATGATCAAGAGTAGGAAATGAGTTGGAATTGACTTACAACACCTAAAAGGTGGTGTGATACGCGTTGAAAAGGGCTAGAACTCGTGTAAAATTCACGTATTTTGCAAGGATGATCACAAAGAGTCGAGTTCGACTTGTATACTTTGGAAGACAAGTTCGAATGGCTAGAGGATTTGTCTCCTGCTTCTTAAGGATCGAAATAGGGAGAATACTTAGTGAAAATGTGTGAGTGAGTTGATCAAGTGTGAATGCAAGGGTGTGTGTGTGTATATCCGATATATATACAAGTGTATAATACATGTATATTGTTTTAAAATGAAACAAGTTGGGGTGATTAGATTGTTTGCAGGATTTGGGATAAGGATTGTAGTTTAGCACTCGAGTGATATAGGGTTTAAGTGGTGGGTTGAGTGTTGGTTCAAATATGGCCAAATTTCATACATATATATGTCTCGTTCGACATATACAAAGGGTCCAACAATGTTTTTAACATGACCAAAAGTAGGAAAAGGTGAGAAACAATGTTATAAACTCATAATCGACTAGAGAAAATCAAAAGGGCTAGGGGAAAATTGGTTTAGATCGATTTGGATTAATATGGTGTGACTTGTACATGTCTCGAGGGAGGTTCACTTTGGGTCTCGTTTACTGATCAAACGTTCGAATGAGGGAGTAAGAGTTTGTCATCCTGATTATTTGGTGTATGGAGATTTGAGTGATGCAAAAAGTTGCATAGTTTATGTGTCGAATTCAAAAGATATCGAGGCCAAGTGTTGTGTGTTCAGCCGAGTGAAATATAAAATATAAATAAAGTTGGGTTGGGCTTTGAATAGTAATAGGCCAAAAATTGGGCCAGGAATAGTAATGTGATCCGTTTGGTTTATAATTAGTGTGTTGGGTTCGTCGTGGCCCGTGTGTGAGCTCGTTCCAATGTGTTTGTGAATCACGTATCAACGTGTTTGAATTAATGTAATGTAATAAACAAAAGTTTTAAATTTTGCCCATAAAAATGGTTAACTGAACAGTAATGGTAATTTAATACTTGATTAGCATTTAGAAATTACTGGGGAATTTTACAGATTGCTATAAAATCTATGGGGGAGATACATGCTACTTACTTATTTTTATGAGCACAATTGTTTATTGGTATGCTATTCTTGACTGATAATTATAAGTACCTTCCTTCCCCAAAAGCAAGACCCTCGATCATGAACCATTAATAATTTGCGAGTGAGCGCGATAGTAGTTTATAGGCCTATAGGAATTGACCTTCCCACCATGTGGACTAAGCTCGGTTCACATGTGATGAACTATATTCGAGTATTACTAGGTATCTGGCAAAGTACCTAGCTTTGGGGGCAATTATTATATTATAAAATTCCGCGGTTACTGTCGACTTACGCCAAGGTTATTGGTGCCGGTTAACGCATTGTGTATCATGAGCTTAGCAAAAGAATTATTTGACGCTTACCCAATATTTGTATTTGTTACATATATCTTTCAGACTTAAAATCTTGTGCTTAACTATTATTTACTAAACCTATGGACTACACTTACACTCAACCTTTGTGTTGACTTTTTAGCATATTTTATCTCAGGTAATTGATGCATGTTGTGAGCACCAGGAGTGGCTGAAGGTTGATGATGGCTATCATGGGCTTTACTATCTACCCTTACTATCTTATCATTCGAATAATCTTTTAAAACCGAGTCTTTTATTTCCGTTGCAAACTATCTTTGATTTCCGCTACAAACTATGTTTTATTTCCGCTGTAACTTGTGATAAGAGTCTTTTAGACTCTAAATATTAAATTTTGTATTTGAATGATATGTTTTACTAGAAACGACTCGTTATGAGATTGTTTTCTATGGATGTGACTGTCTTACCCCTCACGTAGCACCCCAAGCTCAGTTCCGCTGCCATATTTCGAGTTGGGGGTGTTACAAATTCAATGATTCGCTAAAACTTTTCATGATCTTTCATAAGATCATTTTACACAAACCCGTTACAGTCAATCGAATTCCCTCGATTGTCTTACTATCTGTTTCGAGAGACGAGTTTGAACATTCGTCCCATACTCTTGGAACATCTACATCGCCTCATAAATCATTGCCTAAAGATACGTCGGTTGATTAGAACTTGACTTTAACGTGCCGCCTTGGAACACCTACATTCGAAACACGACTTTATAATATCTCATTCTTTTTCACTCCCTTTGGTTTTGAAGACAACATGCTGCAAACCGCACGAAGTCGTCAGAAGAGTTACGCCAATGTGACACGTAATCCATTAGAATTTCAGGTTGGAAATATAACCATGCCGAAAGTCTCGCCATGAAAGTACGTGATACGTTTCGAAAAACAAGGAAAAACGAACCCAAGGTACATTGAACCCTTCAAAAGTTTGGCTGAAGATGGTCCGGTGGCTTATCGACTCGAACTTATACCATAACTCAGTAGAGTACACAACACATTTCACGTTTCGAACCTGAAGAAATACTTACCAGGGGAAACCCTCGACATTCCACTAGAGGAGATTCAACTTGACGACAAACTTCATTTTGACGAAGAACCTGTAGAAATCATGAACCGTGAGGTCAAGCGGCTGAAGCAGAGCCGTATCACTATTTTCAAGGTTCGTTAGAACTCTCGACGAGGACCAGAATACACTTGGGAAAGAGAAGACCAGATGCGTCGGAAATATCCACACCTCTTCACCAACATAACATCGACATCTAACTCGAACTGAATCCCGGGACGGGATTCCCTTTAAGGATTAGGTACTGTAACAATTCATAATTTTGAGGTCATTATTTAATTATTTAATTTTACTTAATATTTTATTTTAAGTAAATTTACTCTTGCGAGTAACTAGATAGGTTATTTCGCATACGTCGTTAAACGTACATCTAACTCAAATCGACACCTGACAATACTCAGTATATATATTATTATGCATTTTGGTTCCATACAATCATATTTTAAATATTCTATTTTTACTTTTTCACTTTTACCTAAACTTTGCACATTTTGCGCTTTGCGCAGTTTCAATTTTTAAACGCCAATTAATCACTCAACAAGCCCAAGGATCACCTAAAATATCAAAATAGGTTTTGATGTCAAATTTTGTTATTATTATAGGTTTTGTATTTTTACGTTACCCGGTTTTAAGTTTCGTGACTTAAGGATGTAACATTAGTAATTATTAAGATCAAACTATACACTATAACCTTAGAACTATACAAAATTAATACAAAATGATCACCAAATCTTTTCTTTTTCTTTGTTGGACACGTCAAAGCCACAAGTGACACTAGTCCTTGTGATAAAAACCTTATTTGTCTTGTTTAGAAAACATATGGGACACTTGTCCTATGGCTTTGCATGTATTTCTTTCTTTCTAAATATATCATTTCACATCTCTTGACTTTTTCTCTTGTTTTTGATGTACAACAACACCACCAAATTTCATTTTCTTGGTGTTTCTTTCTTTTTTTTTTTTTTTTTTTTGTTCTCCTTGTCGTACAAACCACAACAGCACCACCCTTTCACCTTTTGATTTCCTAGTTAACATTTATGCTCTAGTTGAAGATCTTTATTCCTTTAGTTAGTACTTGTTTTATTTCATCCAAAAACAACAAATAAATCTCATCACATCTTGGGTTTTATTGGAAGTTTACAAAGGGCTTTCTTGGTGATTATTTTGGAAGCTTTGGGTATCTTGGTTACTAGATTTACTGTTCTTGTTATTTTTCTTGATCTTACACCTCAAATCTTTGTAAGGAACCACTTCACATTTTCATTTCAAATCCGATATTATTTACATTTTATGTAATTTATATGTTTTATATACTTGATTAGATTTAATTATGCATTGTTCATAGTTGATATCACTTGAAAACTAGATTGGGACTTGTTTTGCAAAGACTAATTTGGACCAGGGGTATTCTCAGGATTAATTAAATTAATCAGTACACTTTGAGCCTTAGATAAAAATATAGGGACATAGATCTATGTCTTGTAATCGTTTTTCCGGGTGGCTCATTCCTTGACGACACCCGATGATTAAAGTAGAAATATTTTTGTTAAAAGTGTCAAAATCTGAGTAACGAATTCTAAATGTAAAAAGCTCATAGATCTAATCATTTATGAGACTCGGTCCAGTTTTATGAAAATTATATAACACTTTAACTCGAACGTAGCCGAAAACCCCATGTAAAACGGAGTTACGGAACTCAACTTATCGCAAAAATGGTGAAACTATTTGAAACTGTCCTAGATCAGACTTGACATATAAGGGTAAAATGGTAATCTCACTTAGGCTATGCAATTTTTAGAACTGTGGATCCCACAAATCTAGTTAGTACACTTAAAAACCTTTCCGAGAATATAAAATTTGAAGTATAACTCCTTACAGTTTAGGAGAAACGAGACTTTTAGCAACGAATAACCACTTTTATCAAAACCCGCACTTAACCCAAAAATTATATAACTTATCCAAATTTACTTAAAAATAGTCAAATATATTTTATAACATTTATAAACATTACTAAAATAATAATAATAGTGATGTAACTATTATAAACATAAAATTTGGTAAACTATAATTTTTTAAACACTTGATAACTTTTTGCACTTACCCGAAGTGGTAGGACTCACTTTTGGGAATAAACCCGATAACTCATCTTTTGGACAAATTGACCACATATCGACACATTAGAATATTTGGACTATAGAAATAACATAAAACCCGAAACCTCGGACAACTTATAAATTAGGGCTCGTAACACTTTCACAACTTGTCAATTTTAGCCCCTGCCATTTTTTAAACCTTAAAAACGCTATGTACAATTGTATGATTGATATAATATACTTACTTGCATTCATACTCTATTATTTTAAAACCTAAGACGCAACATATTATTTTTAGGTTGCTCGTAGGACTTCTCGGTTTACCCGTCACTCTACTTACATCTTGATATTCACTTTTGTTACGGCGAGTTAATAGCTCCACTTTAACTCTTAAACTGTTTATAAACCCATTGGGGGAGATACATGCTATTTTACAATTTGGACACAAATACTTTAAACTTTATCCTTATCAGAACATATTATTGCTAAAGTGCCGATATTGCCAAAATAAGTCCCTAATTGTATCATGAACCATTAATCACTTCCATGTGAACGCGAATATTGTGAATAGGCCTATTGGGATTGACGAATCCTGTTTGTGCGGTAAGATAAGATGCCACAAACGCACTATATTTGAAAGGTAAAATGGAAATTTACCTTTCAGGGCATTGGTTCATTTTGTGAACCTTCAGTCAGTTTGCGTGTCATGAGCTTAAAGCAATAATAATTCTGAAGTCTTGTGGTCCATTATTTAACTATAAACCTGTGAATTTCACTCAACCTTTGTGTTGACTTTTTAGCATGTTTTATCTCAGGTCCTTAAGGTATTTGGCAATCACGAAGTCGCACGGAGATTGTTTTGATGGCTTGCATTGTGTTATCATTCGATAAACTCTTGAAAACTTTTATGTTAATACTTTATATTTTCTAAAACTACTTGGGACCTCTTGTAACTCTGATGTTTTATTTTGATCGAATAATAAACTTTTAAAACGTCTCATTTAGAGTCGTTTTCTATGATTATGACTGTTGTACTAATAAGTAGCACCCCAAAGATATTACATTCCGCTGTAATATTTTGGGGGTGTTACAGATTAGTATCAGAGCCATGGTTATAGAGAACGAGGTTGCATTTTAGACCTAGACTATAACCGTTTTTTATATTTAACCACTCCACTTTGCATTGCCTTATACTCTCCGTGCGCTTACACTTTTCGAACACTTATGCACAATTTTATGCACCATTATTATTTTTATATATAAAGAATATTTATATATACACTTGAGTGACTTTTGACCACTATTTATTTATATAAACGTTTGATTGATTTTGATCTCTTATACTCGTTTCCAGAACCTCAGGTCAAACCCTGTTTTTCCCGATCACATACCTACACATACATTTTAATGATCTTTAAAACTTTTCTAAGACATTGTGGATGACACAATGATCTCATTTGTTTCGAGACATTATGAGTAAAACAATGGTCTCAATTAATTTCAAAACATTGCGAGTAATTCCATGATTCGCTAAAACTTTTCATGATATTTCATAACATCGTTTTACACAAACCCATTACAGTCTATCGAATTCCCTCGATTGTCTTACTATCTGTCTCTAGAGACGAGTTTGAACATTCTTCCCATACTCATGGAACATCTACATCGCCTCGTAAGTCATTGCCTAAAGACACGTCGGTTGATTAGAACTTGACTTTAACGTGCCGCCTTGGAACACCTAATTTCGAAACACGACTTTATAATATCTCATTCTTTTTCACTCCCTTAGGTTTTGAAGAATTACGTGCTAGGAAGGTAACGCCGAAATTTGACAACAATGTTTACCCTAACTTAATGCTATCTTTCGATTCCAAGGACAAATTGGAGAAATTATCGGCCACCATTCTGACACCCACTTCACCAACCTACATACTAATGTCTAATAGTGAGACAGAGCCATTCGAAGACAAGGTTGTGGAGTGTGAACCCAAACCAGAAGATCACACACTCGAAGAAGAACCCCTCGAAAGACAAGGAGGAGAACCACTACTACACCTACTTCTCCTACTCGACCAGAGTTTATCACCAGAGAGCCCATCCACCACAGTATCCCATCGCTGGTGACACACATGGCACATCATGAGAGATATTACACGAGCTGTGATGGCCAACCTATAGTTTCGTTGGAATAGAGTAAAGCTCGGGGAGCCAAATACGGATCTTACTCAATCAACATTCGTGATGTTTATTAACTTTACCATTTATTATTTGTTTTCATTTATCCTCAATCAACTTTCGTAACACTCAATGTCTTTCTCATTTTATGTTTGTTCTCATTTAACATGCATGCTTACAATGTAATGCTTTTCTCATTTATTGTTGGTCCCCATTCATTTACAATTAACATTCGCAATGCTTATTGTCTTTGTCACTTATTGCCTTTCTCGTTAATTGTTTACTCTCAGTTAGCATTCGTGCCATCAGTTGTCTTTCTCATTTATTATTTTTTCTCATTTCTTCTCATTTAGCATTCGAGATACATATTGTCTTTCTCATTTATTGATTTTCCCAGTTATTCTCATTTAACATTCATAATATTTATGGACTTCATCATTTATTGTTTGATCTCCTTCGTGACACTTATTGTCTTCCTCATTTATCGTTTGCTTTCACATTTATTTTCTATCTCATTTGTTCTCATTTAACATGTTGTAATGCTATATTGCTTTCTCAATTCTTGTCCATTTCACTTAATCTCTCTTAAAAATCATGATTTTTATTATCCCTCTTAGATATGGATTTTCATTATGCATTCTCATTTGACATTCGTAATAAATATTGTCTGTCTCATTATTGAACCTCATTCAGAATTCTGTCTTTCAATATTGGCCTCTTTTGGCTAATGGTTTGATTCGATTAATTCTCTCAGTTAATTGAATTACTTCGTGTTGATATTTTATATCTCTTCTCTTTACTATTGTGATAAATTATGATTCTTCTATTTGCGTAAATTTAAGTCATTGGTTTCTCTTTTACACACCCTTTCGTTTGCTTCTTTGTTCGTACGAATATCAAATCTTTCTTTCGAGCACTCCTTGCTCATACTTGTACGAATGATATTGATATCTAAATCTATTCACTGTTGTTTTAATTCATTGATCCTTCCATTTGCATCGGTTGGTAACGGTTTGTTTCTTTGTTCGTACAAATACCTATCTTCTTTCGGACACTCTTTGCTCATTAAAAGTACGAATGTTCTTGATATCTAATTTTGATCCATTATTATTGTTCATCAATACCTTCATTTGCATTGATCGATAATGGTTTTCTCCTTTGTTCATACATGTGGAAAACTAGAAGGGGGGGTTGAATAGTTTTACGTATCTTTAATTTTATTTTGAAAACTTTGTTTACTTTTAAAAACTTAGATTCGAATTTTTGTGAACTCAACTCTTGAACAATATGAATAAATATAAGTAAATCTAAATAAACAATGCAAGTAAAGTAATGAAATAAAATGAAAGATAGATATGGAAAGATCTAACCGCGAGACAAATGATTTATAGTGGTTCGGCTACAAGGACACCTTCTTTGCCCTACTCCACTCCCCGAGCACCTAACTCGAGAGTTTTCTTCACTATGTCAACAAGCTCCCTTATGGCGGAGAAAACCTTACACAACTTTTGCTTACACCGGTTTAACGACACAAAGCTAGATGTCGAGTTCTAATCGTAGCTAGAACCAATCTCACAACTTCTACACAACTTCTTCACAACTTATTCACAACGGCTTCACGACTTCTTCACAACTTCTTCACGACTTCTTCACAACTTCTTCACGACTTCTTCACAACTTCTTCACACCAGCTTCACAACTACTTCACAACCTAGCACTACATATGTACTCTTCTACTTCTTTACACCTTCACTACTTACACACCTTAACTTCTTCACAACTTCACTACTTACACACTAATCTAGCCTAAGCAATTATGCTCACACCTATCTAAAAAATATACACAACTTATACACAAATGAATGAATGATTATACAAACAACTTAGGTAGCAAGATGATACTAAGTTGCAATACTTCTTCTCTAGTTGTTGTAGGAGTATTCTTCTTTTGCACTTGAATGGTAAAAGCTTGGATCACTGGAAACCAATGCTTAAGAATATATGATCAAAGGACTTAGAAAGGATTTGGAAGGATAAGAAGAGATTAAGAACAGAAGGTTTGGGGTGCAAAAGGTGAGGAAAAAGTCCAGGGATCCAGTATTTATAGGCAAAACTGGACAGCTGGAGGAGTGGGGCGGCCCCCTTAAATAGGGGGGCGGTCCCCTTATAATTAAGGGGGCCGCCTAGTATATTTAAGGGGGCCGCCCATCTGTACCGTTGCCCAGTTTTGTCTTTTTGTGGAGAAGTTTTTTCTGGAACATTTTTGCCATTTTTGGTTAAAAATTTGAATTCATAAATTTATAATGGATTAAACATTTTTATTTAATACCAAAAATGATTTTCTAAAAGATATAAAATGTTTGTGACATTTTATAAAAAATCTAGTGATTAAGAAAATGTTCCTTTGATCATATAATGCATTAAGCATTTGTTTATTCATACCTTAAGTGATTAAGTTGTAGAAATGAATATTTACAACTAAATACTTGTTTATTTAATAAGTTTATGTTTAATGAGTTTACATTTTGTGATTATCAAAACATAGAGATATCAAGAAGTATTAATAATGTTTTTAGGCATTATTTATATCAACAATCTCCCCCTTTTTGATGATTACAAAACTTAAACTCATTAAATCCAAAAAATTATTTTTGGACAAGTATTTAGTGAGTTTATATTCACTTCTCCCCCTTTTTGTAGAATCAAAAAGGTTATGCCGACAAGTTTTAGATACGAAATTTGTCGGGACGAAAACTCCCCCTTGATGTGTGCTCCCCCTCGTTTGAGGGCACCAAGGAATCGAGATATGGAATACTTGCAAGAAAAATATTAGAAGCACAAGCATACATAGCAAAATATGGAATATAAAAACAACAATCATGGCAAACAAATATTAAGAACATATAGCAAGACATTAATTAGTATGCTTGAAACGTATAACAAGAAAAAGGTCCTAAATTGCCAAAGAGAGCTATTGAACTTGCTTGCGACACAAAAGGGTGAGGGATTTTATTTTGGGGCGGAAAGCATGTGAATGGGACTTAGTTGTATGATGGTGAGGGAAAGAATGTTGGACTAATAGAGGTATATTTTTGGAGGTGGAGAGTTTGGAGCGGAGTAGGTTGATTGAGGGTTAGAATGTTGTGCTAGTGGAGGTGTTGGATGAGATCTAGTGAGAAGATACTCAATCCAAGTGAAATGTTTATTTAAGACAATGATTTGTTTTTGGAGAAGTACACAACAAGGACAATAGTTGACATGATTATCAACTTGATTCAAGTTGTGGAGGTGAGGTAAGCAATTTGAGTAGAGTGAGGATGGAGGATTGAGGTTGGCCTTTGTTGTGTTGTGAAAGGTGTATAGCAAGGAGATCACAAAGGTCATGGATTAGGTTTATATCTTCACGGAACATTTCCTTTTCCGTGAGAATGTGGATTTGATCATTTGGTGGAAGTGGATGAAATTGGGGTGTGTAGTTGGAAGTAAAGTTGGATGTTTGACCAATATGATGAGGGTTTTGAAAGGTTTCAATGAGGTTAGTTTAAGGTTGAGATATGTAGTTTGGAACGAAGGTGGAGGTTGAGGTTAGTTTGTGATGAAAAGGAGCTAAAAGGGAGTTGATCCAACTTGAGTTGAGCAAGGTGTAAGGCAAGAAGAGCACTAAGCTCATGGGCTTCTTTAAGTTCTTCGATGAACTTCAAGTGTTTGGAAGTAGGTTATGATGGTGGAGTGTGTTTGTTATTTGGAATGGATGTTTGGATATGCAACATAGAAGAAGCATGTGAGTTGGTAGGAAGTGGTGGTGATACTTTGTGAGTTTGAGTAATTATGAGTGGATGATGATGGAGATATGGAAGAAGATGATGTTCCAAGAGTGGTGAGTGTTTTAGATGGTACATTGGTAGGTTGAATAAGATGTGAGGTGTTGTGAATGAGATTGGGATTATTGTTTTGGGATTGATCATGCTCTTCATATGAATCATATGGGTGATATGAAGGTGTATTTTTGGGAGTAAGGATGAATGGTTGGTTATTATGATGAGGTTTGTGAGAGGGTTCATTGGAATGAGCTTGAGGATTGGGAGTATAGCTGGGAACAAATGTGGGTGGAGGTGTTGTTTGTTTAGCCACATCATTTGTTGAGATGGACTTGTTTCGGGGGTTAGGTTTTCTTTTCCAAACGGGTTTTTCGGTCATCCTTGCTAACCTTGAGAATTTTGGGTTTGGTTTGATGGGAGATGGCATGATGAGATGATGGAGGATTATTAGGAATGGGAGTGTTTATAGTGTAGGATTGATGGGATTAAGGAATGGATAAAATTTGTTGGATGGATTGGAATAAGAGATGTTTGTGAATTTTGGGAAATGTAGGATGAAATGGGCTAAAAAGTAGAAAAGGAGACAGCACCTTCGACCATCAGATGGCCGGTCCCCTTAAATAGGGCCAGTCCCCTTAAATATTAAGGGGGCCGCCTTATGATTTAAGGGGGCCGCCCATCTGTTGGTTCCCAGTTTGCTGGAAATGGGTTTTTGGCAGAAAATTGTAGAAAGGGTTGTGTTTTTGGGTTTAGTTTCAAGCAAGTCCTACTCTTTGAGGCAATTAAGCATGTAATAGATATTCATGCAAAACATGTTAATTAAAGAGATTAAGCAAACAAGTAATTTCATCTAGCATGTAAACATACTCATCAAGCAAGTAATATATATATGGACTAGGAAACAATAAACTACACCAAGTATTTTCTTAATTATATGTGCCTATGTGAGGGATCCTAATGAAACAATAAACTACACCAATTAATGAACTATTTGAGGGATCCTAATGTGTGCCTATGTGCAATAAATGGGAACTTAAGATAGCATGGACTTCTAGACTTGTTACAAACAAAATCTTAATAGACAAACCATGGTCCGCTTGATTTGACCTAGTTCTCTTATAAATGTCATATACATAAATATAGATGACAAATATGAGATCACCATGCATGATTTAAAGAAATGTTTTTAGCATTATTCAACAATGTTTGAAACTGAGTTTATATGTAGATGTGAAAGTTATTTGAATAAAAATAGATTGGGTTTTATTTCAAAATATGTTTATGAAGAATGGGTAAGAAAAAAAAATTCCCAATCTTTGAATTTGATCGAAACAGAATTATGGACATAGATTAAGAAGAAAGGTGAGATAGTAAAACATGTTAACAGAAAAGTGAAATAGTCCAAAAAAAATCATTTTTCCAAAATGTGAAGTTTCTGTATATTTTTAAAGATACTTGATTTTTGACAACAAATACCATTAATCCTAGATTAAAAAAATGGTTGTTTTAAAAAAAATCTCATGCTCAAGGGAATTGGTTAAGGCTATTGTCACATGCTACCCTTTTCTACAAATCCTATGGTCATAAGGAAGTGATGACGAACTTCTATATGTTTGATGCGAGAGTGTTGAATGGGGTATAACCTAACATCTATAGCTCCTTTGTTTTCGCACACTTATCTAACTTGATGCCATAGTCTACAAGAGCTTGTTTCATCCATAGTTTTCTAACACGAGAAATCTAATCTTACTTCTATGTTAATGATTAATCCACTTAACTCATTTCACTTCATCACCATGAGTTTTCTAATAGTGGACATAGAAGATTTCCATTTTAAATGTTATAGCTTAAGAGGGCCAAAGGGAAAAGAACAAGTAATTCTAGGTTCTAAGTAGATTCATATAAGCTATTATGTGTATATATATATAACTAGGCATTATGAGCTAAATAGGCATGAAATAACTAGTCATCAATCTAAGCATATATTATAGCAATAAACTTAAAAGGAAAGCGTACCTTTTAGTCTTCAGTAGATTTTTCTTCAAACGCTTCAAGGTGTCATATTGACTTATGGAAGCCAACCATAGATGAGTTTCCGAATTATTCAATGAGTGACGATTTAGCTACTTGGTCTCCATTGTTCTATTTGTCCAAAATTATTTGAACCAAACATGGTTTACATTTTCATGTATGGTGAAAGTATTCCCCAAGGGTTGAAACTTGGTTGAAGTGAATAATTCCACATTGGGTGATTATTATTATTAGGAAAGTTTTGTCTACTTTGATTTCTTCTAGGTTGAGGGGTTTTAGACCGAGGATGAGGATTATTTGGTCTAATTGGAGGTGGAGTTTTAGATCTTAATTTCGGTTTAGAAAATCCGGTTTTGGCTTTCAATGATGGTTTATAAAAACTTTTTACTTCCTCATCACTCGCAATAGGTATTTTTCTATCTTTTATAAGTATATACTTAGGTTTTGACTCTAATGGTTTTTGTTTACTAGATTGACATTCAAACTTTACATTTTTATTTTTACTAGTTGAAACATTATTTGAGTTGAATCCTAGACCGGTTTTATCTCATGAAGTTCCTTGAACACTTATTATTTTCTTAAGTGAGTTACTACTATTTTTAAACTTGTCAAGTTTGGAAATTTCATCTTTAAGTTTTTTGTTTTCATTTTTGACCTCTAGACATATTTTACATTCTATAAAAACTTCTTTTCCTTTTTCTAAATGTTGTAGTTTAATTTTTAATTCAAGTACTTCATTTTCTAATCGATTATTAATATGTTTTAGTGATTTATTTTTATCTATGACTTTTTGACATAATTTGCATAACCTATTATATTCATTATCTAGGTCTTTTTCGTCTAATGATTGATTTTTTTCACTAAAGTAATCGGTTTTGGAAAGTACCTCATTTGATGTCTTTGCCATAAGACATTTTTCGTCGTTTGCTTTGTCCGCTTCGTCTTTGTCGCTATCACTCCATGCTCTGCTAACAAAGGCGCTTTGGTAATCATAACCCGGTGGCTTTGGACATTCGCCAATGAGATGGTTTTGGCTTCCACATCTAAAACACTTTCTTTTCCCGTAGTTATCATTCCTATTTCTTTGAAGCGATCTTCTTTCATCTCGTGGTTGTCTTGTGAATCTTCCTCGTCTCTTGAAAAATTTCTTGAACTCTCTTACGGCCATTGCATATTCTTCATCTTCACTATCGTCACTCGAATCGTCATCATCACTAAGTTCCTTTTTGGCTTTTAGTGCAAAAGATTTGATTTGATCTTTCTTGCTCTTGACCGTTTCCGAGTCTCTCTTTATAATTTCTTCGTGGACCTTTAAGTTGCCGATAAGTTCATCAAGCGATAGCGTCATCAAGTTCTTCGATTCTTCAATAGCCGTGACCTTCGCGCGCCATTTTGGATGTAATGCCCTAAGAAATTTCCTTACACAATTTTTGCTAGAAAAAGTCTCATCAAGTGCTTTTAAACTTGTGATAATAGTGTTAAATTTAGCAAAAGCATTATCTATTGATTCCTCTTCCAGAATCGTAAATTGTTCATATTGTTGAACAAGAAGATCTATTTTATTATCTTTGACTTGACTATTACCATGGTGAGTTATTATTAAGGAGTTCCAAATTTCTTTTGCGGTTTCACACATAAAGATCCTTTCGTATTCTTTACGTGGTAACGCATTATAAATGACCATTTTTGCCTCATTATTTTTAGCTAGTTTCTTTTTCAAATCATCATTTTGTTTTTCAAAAGGTACAATTTCATCTCTTTTAGTTAAAGGATTATTTTGAATAGGGGAAAAATCACCATAGGTAATAACATGCCAAAGATCAAGATCTTTTGATTTCACATAAGTTTCGAATCTATTTTTCCAAAAAAGAAAACCATCACTTTCAAATAGCGGTGGTCTTTGCATAGACTGCCCTTCTAAATATTTTTCCGATTCCATAGATCGATTCAAGTTTTAAAATACAGTTTATTTTAAAAATCTTGTTTGACCTGGCTCTTGATACCAATTGTGGAAAACTAGAAGGGGGGGTTGAATAGTTTTACGTCTTTTTAATTTTATTTTGAAAACTTTGTTTACTTTTAAAAACTTAGATTCGAATTTATGTGAACTCAACTCTTGAACAATATGAACAAATATAAGTAAATCTAAATAAACAATGCAAGTAAAGTAATGAAATGAAATGAAAGATAGAGATGGAAAGATCTAACCGCGAGAAAAAGGATTTATAGTGGTTCGGCTACAAGGACACCTTCCTTGCCCTACTCCACTCCCCGAGCACCTAACTCGAGAGTTTTCTTCACTATGTCAACAAGCTCCCTTATGGCGGAGAAAACCTTACACAACTTTTGCTTACACTGGTTTAACGACACAAAGCTAGATGTCGAGTTCTAATCGTAGCTAGAACCAATCTCACAACTTCTACACAACTTCTTCACAACTTATTCACAACGGCTTCACGACTTCTTCACAACTTCTTCACAACTTCTTCACACCGGCTTCACAACTACTTCACAACCTAGCACTACTTATGTACTCTTCTACTTCTTTACACCTTCACTACTTATACACCTTAACTTCTTCACAACTTTACTACTTACACACTAATCTAGCCTAAGCAATTATGCTCACACCTATCTAACAAATATACACAACTTATACACAAATGAATGAATGATTATACAAACAACTTAGGTAGCAAGGTGATACTAAGTTGCAATACTTCTTCTCTAGTTGTTGAAGGAGTATTCTTCTTTTGCACTTGAATGGTAGAAGCTTGGATCACTGGAAACCAATGCTTAAGAATATATGATCAAAGGACTTAGAAAGGATTGGGAAGGATAAGAAGAGATTTAGAACAGAAGGTTTGGGGTGCAAAAGGTGAGGAAAAAGTCCAGTATTTATAGGCAAAACTGGACAGCTGGAGGAGCAGGGCGGTCCCCTTAAAATTAAGGGGGCCGCCTAGTATATTTAAGGGGGCCGCCCATCTGTACCGTTGCCCAGTTTTGTCTTTTTGTGGGGAAGGTTTTTCTGAAACATTTTTGCCATTTTTTATTGAAAATTTGAATTCATAAATTTATAATGGATTAAACATTTTTGTTTAATACCAAAAAAGATTTTCTAAAAGATATAAAATGTTTGTGACATTTTATAAAAATCTAGTGATTAAGAAAATGTTCCTTTGATCATATAATGCATTAAGCATTTGTTTATTCATACCTTAAGTGATTAAGTTGTAGAAATGAATATTTACAACTAAATACTTGTTTATTTAATAAGTTTATGTTCAATGAGTTTACATTTTGTGATTATCAAAAAATAGAGATATCAAGAAGTATTAATAATGTTTTTAGGCATTATTTATATCAACAATACAGATATTTAATCTATCCCTTTTAAGCAATATTTGCTCCTAAATATTACACACGGCAGAATCACATTACTATTTTTATGATTCATTAGCTCTTTCAGTTGTATTGTTTGTGAAAAACTAGAAGGGGGGTTGAATAGTTTTACGTCTTTTTAATTTATGAAAACTTTTGTTTATTTTTTTTTTTAAAAACTTCGATTCTATTTTATGTGAATTCAACTCTTGATCAATATGAACATATATAAGCGAATATAGATAAGTAATGCAAGTAAGGTAAATATAATGAAATAAGAGAGAGAGATGGAAAGATCAAACCACAACACGGAGATTTATAGTGGTTCGGCTACAAGGACACCTTCCTTGCCCTACTCCACTCCTCGAGTCACCTACTCGAGAGTTTTCTTCACTATGTCAACAAACTCCCTTATGGCGGAGAAACCTTACACAACTTTAGCTTACACCGGCTTAACGACACAAAGCTAGATGTCGAGTCCTAATCGTAGCTAGAACCAATCTCACAACTTATACACAACTTCTACACAACTTTATCACGACTTCTTCACGACTTCTTCACAACGTCTTCACGACTTCTTCACGACTTCTTCTTCACGACTGATTCACGACTACTTCTTCATAACTACTTATTCACAACTACTTCACAACAAATTTACAACACTACTACGTAGTTACACTTAGATCTACTTATCACAACTACACAACACTTTACACAACAACACAATTGAATGAGGTAAGTAATAACACTTCTTCACTAGTTGAAGTAGAGTTTTTCTTTTGCACTTTTGGTGGTGGAAGCTTGGATCACTTAGAAACCAATGCTTAAGAAAATATGATCAAATGATTTACAATGTTTAGAATGAATTTAGAACAGAAAGTTTTAGTGTGCAAAAGGTGAGTAAAAGTCCAGGAGAAGGCTGGTATTTATAGGAGAAAAATTGGACAGCTGGAGGTCTACTGGAGCGGGGGCGGTCCCCTTAATAATTAAGGGGGCCGCCTAGTAAAATTAAGGGGGCCGACCCTTCTGTCCGTTGGCCAATTTTGTCCTTTTGTGGGGAAGGTTTTTCTGGAACATTTTAACTGATTTTAGTTAAAAATTTGAATTCATATTTTTATAAAAGATTAAACATTTTTATTTAATGCCAAAAATGTTTTTCAAAAATATATAAAATGTTTTTGATGTTTTATAAAAAATCTAGTTATTAAGAAAATGTTCCTTTGATCATATAATGCATTAAGCATTAGTTCATTCATACCTTAAGTGATTTGAGTTGTAGAAATAGATATTTACAACTAAATACTTGTTTACGTCATAATTTTCCGATTAATGATTTTACATTTTGTGATTATCAAAACGTAGAGATATCGAAAAATATTAATAACGTGTTTAGGCTTTATTTATATCAACAATCTCCCCCTTTTTGATGATTACAAAATCTAAACTCATTAAATCTAAAAATTAGTTTTTAGACAAGTATTTAGTGAGTTTTCTTCTATTTCTCCCCCTTTTTGTAGAATCAAAAAGGTTAAGCCGACAAGTTTTAGTAACTAAATTTGTCGGGACGAAAACTCCCCCTTGATGTGTACTCCCCCTCGTTTGGGGGCACCAAGGAAACGAGCTATGGAACGCTTGCAAAAAAAATGTTAGAAGCAAAAGTATATGTAACAACAATAAGCAAGCATATAGAATAAGATCATTCATTTAATAAAGGTTTTGTGGATAAGTACACAACCAAAAGATTACAACATGAAGCATGCAAGCATACAAACAAAAACTACTAATGAAACTACATAATCATCTTAGAGGTACATGGTCTTCCATGGAGCTTGCTTGCAAGAAGGGTTTGAAATATTATTTTTAAGCATTGCATATGCTTAATTGGGTGAAAATGGAGGTGGTGGTGGTGTAGTGGGTGAAGGAGGTGGAGGAGGTGGTGGTTGTGGGTTGGCAATCATGTGTTCAAGAGATGAAAACATGTAGTGTATCTCATCTCTAAGACCAAAGATTAAGGTCCGGTTATGGACGCAACAAAGACAATTATCACCATGGGCTTCAAGCATTGCCCAAGGTATAGGAAAGAATGATGGTGGGGTTGGTGATGGTGAAAAGTGAGCATCAAGAGGTGTGATGGGTGATAGGGAAATGGCAAGTTGGGTGTATGAAGGTTCTTGAGTGGATGGTGGTGATGATGCTCTTGGTGATGATGTTAGGTGAGTGTGGATGTAGTCATTTATGGATGAGGTGGATGGAATGGAGGAAGATGAAGCTCCATGGGTGGATGGTGTTTTTGATGGTGCACTTGGGGATGAATTTTGAGGTGGTGGTGATGGAGTTTTGATGTCATCTTGGGTTAGGTCAATGAAAGATTGTTTTGGTGGTATGATAACAAGTCTTTTGTTTCCTTGAAGTCTTAGAGATGGAGGATTTTGGTGATAGCATTGTGGATGAAAAATGGGTGTTTGATGAAGGTGATGGTTGATGAAGTGAAAGGTAATTGTAAGGAGGGTTTTTATATTGTGAAAATGTGGTTGATTTAGGCAAATTATGGAGGTATTGTGGTAATATTCCAAGTCCAGTTCGTGCATTAAGGGTAATGGTAGCTGGGGCTAGGAAAAAGTGGTCACAAGATGCAAAAGGAAACAGTAAAATTTACTGTCCAGATGGCCGGTCCCCTTAATTGTTGGGCGGCCCCCTTAAAAATTAAGGGGACCGCCTAAGGAATTAAGGGGGCCGCCCATCTGGTGAATTCCCAGGCGACCAAATTTGAAAAATTTCCAAAAAAAGGACATTTTTAGGGTGTCTTTGCAGCAAGTTCCATTTTGATCATGTACATCAAGAATGATTAAATATTATCAATTGCATATTAAAATAAATAATATACATATTGAAGACTAAAAAAAATCATATTAGAAGCATAGACATATAATTTCACATAAACTAGTAGCTAGGTTCTAATAAGTTTATCAACTAACAAAATAAAAGTCATAGCAAGCAAATGTCAAGATAATAATACTACATATAAGTGTCTAATCACAACATCAATAAAAATCAACTAAGCATTCATCAAATATGTTTATTTCTTCTTCTTTCCAAACATTTTTCCAAGAGTCTTTCCAATAGACTTGAAACCGCCTCGTACTTCTTGACGCATCTGCTGTGTGGTGTTGAGTAGTTTGGTTTGTCTTTCATATAGCAGTTCGTCTGTTCGTTCGGAAGGAGAAGGGACTTGATACTCGGTGTAATCAAGATCCGGAAGATTTTGAACGAAGGTCCTAGGTGATGGGGTACTAGCACGTGTTGTGCCCTCCTCATCATCATCATCATCATCATCGTCTCCTTGACGTGATGTGGAACCACGAGGTGGAAGTGAGACAGATTTATGAGATTTTCCTTTGTCACTTCGGGAGCGACGAGCACGGACACGAACAAGTGGATTGAGGACCGGTAGAACAGACTCATAGAGTGGACTCCGAAGCTGTGGATAGTGTTCCATGATATCATTGTAGAGACGGGTGAGAAACATGCCATACGGAAGATTTGCATTACGAGTGTTTTTGGCGGACATGATACGGTAGACAAAGAGATATGCCAAATTGTACGGCTTTTCAGCAACGATACAATACAACATGTGGAGTATGCTCGCCGTGACATGATCACGGTGACCACTGGTACCGAACGCATTCTCATGAATGAGTTCTTCCCAACGTCTCATGTCTTTGCGTAGCTCCTTGAGAAGGACTTGGTTTGGAGTGATGTCAACATCTTTTGATTTGATCTTTCGACTAGTCGTACCACGAGCTAGTCCAAGATATTGACGAATCTCTTCCGGAGATGGAATCTCTGAGTAGTAAGGACCCTGTTGAGGTCGATTTTCCTCAAGAGACGAGAGGTCCCACTCATTAAAGAAGACAGCTTGACCGGAGAAGGGGATTCTTAGAATTTGCCCGAATTGAGCAAGAGTAAGAGTGATGAATTGGTTTTGAATCATGAAGGATATGAGGATATACCCATTGGGATCGGTTTGTAACATCACTTGACTATAAAAGTCGAGGACAAACCGAGGAATGATTGGCTCATTTATTTTGTAGAGACAATCAAGACCAACGTTGGTGAACATTCGTTCGATGAAGTCGGATTCATAGAACGATGGATGGACAATTCTTCCTTCGTGAATGTTCCTATCCTCAATGGGACGATAGAAACAAGCAACAGAGGGAGCCATGCCCGGAGTGGAAGAGACTTTAGGAATGTATGCTTTTGTTTTTGAGACATCTCCAACTGTCACTTTGGGCATTTTTACCTATACAAGATAGCAACAAACAAAAAATAAGAAAATGACATGCATATATTAAATATGCTACTTATGTGGAACGTAAACATACTTCGACTCTAAAACTTAAATCCTAAGAAGTAGTTTACAATGTTCCTTAGTTTTAATTTTTAACTCGCTTGAAATGTATTTTATGATGTTAAAGAATAGTTATAGGGACATTATGACAAGAAATCAACAATATCCTAACGTTCTTTTATACGTCATAAACTACCTTGAAATGTGGCTAGACAAACATTGGATTATATATCTAGCTATTTCTTACGAGTGTTTATGTTAAGTAACTTAGATTTTGACTCAAAAAATTCTTTCAAAATGTTGTGCCAAACGCTCCTTTAAATAAGAAAATAACTAGTAAAATTTCAATATACATATGAATTATGTATCCTGATGACTTAAAATAACTAATTGCATGTTTATCAACTTGACAAGTAGTTATGAACTTAATTTTGATTAAATTTTGATGATTCTAGCTCTTAATCCAAACACTCTTTTATATTTAACAAAAACATTTTTTTTTTTTATGATTCGAAAAATATATTTTTAGGATTTGTGAGTTGTAATAAACCAATGTGATTGGTTTTAACATGTGTTTATGGCATAATTCAACAATATGATTAGTTTTGAAAAGGAGTGATTAGTTTGACATAATGGTTTTTTTTTTTTTTTTTAATTACTTAGTTTCTAGGTTGTTTAAGCATTCAAATCCTATGGGGAGCATTTGATTACAACATTCTTAGACTTAATTTTAATAAAAAAATTAAGTTTGGAAAAGTTTAGCAAAAGACCTAATTAAGATTAGACTCAAAATTAAATGAAATTAGATGAAATGTATAATGAAAAACTTACTAAACGTGTTGCTAATCGATGTATAGATGTTTGCCCTTTGTGAAATTGACTCGAAGAGGTGATTTGATGATGGATTTGTGATGGCAGTTCGTATACAGCAGAGTGGGAGTGAAGTGAGTTTGAAAAATGGGGTGTTTGGCAAAGTTTTCAAGGAGAAAATTCGTTTTGGCAACAACAGTAGGCCGGCCCCCTTAAACATTAAGGGGACCGCCCCCGTTTACTAGCCGGTCCCCTTAAACATTAAGGGGGCCGCCTGCCAAATTTTAGAATTTCTTATTTTTGTTTCTGACGGCAAAATATTTATATGTATATATTTATAATATATCAAAAATACGTTTATTGGCACGAAGAAGGAATACTTGACACATTTTATTAACATTATGTTAATAAACTTAATCTTGATAATTTTGGACAAAATGCTCAAGACGTCAAGTCGACAGGAGGTTTAAGGATTGGGAAGAAATGTGCGTATATATATATATATATATATATATATATATATATATATATATATATATATATATATATATATATATATAAAATATATATATATATATATATATATATATATATATATATATATATATATATATATATATATATTAGTATTATGTGTAAGTGTGGGATGTTGAGTAGATTTTGAGGAATGATAAGGTAATGACGGAGATAGGTGCTGGCGGTGACGGGAGTTTGTTTCATCCATAGTTTATTTGACTCGACGGTCAAAGTGCTACCTCTACGTTAATCCACTTAACTCACTTCTCTTCATCACCATGAGTTATGTAACAGTGGACACGGAAGATTTTCGTGTTGAACGTTAAAGTTCAAAAGAGGCAAAGGGGGAAGAAAAGGTTCGAGGACGAACAATTTCTTTTAGTTCTAGATAGTCAACAAATGACATATCTAGGTTATGTGCGTATATATATATATATATATATATATATATATATAATATATATATATATATATATATATATATATATATATAATATATAGTATGTATAGTAGTATAGTATATATATATGTATATATGTATAAGGAAAAATCTACTAACTAACATACTAAGCATAAAAGATTAATGGGGCATGCAATTGGCTAGTTCATTTATCTACGCATATAATGGTGAGCATGAAAGAGCGGCGTACCTTTTGGTCTTCAACATGTGGTCTTCAAGTTCTTCAAAGCGTATTAACTTATAAAAGTCAATTACGAAAGAGACAATGCCTTTCCCGATGAGTATGCAATCTAGCCACTTGGTCCCCATGATCTCATTTGTCCATAGTTGTTTGGCCCAAACATGGTTTGCAATTGACTCGGATGCATATATGGTGGAAGTATTCCCCAAGGATTGTAGCTTGGTGTATTTGGGTAATTCCACATTGGGTAACTATTATTATGATGGTTTGGTATATTTTGGTTTCTTTTAGGTTGAGGAGTTTTAGGCCGAGGGTGAGGGCTAGGTGGTCTTCTAGGTGGAGGTGTTTTTGACCTTAACCTTGGTTTAGAGTATTTTACTTCATTTTTTAAGGATGGTTTATAAAAGGTTTTTACTTCCTCATCACTAGCTATGGGTATTTTTCTATCTTTTATAAGTATATACTTAGGTTTTGACTCTAAAGGTTTTTGCTCACTAGTTTCACATTCAAACTTTACATTTTTAGTTTGACTATTTGAATCCTTAGTTGAATTAAATCCTAATCCGGTTTTATCACTTGATACTCTTTGAATACTTATTATTTCCCTAAGAGAATTACTACTATTTTCGAATTTGTTAAGCCTACAAATTTCCTCCTTAAGTATTTCATTTTCATTTTTTGTTTCTTGACATGTTTTACATTCAAGAATTTCTTTTCCCTTTTCTAAGTTATGTAGTTTGATTTTCAATTCTAGTATTTCTTTTTCTAATTGATTATTAATGTGTTTTAGTGATTTATTTTTAGTCATTACTTTTTGGCCTAATATACATAACCTATTATATTCGTTATCAAGGTCTTTTTCATCAAATGATAAATTTTCATCACTAAAGTATTCGGTTTCGGAACGTACCTCACTTGATGTCTTAGCCATAAGACACTTCTCTTCTTTTGTGGTTTCTTTCTCGTCTTCTTCACTGTCACTCCATGCTCCTCCAATGAACGCCTTTTGGTTTTGCTCCTTTGACATCATAGGGCATCTTCCAATGAGATGATTTGGATCACCGCATTTGAAACACTTTCTCTTGCTCTTGCTACCTTTGTCGTCTTTGTTTCTTTGGAGTGTTTTCCTTTCGTCATGTGGTTGTCTAACGAATCTTCCTCGTCTTTTGAAAAACTTCTTGAAGTCTCTTACGGCCATGGCATATTCTTCATCATCACTTTCGGAGGTTGAGCTATCCTCGTCACTTGATGCTTTCCTAGCTTTCAACGCGATTGACTTGCTTTGCTCTTTCTTTCCTTTGACCATCTCGAAGTCTTTCTTGATTATTGCTTCGTAGACTTTCAAGTTGCCAATCAACTCGTCAAGTTGAAGAGTTGGCAAGTTCTTTGATTCTTCAATCGCCGTAACTTTAGCCCGCCACTTTGGATGAAGAGCCCTAAGAAATTTCCTGACAAAATTCTTACTAGAAAAACTCTCATCAAGTGCCTTTAAACTTGTGATGATTGTGTTTAAACCTAGCAAATGCATTATCAATTGATTCCTCTTCCGGAATCGTGAATTGTTCATATTGTTGAACAAGAAGATCTATTTTATTATCTTTGACTTGACTATTACCTTGGTGAGTTATTAGTAAAGAGTTCCAAATTTCTTTTGCGGTTTCGCACATAAAGATTCTTTCATATTCTTTACGTGGTAGCGCATTATAAATAACCATTTTAGCCTCATTATTTTTAGAAAGTTTTCTTTTTAAATCATCACTTTGTTTTTCAAAAGGAACAATTTCATCCTTTTTAGTTTCAAGATTATGTTGAATAGGTAAAAAATCACCATTAGTAATAACATGCCAAAGATCTAGATCTTTTGACTTCACATAAGTTTCGAATCGATTTTTCCAATATAAAAATCCATCACTTTCAAATAGTGGTGGTCTTTGCATAGATTGCCCTTCTAAATATTTTTCAGATTCCATAGATCGTTTCAAGTTTTAAAATACAGTTAATTTTAAAAATTTTGTTTGACGTGGCTCTTGATACCAATTGTGGAAAACTAGAAGGGGGGTTGAATAGTTTTACGTCTTTTTAATTTATGAAAACTTTTGTTTTTTTTTTTTTTTTAAAAAAAACTTCGATTCTATCTTATGTGAATTCAACTCTTGATCAATATGAACATATATAAGCAAATATAGATAAGTAATGCAAGTAAGGTAAATATAATGAAATAAGAGAGAGAGATGGAAAGATCAAACCACAACACGGAGATTTATAGTGGTTCGGCTACAAGGACACCTTCCTTGCCCTACTCCACTCCTCGAGTCACCTACTCGAGAGTTTTCTTCACTATGTCAACAAACTCCCTTATGGCGGAGAAACCTTACACAACTTTAGCTTACACCGGCTTAACGACACAAAGCTAGATGTCGAGTCCTAATCGTAGCTAGAACCAATCTCACAACTTATATACAACTTCTACACAACTTTATCACGACTTCTTCACGAATTCTTCACAACGTCTTCACGACTTCTTCTTCACGACTGATTCACGACTACTTCTTCACAACTACTTATTCACAACTACTTCACAACAAATTTACAACACTACTATGTAGTTACACTTAGATCTACTTATCACAACTACACAACACTTTACACAACAACACAATTGAATGAGGTAAGTAATAACACTTCTTCACTAGTTGAAGTAGAGTTCTTCTTTTGCACTTTTGGTGGTGGAAGCTTGGATCACTTAGAAACCAATGCTTAAGAAAATATGATCAAATGATTTACAATGTTTAGAATGAATTTAGAACAGAAAGTTTTAGTGTGCAAAAGGTGAGTAAAAGTCCAGGAGAAGGCTGGTATTTATAGAAGAAAAATTAGACAGCTGGAGGTCTACTGGAGCGGGGGCGGTCCCCTTAATAATTAAGGGGGCCGCCTAGTAAAATTAAGGGGGCCGCCCCTTCTGTCCGTTGGCCAATTTTGTCCTTTTGTGGGGAAGGTTTTTCTGGAACATTTTAACTGATTTTAGTTAAAAATTTGAATTCATATTTTTATAAAAGATTAAACATTTTTATTTAATGCCAAAAATGTTTTTCAAAAATATATAAAATGTTTTTGATGTTTTAAAAAATCTAGTTATTAAGAAAATGTTCCTTTGATCATATAATGCATTAAGCATTAGTTCATTCATACCTTAAGTGATTTGAGTTGTAGAAATAGATATTTACAACTAAATACTTGTTTACGTCATAATTTTCCGATTAATGATTTTACATTTTGTGATTATCAAAACGTAGAGATATCGAAAAATATTAATAACGTGTTTAGGCATTATTTATATCAACATTGTTATTCAATTTTTTTTGGTGAGTATCATTTCTTCCATGACATTGATATCTACTTCTTCTGACTGTTAGTACGCCTCTGTGGTTGTCCCATCTACATTAATCGTTAGTACGTATCAGGGCTTAGGAGCAACACCCCTAAACAACAGGCTGCAAACCGCACGAAGTCGTCAAAAGAGTTACGCCAATGTGACACGTAATCCATTAGAATTTCAGGTTGGAAATATAATCATGCCGAAAGTCTCGCCATGAAAGTACGTGATACGTTTTGAGAAACAAGGAAAAACGAACCCGAGGTACATTGAACCCTTCAAAAGTTTGGCTGAAGATGGTCCGGTTGCTTACCGACTCGAACTTATACCATAACTCAGTAGAGTATACAACACATTTCACGTTTCGAACCTGAAGAAATACTTATCAGATGAAACCCTCGACATTCCACTAGAGGAGATTCAACTTGACGACAAACTTTATTTTGACGAAGAACCTGTAGAAATCATGAACCGTGAGGTCAAGCGGCTGAAGCAGAGCCGTATCCCTATTTTCAAGGTTCGTTGGAACTCTCGAAGAGGACCGGAATACACTTGGGAAAGAGAAGACCAGATGCGTCGGAAATATCCACACCTCTTCACCAACATAACATCAACATCTAACTCGAACTGAATCCCGGGACGGGATTCCCTTTAAGGATTAGGTACTGTAACAATTCACAATTTTGAGGTCATTATTTAATTATTTAATTTTACTTAATATTTTATTTTAAGTAAATTTACTCTTGCGAGTAACTAGATATGTTATTTCGCGTACGCCATTAAATGTACATCTAAATCAAATCGACACCTGAAAATACTCAGTATATATATTATTATGCATTTTGGTTCCATACAATCATATTTTAAATATTCTATTTTTACTTTTTCACTTTTACCTAAACTTTGCATATTCTGCGTTTTACTCGGTTTCAATTTTTAAAAACCAATTAATCACTCAACAAGCCCAAGGATCACCTAAAATATCAAAATAGGCTTTGATGTCAAATTTTAATATTTTTATAGGTTTTGTATTTTTACGTTACCCGGTTTTAAGTTTCGTGACTTAAGGATGTAACATTAGTAATTATCGAGATCAAACTATACACTATAACCTTAGAAGTTAGAACTATACAAAATGATCACCAAATCTTTTCTTTTTCTTTGTTGGACACGTCAAAGCCACAAGTGACACTAGTCCTTGTAATAAAAACCTTATTTGTCTTGTTTAGAAAACATATGGGACAATTGTCCAATGGCTTTGCATGTACTTCTTTCTTTCTAAATATATCATTTCACATCTCTTGACTTTTTCTCTTGTTTTTTATGTACAACAACACCAACTAAACACAAATTTCATTTTCTTGGTGTTTCTTTTTTATTTTGTTCTCCTTGTCGTACAAACCACAACAGCACCACCCTTTCACCTTTTGATTTCCTAGTTAACATTTATGCTCTAGTTGAAGATCTTTATTCCTTTAGTTAGTACTTGGTTTATTTCATCCAAAAACAACAAATAAATCTCATCACATCTTGGGTTTTATTGGAAGTTTACAAAGGGTGAGTTTAGCAACCTGTAGATTTCCTTAGTAATTAGTAAACGTTAATCAGGCATTAATCCATCATTACAGTTACTTAACCGTTTTACGAGCAAAATTTGAAAATTTTGTTTATTATATTTCTATAATTCAAACACGTTGTTACGTGAATTACAATACCTTGGAACGAGCTCGCACACGCATCACGATAATCCATATCACAAATAAAAACCAAACGGATCCTCAAATCTTATTTCTCAGCCCAACACTATTCAAGCCCAATTTTCATTTTTTCTTTTATTCCTAATCGAACCAATGTGCATTTACTTGGTCTCTTTTATTCCAAATTTCGACACATAAACTATACTACATTTTTCATGGTTCGATTCTCTACATTCCAAGGAATCAGGAATGACAATTCATAAAGTCTAGTTCGAATGTTTGCTATATAAACAAGGTCTAAAGCTAACTCAATACAACTCGTGTACCATTTCACTCAATTATAATCCAACTCGATCAAACATATTTGTTTCCTAAGCGTTTTGGCTTGTAACCGAATCAAATGAGTCCTAAACTCTTTATCACACTTTTCCTAATCTTTGGTCACGTTAAACAAGTTGTTTGGACCCCTTTTATGTTTGTCGAACCAACATTTAACCATGTCACTTGATTATAACCAAAACCCCCTCACACCACTTGAGTACCTATCTAGTTTTATTCTCTCAAATCCTTATCTAAACCTGCTACAATCGAATCAAATCCCAACTTGTACATTATAATACAATATACTCTTATATACATGCATACATACTCGTATACTAATCACACACACATTCCTTCACTCATAAACCTCATTCCACAATATTTTCTAAGTCTTTCTCTCCTGCCAAGTCTATTCGAAGAGAACAATGACCATTCCTAAGCATTCAAACCATTTTTCCAACATTTAATGTTGATCTCGATTCTTTTGTGGAAGTTCTAACATGTGACGTGCATAAACCTTCGATCTCTAGTCCATTTAGTCGTGTTCTCACCACCATTCTTGGTGTTGTAAGTCATTCGAACTAATATCCATACATACTTATATTTTTCAATTGTTCATACATGTTTTATTTTATCCGAGTTCATATACAAGCTTTCATTCATTATTTTCGATTTCTAGTTATTTATTTTCGTTCATATTTGACCTCCTATTCAATGGATGGCTAGAAAATCAAGTTCTATACTCATTCGTACTTTATTTCATCATATAATGGCTTAACGAGACCCCTTTTGAGCTCATGTTACATATCAAACGTTTAACAAGTCATAAAAATTATATTGGACCTTTGTTTTATCGACTAGAAACCCACCCAGAAAATCTAATCTAATCGTGTAACATCTCGAATAAATTACACCACTCGATTGTCCATAAGCCAAACAAATAAGCAGTTCAAATAAGCTCTTCTAATAAGCTCGTTTAACACCTTTTATAATGTACAAGTAATCGCTATTCGAACAGTTTTAAAAACCTATATATATGTCGAGTGGGCTTTTAAGCCCATTAAGCACAAAAATCAGCAAACCGAATAAGCAGTCTATATAAGCAGTTTGATTATGTTTTTAGGACTATAAAATAAGCCCAAAACCAAGCCCAAAACATTTGAAAACCCTTTGGATCGTTAACGCTTATTGGGCCTGTTTTAAAAGCTCGTAAAGCCCAATAAGCTATAAATAAGCTCTTTTATGAAATAAGCAGTTTTTATAAACTTGATTAAGCTATTTGAAACTTATAAAACTTTCGGAAAACTTAATCTATAAGATTTGTGATTTTTGGACTTAAAATGCAAATTATGTTACTATTCGGGTTAAAATTGTAACTTTTACATAAATATGTACTAAACTGTCAATTTAATAACTTAAGGGTAGAAAAGGAACATACAGTAACCAGAGGTATTAAAATGTCATATTTGAATGTTTTGGACTAAAAATGTAAATATTATTTAACCAGGGACTAACGGTGCAAAAGTTTCACCGTTAGGGTTAAAAGTGTAAATTTCCTATAACTTCAAGGACCAACCAGTAACTTATTTCTATATACATTTACATAAAGTGTTTTATTACATTTTGTCCTAAAAAGCCATTTTACAATTCGTACGATTTATATAACAAACGATACGTATATAAATTTATATAACGGATTTTAACGAATAAACATAACTTATCATCCACCAAATTTTGAAGAGACGATATTTATGGATTCAATAAACATAAAAACATGATAATATTATATATAATATTATTTTTGAACTTTAGGCATTTTAAGCATATCATCCATTCTCATCACGAACCAATTCGTTATCCGATACTTTTCCACAATCATTATTCACATCAAACCAATCTTAAACCATCGAAATCTCATACTTCCCTATTATTCAGGTCGTGTGTTGGAGCCGTTCCCGTATTACATTTGACATCACATTACCTTGACTTTTATAGCTGAGGTGAGTCATAGCCCCACTCTTACTCTTTTATACTCATTTTAAACTATTTGGGGGAGATACATGCTTAGAAATATTTTACTCGTTTATCAAATACATGATTTGCATGTCGATGCAAGTACTCAAATTATTTATACCTTTATGATACGCTACACTTTTATACTTTTTGGACATGATGTGTAGTTTTATTACGATATATGCCTTAATGGGTTAAACTATTCATATACACATTATTCTTAGCAACTGTTTAACTCCTGGATTGGAGCCGTTAAAGAGGTATTGATAGTAACTATCGGGCTGACGCCCCTACCCTTGGTGCCCCTCAATTCTTGGCCTTGGGTGAATATAATCCGGTATTCTTATGGTACATTTATACACTGTCGGGAGGTTCAGTTTGCTGCTATTCATTACATTAAGTGCTTATATATCGTATACACATATGTCCTACTCATACTTTAGCAGTGGGTTGTAAACACACAGGTTGCAAGTCTTGTATGGGCGGGACTTGGGACTGAGTGGATTTACAATGCCTTTGCAGTGAAAACTCTATTCAAGGGCTTACAATTCAACTTTACACATATGCCCTACTCATACTTTAGCAGTGGGTTGTAAACACACATGTTGCAAGTCTTGTATGGGCGGGACTTGGGACTGAGTGAATTTACAAAGCCTTTCCTGTGAAAACCTTATTCAAATGCTTTACAATTAAACTAAACTCTATGAACTCACCAACCTTTGGTTGACACTTTTTAGCATGTTTATCTCAGGTTAATAAGGCGATAGTGGATGCATGGATCTTAGAGTCATTTGCATACTTTGGAGACTTATGCACTTATTTTTACCATTCGATACATCTTGAAAACATTTATGTAACCTTATACTTTGGAACCTCTTGTATTAACCCTGATTTAAATAATTCGAATGGTAACATTTCAAAATGTCTCATTTAGAGGTCGTTTTCTATACCTTGTTCTATATTATGAAGTAACACCTCATTGACACTATCGTTCCGCTGCGGTAATTTGGGGGTGTTACAGTGAGTTCATAGCCCCACTTTAACTCTTAAACTGTTTATAAACCCATTGGGGGAGATACATGCTATTTTACAGTTTGGACACAAGTGCTTTAAACTGTATGCTTATCAGAACATATTATTGCTAAAGTACCGATATTGCCAAAATAAGTCCCTAATTTTATCATGAACCATTAATCACTTCCATGTGAACGCGAATATTGTGAATAGGCTAATTGGGATTGACGAATCCCGTTTGTGCGGTCAGATAAGATGCCACAAACGCACTATATTTGAATTTTTAGGTAAAATGGCAATTGTATTCATTGCAATTATTATGTTAACTCTGAAGTCTTATGGTCCATTATTTAACTATAAACCTGTGAATTTCACTCAACTTTTGTGTTGACTTTTTAGCATGTTTTATCTCAGGTCCTTAAGGTATTTGGCAAGTACGAAGTCGCACGAAGATTGTTTTGATGGCTTGCATTATGTTATCATTCGATAAACTCTTGAAAACTTTTATGTTAATACTTTATATTTTCTAAAACTACTTGGGACCTCTTGTAACTCTGATGTTTTATTTTGATCGAATGATAAACTTTTAAAACGTCTCATTTAAAGTCGTTTTCTATGATTATGACTGTTGTACTAATAAGTAGCACCACAATGATATTATATTCCGCTGCAATATTTTGGGGGTGTTATAGTTTTAATTTCAAAAAATCTTCTGCAAATAAAAATAAGTCAAAAGGAACAAAATATATGCAAATAAAACAGACAGAAAAAGGAGCTAAAGTGAAGACAGACTCTAATCATGCGGTAAATAAAGAAAACAATAAACACACAATCTTGCCGATTACAAGTTTTTGTTAAGGCCCCAGTTGCTATAAATAACAAGTAGAACACATACATCGAATACCTCAATTGCAAAAGCCTTATGCAAAAGTACCAAAGATACTCAGCATGCTGATAGGAAATAATAGTGCACTTTAGGCCCCAACCAGACAAGGAAGAAGTCTTCCCCAATCTTAGCAGTAAACTACAAAGTTGTAGCCTAATGAGATGTGGACCTATCATAAAAATTTCAAGTCCTAACTCTTTACGGAGCAGCGGGAATTAATTTTTTAGTGCAACTATGTCACAAAATCAGCAAACAAAAATAAATCACGCAAGTGCCAAGTATCAATTTTATTTAGCGTTTTAGTTCGTCTAATCAATTAACTCATTAATATATGCTAAGAACACGAGATTTACATATTAGTCATGACAAGTATGCATGTAGTTGTCATGAGAATCAAATAACCTAGTAATTATGTCAAAATAAGACAAAAAACGACGATTTAAAAGCACGTAAAAACACATCGTTTTGACAACGTAACAAAAAATGACATAGGGTTTTCTTCTACTGAATTTTAAAGACCCTAAGGGTCGATTTTTTTTAACAAAAAATAATCCATAGGGTGATTTTAAAAATACCTCAAAGAAAAACACATGAAGCAAGCGTTTTAGGTTATTATTAATGTTTTTTAGTGTAACCCGTAACACCAAACGAAGGCTCGTGATGGTACTGTTGGGATCTAATAGACGTATAACAATTATAAATGAGCAAAACACAACATATAACGTCCCAAAGGGATCCTGTTTGGTGTATACAAATTAACACGTAAGACACATAATTACTAACCTCGTATCAATTGAATTACTAAGAAAAGTAATGTTCTTCATCTTGAATCTTGTTTAAATCAATTTAGGATATAACACAAAATGTAACTTTTCAACGTATAATTCTTTATTGATAAGAATAAAAGAATTACAAAGTGTTATGCTGAAAACACTAAATTGAATGACAATGTAAAATATACTCTCTAACATGCAAACTTAGATTTCTAAGTTTGCAAGTGAACTTATATTCTCTATGAGATTCTTGTAAGTTTAATCAGGGAGTGAGTGTGCTTCACAAGTTACAATAATGTAATATGAAGTCACACATTAACACTTCGACCAACATTCCTTTATATACTAGTACGAGGTAGTTGCCAGTGGGATTAGGTAAGTGCGTGTCACGAATCTAATGGACGAGGTACAGTAAGGTACCTCGTACATTTTATGCATCTTCATTGGAAAATGCTACTTCCTTCCTTTTATGAACAGTTCTGCCAACTGTTCACAGCTCTAGTACTAACTCGTCTTAGGTTGACTTTTCACTAAAGTTCACTTTGTCCCGCTTCAAACGTAAAAGTGAAAAAGTCCCGCCTAAAGCTCAGAGGACGAGAGCTGCGCTCTGTTGGTCTGATTAGAGAGTTGAGAGGTTCATCAGGGTATTGCCACCCCTGATGAACCTTTGCATTTCAGCTAGAGTTCCTTCTATATACTGGCTGACCCGCATCAACTAAAGAGTATGCCTTCAAGTGAACTTGACGATGTCTAAGACTTGAACTTTTGCTAGAGCTGCTCGATGACTTCATTGTTAGCGAGTCCTCTTTACTTAGTTTTAGTTTCTATTCAGATCAGATACCATTGGGCACTCAAATGGCCCAACAACACGTTATAGGAGAACGCTAGGATGCTAGAACTTAACTCACTAACGAACAAACATGGCACGGTTGCTATTGTTCTTGAAGTTTGGATCAAACCCTAAAGGTCAAGGGGTGTCGATCGATTTTCAAAGGGAGAGAAAGGTGAAACAATTTTATTAGGGTTTAGATTTTGAGCATTAGTAAATAATGAACAAAGGTGTTCATTATATAATATTTGCATAACTTGGTAGACAAGTTAGAAAACCTAACACCCCCCCCCCCAATTGCTCCATTCGGCCGGCCCATCACCTCCATGGGTTCTTTGGGCTTGTTTGGACTTTTACTAATTAACCAAGTCCATTACACATTAATTAGTTTAGCCCGTTAGTTAAATATGCGTCTATCGGTTAACTAACGACCGTTAAATCATTTCATGAATCATATTAATATAATTAATATACATACAATAAATACATCAATTACATTAATAAACGTTCCTTTGGTGTATACGTGTGTGCCCCAATAGGCTCACGTATTCCCGACCGTATAGTTATCGATTAGACTTGAGCATAACCAATATAATATGTGTTTTAACCTTTGTTGTTGGGTTTTATGAATTTGTTCTGATGTAACCCTTGACGCAACACTTGAATGTTTCATTTGTAGTCATTGCGAAAAACAAGCCTACGAATTAGAAACAAAAAATGATCAAAACTTGAGGATTAAAATAAACTTAAACTATTAATTTAATGGTTGATGTTATTACTATTTTTAATCAAAGGTTTATTAGTAATTATATTTTTCTTGTTTTAAGAATTTAAGCACATTATATACTCTTTTTATGTACTAGAGATTAGCCACCAATTCTCCGCCTTCTCCCCACCCAACATGCATCCAAAATAAATCCAACAAACTCAATTTTAAAAACACAAAACATAGGCTTACGCACTTGCCAACCTTCTTTTTCTGATGTGGCTGTGGGTGTGTTTGACAATGGGTTAAAGAGTGTTGTGGAAGATATCGTTGCTTGTGGGGGACCCTTTTTTGGGGATCTTCAATAGAGGGTTGCCTCCCTCCCTTCTCGCTATGGTGGGTTGGGGCTCCTTTTAGCGAAAGATGTCTCCTCCTATGCTTTTGTAGCTTCCAGGGTTCAATCATGGGAGTTGCAGGATCATATCCTGCGTAACAGCGGGGTTTCTAGCCTTGACTATGATTATGGGCAGGCGTTGGGGCATTTGCATGCGTCCCTCCCAGATTTTGATTTCGGCGGTTTCACTAGTAAGGACACCGCCCCCCAAAGCCTCAGCAAACTTTGGCTAGTGCCCTCTACTGTAAAATCTCTAAGAATTTGGAAATGGACTTTGGTTTGTCCCCGCGACAGAAGGCTGTTATGGAATGTCTTCAGAAACCGCACGCACAGGATTTTCTTACCGTCATCCCCATTGAGGGGCTAGGGCAGCACATGTCTCCAATCGAATATAGGGCGATTCTTAAATATCGTCTAATGATCCCGTTGTTCCCAGTGGACGAGCCTTGCCCTGTGTGTCATAAGGTCGTCTTGGACAAGTTTGGGGAACATGCGGTGCACTGCAAAGAGCTCCCCGGGTTTAAGTACCGTCACGACTTGGTTCCGGATGTGTTGTTTGATGTCCTTCGGAGGGCGGGGATTTCGGCGAAAAAGGAAGCTCCAGTAAATTTCCTTACAGACCCTACTGAGGGGAGGTCCTCCCTGCGGCCCGCTGATGTTTTGGTTTTTGGATGGGCGGGGGGGAAACATGCTTGTGTGGACCTCACTGGTGTGTCCCCCCTTGTGGATCTTCGGGGTAATGGGTTTACGGCTGGACAAGCTGTTATGAAGGCTGAGATGAAGAAAGTGGACAAACATGATAAAGCCTGCTCCGAGAATCAACACATGTTTGTTCCCTTTGCATTTGACACTTTCGGTTCCTTAGCCCCTGAAGCTGTGCGTTTCTTGGATCGGGTTCGTAAGATTGTTCGCAGCAATGTATCGGCTCCGAATGGCCACGAATATGTTTTTAGTAGAATAGGTTTTGCTATCCAGAAAGGGGTGGCAGCGCAGCTTGCTGCCCGCTTACCTACCACCTTGATGTAAATTATAATCATATTAAAGGATTAGATATAATGATAAAAAATGTATTAAATTTGTGAAAGTAAATTAATTTTTTATTTTTGCTATTCTTTTATTATATATATGAATAATAAATATGATTTTTTCGATAGTTTCTAAAGAATAAGCGATGATGATTGGCTACTATTCTAAGACTATTGATGGCTTTAAAGCCTTTAAATGAAACGTTGAATGCTCAACCCAAAATGTTTCAATTGCATAAAGTCAAATACTCCTAACATCAAATAAAAAAAATAAAATAATAATAATAATAATAATAATAAAATAATAATAAAAAAAAACTTTTAAATCTTCTAGATTACCAAATTGATTTATACAATTTGAGTTTTGCCAATCTTACAATTAAGAGTCATCGTTAACACTTAACAAAATATTTTTTACAATAGTTTAATGGCAAATTGATTCATCCAATGACAATAAATTGTTTGTTAATTACTCGTATCTAATTTTTTAGAACTTATATCCGTTCTTCAAGATTGTATCCATTTTTAAATTTTTTTTTAGACTTTCATTAAACTATAGTCGTCCAATTGTGCTTATTTAATAAGAGCTTTTATTAGCAAAACTTTTAAATTTTAATAAAATTAGTAAATAGAAATTTAGCAAATCACTCGATAATATTTTCCTCCTTTATCTTTCAATCTTGTAATAACTACAAAATTACGACCAAAAATAAAAACAATAATCCATATCCTTTCATTGTACCAAAAGGCTTTGGCTCAGCTGGTACCCACCTAAAAAAAAAAAACCCATAAGCCCACTGGAAAGATTTTATGGATAAAAGGAAGGGTTTGAATCTCGGCTCTTGCTCACTCCAATTGGCCCACTCGAGTTGGTGCCCAACTGAGTCAGGAGAGTTGCCGGAGCTAATTCCTGTGAGATCAATTCACAACTTTTGGAGATACCCCTTCATTGTTTTTCACTTATCCAAAATCTTTTATTCCATTAGAGGGGAGGGAGTGGAGTTGGCAAACTCTCGGCAAGTCTTGGCAAAACTCGGCAAACCCAATGCCGGCATTCGGCAAGTTTCGGCAAAGTGGAGAATTGTGGGATTTTCGGCTATAGTTTCCGAGTGAATTCAAAATAAGTAACGGTCACATTTTTTAAAAAGTGGCCGTTTGGGCCTTTTAATTAAAAAAAAAAAAAAAAAAAAATTTTTTTTTTTTTTTTTTTTTTTTTTTTTTTTTTTTTTTTTTTTTAACTATATATACAACACTCCAACAATATATACAATCAAATATCACCATTTTTTACTAAAAATCACAAAACACCCTTTTACCAAAAAAATGTCTTCCGATTCCTCACCCGAATCCGAATACGTTTTTCCGACTTCGTCCGACGAAACTCATTGTACCTCTCTTCAATTTATGTTATCCGCCGTTGAACATCTTCAAGACACGGCTGGCTCTAGTTTTCAGGCCCGTCAATCTTTAGATCGTCATCGGGACGTTGGTCTTGAAACTCTTCTTAATGATTGGTTCGTTGAGGAACCAAAGTATGGCGAGGTTTATTTTCGAAAAAAATTCCGAATGAATAAAAGCATGTTCTTAAAAATAGTATCCGACATTGAAGAGAGATACCCATATTTTCAAGAAGGTTATGATGCGCGGGGGAAAAAAAGTTTCACGGCCATACAAAAATGTGTTTCGGCCGTTAAGCAACTCGCAACCGGCAATCCCCCTGACGAGTATGACGAGTATTTGTGTATCGCGGCAAGAAATGTTATGTTTTAATTTGATATATTTTTTGTTGAATTATATTTATTAAAAAAATATGATGTGAAAATTTTGGATTTGGCAAACTTTGGTGACCGCCGCTACCATTTTGGTAAAGTTTGATAAAGTTGAAAGGTTATGATTGGTAGATGATGATTTGGCAATTTGACAAAAGTTGGTAAACTTTCAACCTCCCCCCCCCCCCCCCCATTTGACAAAAGTTGCCTTAATAAACAAAATCAAAATACAAAAATACAAGAAGACAGTATAATAGCCGGTGCACGTTAGCAAGAAAAGTACACAAATCACACGTCAGCAACAACAACACATACAAGAAACCAAACTCATTCTTGTTAAGCCATCCATCTATAAAAACCAAAAAAGGTTCAATCTTTATAAAATAAAAATCCCATAAAAAACATTTTTCAAGAAAAGTTATTTTTATATAAAAAAAAAATGTCAAAAATTGGTCTATTTGATCTTGAAAAAAACTTTGCTTTTTATGGAGCATATCATAGCAACCCAGTGAATGTTTTTATTCATATGTTGTTTGTTTGGCCTATTTTGTTTACTGCACTTGTGATTTTGTATTTTACACCACCTTTGGTTGATTTTTCATTGGGCAGTTTGGTTTTGAATTATGGGTTTTTGTTTACTGTGATTTATGCTACTTTTTATGTTTGTTTGGATAAAAAAGCTGGTGCTTTTGCTGGTTTCTTGTGTTTTGTTTGTTGGGTGTTTGGGAGTTTTCTTGCTCAGCATTTGGGTTTCAGTCTTGCTTGGAAGGTAATTTTTTTTTTAAAACTTTCTATTAAGTTTATGGTGAATTTAAGGTTTTATATTAGGATTAAAGGTTGTTTAGTTTGATATTCAGATTGGTTTAGATGTAATTCTAGTTAATTAGGGGGTGTTTGGGATTGGTTTGTTTAATCTGATTATTGGGATTTTGATAAGGCGTATAAACAGTTCTGAAGTTGTTTTGCTAATATGATTATTTCTGAGTGAGTTGACTTTTATTGAATAAGCAGTTTACATATTTCAGATAAATATAAGCAGATAAGCAGTTTTAATAAGCAATCCCAAACACTCCTTTTGTTTTATGCACTGGTTATTTGGGGGTCAACCATGCAGTGTTTCTTCTGTTATTGTTGTTTTGTCATATATCATTATGCAGTTTGCTGTGAGATTAAGGTTTCAAAGTTGGATTAATTTTATTTTCAGATTGGTATTGAAGTCAATCCAGTAATTGAAGCTTAACCTACCTTAGTTTAAGCTATTTTTTAGTCAACTATGGTGTTCTTTTATGTTATTCTGTCATTTGGAAATTAATTATGGTGATTTGTAGAATCAATTATAAATCGCTTGGTTTAATTTGAGATTTTATCCATTTTTAAGTCTAAGTAGACATTAACTAGACAGAAATGATGATAATCAAAGGGTAAAGAATAAGGGCTAAAGTCTAAAAATTAGGTATAAGGTTGTGACATTTTGTCACAAATTCTAGGCTTAGGTATATATGTTTTTTTTAGTAAATTAAATTTTTTTTGGACTTTGGAACATTCGTTTTTTTTAACTAATTATCGTGACTCGTGGAATCACATAATCAGATAATGAGTTGCTTTGGAATAGTTAGGTAATCTTGCATTATTTGTATCAGTAATCAGTTTGCTAAAGGCCTGCAGTAGACCATAGGGAGTAAAAGTATGAAAGAATTGCATGAGTTGAAGCTTTTTGGACCAGTTTGAACCATTATAGCCTGCATTAAAACATTAGGAAAATAATTTTGTTATATACGTTTGCTGAGCCAATTTAGTATTGTCACCATGGCCTTATGAAGTTATCTGCCTCAAGCTTCCATACAAGTGATTAGTTGGTTGCTAATTTTATAAACACAGGGGTCTTGGCATTAGGTTTTGGATTGCTTAGTTTTGGGCATTTACACCTCTTTCATTTACTTCTTCTACGGTCTATACACAGTAGAATATAATGATCACGTCATGAGGGGTTATGGTTCATCTTTGGTTTTACTTCCCCCTAGTAATTCGTGATTGGGGCATTTGTGTGTTTGCCCTGTAGCTTGTAACTAGAGGTGGCAAGATGGGTTGGGTAAATGTGTTTGTCCTATAGCATATCATTTGCATTTATTGTTTAGGAAATAGCAAAAAAATCATATTTTATTGTTAGTATAATAATAATAAACTTAAATTCAAATTGGGTACACGTAGAACAATTAAATTGTTTAAAATTGTGGCCAAACCTTACGATTTAAGTTTTCTTGAAAAAGAGATTAGCTATCAAGCAAGCTATGATTAGTCAAACATCATGAATAACATTTTTCTTACATATTGATGTCTCTAAACTAGTCCTTATCTAACTTAAATGGTGTCACCTGAATGTTTGAAAGTTTTTGCTTTTCTTATTACTAAATAGTAATATATACGAGTACTTGTTGGCCAAAATACCTAAAATCTGTTTTATCATGTGAAAATTGATGAAATGGGTATGTTTTACTACTGGTCAAAACGGGCATTTTTCGGTACGGGTCAAATGCGCCATTTTTTCAGTATGGCTCAAAAGCAGGCCAGGCCAGATTCTGCGAAGCCGCAAACCCTTTTTGTCCAACAAAAAAGATAATGTGTTGATTATAAATTTATAATTACAGATACAATTCTATTAATATATGAATCTTTGAATGAAAAGATTTAGGAGGTTGAAATGCACTTATAGTAGACTTGTGTGCGACTCTCAGCATGTTTGGTCAAACCTGTTCCCCTTTAACTTAACTTTGTTATTTGAACTGTTTGAGAAACAAAACAATCCAAGAACTAGTTATAAGTTAATGGCGTAATTGCCAGTACTTCTCGCTGAGTCATAGAGTACACTACTTGCTAGATTGGATAACGACTTCCAAAAACTAGCAGCATACACATTGGTTATTTTTTTTGTAAAACATAGATGATGTGATTGCATAAATGTATGTTGATACATCACCATATGGTAATATGCTTCTGTCCCACATTTTCAGGTTGTTCTAGCTGCTCAGTTATTCTGCTGGATAGGACAATTCGTAGGACATGGCGTATTTGAGGTAACTATATGAAAATCTTAGCACTTTCTTGTTTTGTATACCATTTTCTTGTTCACTGTTTCGAAATGAACTCCTTTCTTTTCTTTGATTTTTTTTAAATTAGAAACGTGCTCCGGCTTTGTTGGATAACCTAGCACAAGCATTCTTGATGGCACCTTTCTTCGTGTTGCTTGAGGTAATTCTCTTGTGCATTGATATATATGAATGTATCTCTGTGTTATGGGTAAAAACTGTGATCTTACAAATTCAATATTTGTTGTTGATGCTCACAGGCACTTCAAATGGCAATCGGTTATGAACCATATCCGGGATTTCATGCTCGTGTTAAAGCTAAAGTAGATGCCAACATCAAAGAGTGGAAGGAGAGTAAGCAGAAGAAAAAGTTGTAAATCAGATGTCAAGTTACAAAGGACTTATGTGTCTTACAAATCGTATTAGAGTTGTATTGTAACAGTGCACTGTTCTTACTGTGTATAACAAATAAATCGACTCTACTCGTGAAAATGGCATATTTTGTTTCACCAAGTTTTGCGTTTGACAACCTTATGTTTTAATGATCGATTAATAGGTCTATTAATATTTAAAGAGTTTAGTATTTCACTGGTGTTTGCAATTTTCAGAAGGTTTTATGCGTTAAATATCAATGTATTTTTGCATCGTTCATTGTATTTATGTACCGTATAAAATTGATAGACTTGTCTACAGTCTTCAAGTTTTGTAAATATATATTAAGAATACTACTGTACCTGCAAAAGGAACCCAAATGGAACAAAAAAAAAATGTATAAAAATGACAAATGAAAAATTACATTGGTATTTTGTGTGCCGCAATGAATGTTAAAAGATGCTAAATTTCCAGCCTTGTGATGCTCAGACTTAAACCTCACTGTAAACCAACAAGACTGTTTCCAGGGCTCGGTTTTTGAACTCCTTTTGCCGTCATTGATCTTCTTACTCTCGATACTTGGTTCCAATCTTCTAAACTTGCATATGTGTTAGCTAAAAGAACAAAATCGCTGCTATGATCCGGGTCCACCTCAAGAAGATCTCGTCTCACATTCTCAGCTAATTCAATATTCCCGTGTACACAACAACCAGCCAATAACGTCCTCAAGACTATGGCGTTACATTTCATCGGCATATTCTGAACCAAATCATAAGCTTCAGTAACTAACCCTGCTCGAGATAACATGTCTACCATGCACCCGTAGTGTTTTATTGTTGGTTTTATACCATATTCGGGGGTCATTTTATTGAAATACTGCCTTCCTTTATCTATCATTCCTCCATGGCTACACGCAGTCAGTACCCCCAAGAGAGTAACGTCGTTGGGTGGTGTGTAATTCCTGTTTATCATTAGTGAAAATACATCTAACGCTTCTTGAACATGACCATGTGCAGCAAGGCCTAATATCATCGTGTTGTATGTCACTATGTTTTTATCAATCAATTTACCAAAAATTGTTAATGCTTCTTGAACCTCTCCACATTTTGTGTACATATGAATCAACGAATTCGCTATTGACACGTTTTTTATAAGTGAACTCTGGCTGACAATAGAATGAACCCGTCTCCCAAGCTCCAAATCCCCTAACGCAGCACAAGCCGATAAGACCACACTCAATGTAGCATCATCAGGTCTTACACCAACATCCTGCATACGTGAAAACAACTCCAAACCTTCCTTATACTCCCCACAACAAACATAACAATCAATAACCGTATTCGACGCAACCAAGTCCGGTTCAAACATTTCATCAAACAATTTCCGCGCAAGCCGAACCTCTTTCACCATTCCATACATATGAACCAATGTATTCCTCACATGTACATGCCACTCAAACCCATATTTCACCGCACAACAATGTACTTGTCTCCCTAACAAAACAGACCCACATTCGCCACTCGCCTTAACCAAAAACGAAAGCGTAAAATTATCCACATTTTCACCATTTTGACCCATCATCTTATAATAACTAAAAACTTTTTTCACATCATTTTTCTTACAAAACCCGCGTATCATCGTGTTCCAAAGGAACCCGTCCGGGCTCCTAACATTATCAAAAACCGACACGGCGTAATCCATTAAACACTCATTTGACATAGCACAAAACATTATAATTTTACCAACAATAAATAGGTTTTGAGAAAAACCAGTTTGTACTACATGTGCATGAAGTTGTGCAACATGTTTTTTAGTGTAACATTTTTTAAAAATACAAAAATATGTTTGTTCTAGTTTTGAATATGTTTTGTCATGTGGGCATGATGAAAAATGATTCAAAAAATTAAGTTTTGGTTTAAATGAAATAAGTTTGTGTTTTAGTGATGGTTTGATAACATTAAGGTAAGTAGATATCATACTGATAAAAATGATGTATTGTTACTTTGGTTTTTGTTGTTTTATAAAACAGAAATTGAATGGGGGTGATGACAAAAAAGTTACTAAATATACAAAAAAGCCTACAAAGTATTAAAAGTTGTGAAAATGCCATTCAATAATACTAGATATAATGCCCGCGCACGCGTGGGGTTTTTTCTAATCATTTAAATAAATTATTATTTTTAATTTCGGGTTTTAATTATTATAACAGGACCTTCAAAACCATTGTACTTTGATTGAGGTATTGAATTATGGTTATTTACGAATGTAGTGGGTTTTAATATTAATTAGATTTGGAGAAGATGTTCTTGCGTTAATGATTGTGCGTGAATGAATGATAAGAGATCGAGTTTGATTGATGGAGGAGGAATTTGGGAATGTTGGGACTTCAAATATTTAGTGGGAATGATACTGAATTTTAAGTTTCAGCCCAAATCTTTGAAAAACTTGTTCCACCGTTTTCAAATTTTATTTTTTTATATTTTGACACATATATTTTTGTAAGTTTTTATTGAATGATTACAAATCACATTCTTTTTTTTGTAGAATATGGATAAATTTAGAAGTATTTAGGCTTTTCTTATTTAATATTTAAGAAAATAATAATAATAATAATTTGATTATTACTTAATAAGGTATGATTTGATTTTTTTGAAATGTAAAAGTCCCCACTAAGAGTTTTGCTTTATTATATAAAAGATAAAGAGTAAATTGCAAAAATCGTTCTTACAGTTTGGCAAAATTGCAAATTTCGTCTCTAATGTTTGAAAAGTACAAGGATCGTCCCTGTGGGAAAACTTTGGGGCAAAAATCGTCCCTGACCTACACCAAATGACTAAAATACCCTTGTTTTTTTCTTTTTCTATATTTCTTTTCACTTTCTTACACAAATGGTCCTTGTGTTTCGCCAAGTTTGACAAATTTAGTCTTTATTTATTTTTAAATTATTTATTTAACTATTAATATTAGTATTATTATTTTTATACATTTTCGTCCGTATTTCTTATATTTTTGTCCGTTTTTCTTACGTTTTTGTCCATTTTTCTTAGGTTTTTTTTCGTTTTCGTCCGTTATTCTTACGTTTTTTCCGTTTTCATACGTTTTTGTCCGTTTTTATATGTTTTCGCCCGTTTTCATACATTTTTATACGTTTTCGTCCGTTTTTCTTTAGTTTTTTGTCCGTTTTTATCTGCTTTTGTCCGTTTTTCTTACGTTTTTTTCCGTTTTCATACGTTTTTGTCCATTTTTATACGTTTTCGCCCGTTTTCATATATTTTTATACGTTTTCGTCCGTTTTTCTTTAGTTTTTGTCCCTTTTTATATGTTTTCTCGTCCGTTTTTCTTTAGTTTTTGTCCCTTTTTATATGTTTTTTCGTCCATTATTCTTACATTTTTTCCGTTTTCATACGTTTTTGTTGGGAATTAAATATTCAAGAAGTTTAATATCGGATTCTATTCAAAGAAAAACATTAAGTGTGATTCTGCTGCTAGTGCATTTGGTTCCTGCTGCTAATGTTTGTTCCTGCTGCTAGAACATTTGATTCTGCTGCTAGCGATAAATGATTTTGCTGATAGGCTTAGCATTCTGCTGCTGTTGATCCTGCTGCTAATGTACATTCTGCTGCTAAGTGGATAAGTATGAAAAGATATTATTTATATTTTGGTCAACAATATACGGTAGATAATATCTTACCCCATGTGCTTAGTTAACAAGTTGTGTACACAGATACATGTTGTATCTTATGTACTGACACACTCAAGATAAGTTAACAAGTAGGTCGGCTAGACTTTAAGCAATATTGTAAAGATCTTCTTGGACTATAAAAGAAGATCTTAGTCAAGTGATATGTGTGTCCAAGTGTGTTATTATTAGAACTCATATAACAGTTAGGACATAGAACAAACTCAAGAATATCACAAGTTGTAAAAATATAAGATTCAAGGTCTTTGTAACCCTAGTGATAGAAAGATCACTCGTATTATTTTGAATAATATTGAATCGTTTTGGTGAAAAGCTTTCATTGTTCATTGTCATAGAACAAATCATAACCATTCCATTTCCGCAACACAAATCACCTTCTAAGTGTGGTTAAGTAAATTCCGCGTACTTAATCATATTAACTCAATATATCATACACACAAAGTCACAAGGTTTAACCACCTTAACTGTGTGTCGAATCCTATCAAGTGGTATCAGAGCAAGGCTGATATAGTTGATTTAGAAGCTAAAATATAAATGGATGTACAAGATGCTCAGGTTTCAAATGTTGCTGCAAAGTTGCCCATGATCAAACAGAATGAGTTTGAGTTATGGAGGATGAGAATTGAGCAATATTTTATGGTTCAAGATTATACTCTTTGGGATATCATTATGTATGGTGATTCTTTTTCACCAAGCTATTCAGATGTTGTCCTTGAAGGCAAAACACTTAGGAAAAGAAATACTGGACCAGTTTCCAATGATGAAAAGATACAGAAGAGAAATGATCAAAAAGCAAGAAATTTGTTACTTATGACCATTCCTGGTGAGCAGATGCTATCTTTTAACAAGTATCTTGATGCAAAAACTCTTTTTGAAGAGATTTGTGCATGGTTTGGTGGTAATGAAACTACCAAAAAGACATAGAAGACATTGCTGAAACAACAATTTGAAAACTTTACTGCTTTTAGCAATGAAACTCTTGATAAGCTGTTCTCAAGGTTGCACAAGCTTGTCAGTCAGTTAGCTGTGTTGGGTGTTGAGATAGAGAAGGAAGATCTCAACATGAAGTTTTTGAGAAGTCTATCTGATGAGTTCCATACTCATGTTATTGTCTGGATGAACAAGTCAGACATTGAAACCATGAAACTCAATGATTTGCACAACAACTTCAAAATTGTTGAACAAAGTCTAAAGAAGTCTGGAAACTATGGTACTAGTTCTGGGAATGCTGCACTCTTATCATTTCCTAGTACTAGTAAGTCTGAAGAGGTAGATGAAGTTGAAAGTGTTTCTAATGCTACTTATGGTGGTCCTTCTACTAGTTCACAAAAGGATGTTGCTGGACTTGGAGATCCAACATTTTATGCCTTTATAACCAGTCAATCTAGTGGTTCTCCTCTAAATCATGAAGACCTTGAGCAGGTAGATGGTGATGATTTGGAAGAGATGGATATTAAGTGGCAGGTTGTTTTACTTAGCATGAGGGCTAAGAAGTTTTGGCAAAAAACTGGGAAGCAAATTACCATAAATGGTAATGAAACTGCTGGGTTTGATAAGAAGAAAGTGGAGTGTTTCAACTGTCATAGGTTAGGACACTTTGCTAAAGAATGTAGAAGCCCAAGGAAGCAGGATAATAGGAACACATGGTATAAGCAAGATAAGAGAAAGGAAGTAATAGTTGAAGAGCCAAAGGCTATGTTGGCTATTGATGGTGTTGGATATGATTGGAGCTCTATGGCTAATGAAGAGGATGCACCACCAAATGTTGCTCTTGTTGCCAATGAGATTGCTCTAATGGCCTTTTCTGATTCAGAGGTAAATTCTATCATAAATTGTACTGAATCATGCTCTAATCTTAAAGCTTATGAAGACCATAGTAAGAGATTTGATGCTCATCGAGAAGAGCTACTTAATGCTCTTTTTAATTTAGCTAATCACAAAAGAGGTCTAGGTGTTCTAGAAAAAACAACTCTTACATTTTAAAAATAATGAATCTAGTTTTGTTAATGACATTAATATACTTAAAAATGACATAAGGATCAAAGATGAGTGTATTGTTGAGCTGAATGATTCATTAGCTAGACACAAAAAGGAAAACGGAAATGTTAAGATAACTGTAGATGCTTTAGCTCATGCCTCAGAGGGAGTTAATAAGCTTTTTGAAGCTCAAGTAACCAATAAAGCTAATTCTGGTGTAGGTTATAACACTGTTCCTCCACCATATAGAGGTATTCATTCACCTCCAGGTATTGACCTAGCACACACAGGTTTAGCTGAGTTTCAAGAACCAATCATGGAATATGGTTCTAAGGCTAGTAAGAACCTTAAGGTAGAAAAGATAAGTAAAAGTTTAGATAAAACTTTACTTTATCAGGACAAGGTGTTCTTTGTTAATAAAGGAGATGCTATAGTTGTTGAAGATTGTACAACTGATAGTGACGATGATGAAGAACATGTTATGTCTAAACCTGAAGTGGTTAAGAAAGAAGGAACAAGTGTTCCTAAGATAGTCAAACACAATACTGCTAAGCCTAAATCAAACATTAAGCATGTTAGGCAACCAGTTAGATATTGTGAGCAATATAGAACCACCAACAAGCCCAGAGGTAACCAAAGGAATTGGAACAACCTCAAGTCTAACCAATTAGGTGATGACTTTGCTTTTTATAATAAAGCTTGTTACACATGTGGTAGTTTTGACCATCTTGCAGCTTTCTGCAACCAATGGGTATCTGGATATGAAAACAATAGAGTGAACTACAAAAGGCAAACTCCTAAGTCTCACTCTCACTCTAGTTCTAAGAGAACAAACCCCAGAGTAGTCAAAAACAAGTCTGGCTCAAACTCAGATCCTGCTGCTAGACTAATGGTTCCTGCTGCTAGACAAATTGTTCCTGCTGCTCGACCATTTATGACTATTAACCCAAAATCAACAGCTAAGGGTGCAAAAACAACTTTCAAACATGCACCAAAGTCTGTTCAAAGGCCCATTCAAACAAAAGCAGTGGTCCAAAAACAAGTTTGGAAACCAAAGGGTAGAACTGAAAAGGTAGCAGTTCATTCTGCTGCTAAGCGATCAGTTCATTCTGCTGCTAAGGGAAACAGGGCAAATGTTGTTAAGGCCTCAGCATGTTGGATTCTGAAATCCAATGTTGCATCAACTATCCTTAAAAGATTAAACTGCATTGATGCAAGAGGCAGATCCAAGTCAGTAATGGCTTGAGTCCCCAAAAGAAACTAACACTTTTATTTGTGTGCAGGAACATTCATCTGATAAACAAGAAGATCAAGGATTCTCAGATAGTGGATGTTCAAGGCACATGACAGGCAACATGTCTTATCTTTCAGATTTTCAATCATTCAATGGAGGATATGTTACCTTTGGAGGGGGTGTTCGTGGCAAAATTTCTGGTAAAGGTACAATCAAAACCGGAAATTTAGATTTTGAAGATGTGTTCTATGTAAAAGAGCTAAATTATAATCTTTTTAGTGTCTCACAAATGTGTGACAAAAAGAACAATGTTCTTTTCTGTGAGACTGAATGTCTTGTACTTTCTCCTGATTTTAAGATGCCTGATGAAAGTCAAGTACTTCTTAGAATTCCTAGAAAGGGCAATATGTACAGTGTAGACATGAAGAACTTTGTTCCTAAAAAGAATTTAACTTGTCTTGTTGCAAAGGCCACATTGGATGAATCAATGAAATGGCATAGAAGGCTTGGTCATATTAACTTCAAAACCATAAATAAGATTGTTAAGAATGGTTTGGTAAGAGTTTACAACACAAGAACAGAAATAGTAGAGGAAAACCTACATGTGGAGTTTTTAGAAAACAAATCCAATGTAGAAGGTCAAGGACCAAAATGGCTATTTGATCTAGAGTATCTAACCAATTCAATGAATTATGTGCCTTTTGTTGCAGAAACTAATGATTTTGCAGGTTCTAATACAACAAATGAGGCAGAATTAGAGAAAGATCAAAATGATGTGATAATGCCAATAGGGTCAAGTACAATTGTGGAATCAACTTCAACAACTGATGAATCTTCTTCTAGCAAAGCTAAAGAAGGTGTTGAAGATGAAAGGAAAGAATATGAAACTCAGGAACAACAAAATGTTTCTGCTGGTAGCATTTCTGTTGCTGCTGGTAGTGTATCTGTTCCTGCTGGTAATTCTGCTGCTGAGCCAGAGCACTCTGCTGCTAGGCTTAATGTTCCTGCTGCTGGGCCAAATACTTCTGATGTAGACCCATCACACACAAGAGAAGCAGAATTCCAAGAAGATGAAGTGGATTTGAGAAATCTCCCACCATCTTATCAAGTTCCTACTGCACCACACACAAGAATTTACAAAGTCCACTCCCTGGAACATGTGATTGGAGATGTACAATCTGGTGTGAAGACAAGACATCAATTGATGAATTCAGACCAACAAGGGCTTCTTGATGCCCTTTATTCTTCAAAGCAGCATGAGCTTTCAAACTCTTGCTTGTTTGTATGTTTTCTCTCACAAGATGAACCAAAGAACATTCTTAAAGCCTTAGATGATTCAAGCTGGGTAGAAGCTATGCAAGAAGAGCTTCTTCAGTTCAAGATTCAGAAAGTATGGGTGCTAGTTGAGTTACCTAGGAATGCAAAGGTAATTGGCACTAGATGGGTTTTTAAGAACAAAAGGGATGAAAGAGGAATAGTGATTAAGAATAAGGCTAGATTAGTAGCCCAAGGGATGAAGTAACACCTCATTGACACTATCGTTCCACTGCGGTAATTTGGGGGTGTTACAGTGAGTTCATAGCCCCACTTTAACTCTTAAACTGTTTATAAACCCATTGGGGGAGATAGATGCTATTTTACAGTTTGGACACAAGTGCTTTAAACTGTATGCTTATCAGAACATATTATTGCTAAAGTACCGATATTGCCAAAATAAGTCCCTAATTTTATCATGAACCATTAATCACTTCCATGTGAACGCGAATATTGTGAATAGGCTTATTGGGATTGACGAATCCCGTTTGTGCGGTCAGATAAGATGCCACAAACGCACTATATTTGAATTTTTAGGTAAAATGGCAATTGTATTCATTGCAATTATTATGTTAACTCTGAAGTCTTATGGTCCATTATTTAACTATAAACCTGTGAATTTCACTCAACTTTTGTGTTGACTTTTTAGCATGTTTTATCTCAGGTCCTTAAGGTATTTGGCAAGTACGAAGTCGCACGAAGATTGTTTTGATGGCTTGCATTATGTTATCATTCTATAAACTCTTGAAAACTTTTATGTTAATACTTTATATTTTCTAAAACTACTTGGGACCTCTTGTAACTCTGATGTTTTATTTTGATCGAATGATAAACTTTTAAAACGTCTCATTTAGAGTCGTTATTCTATGATTATGACTGTTGTACTAATAAGTAGCACCACAATGATATTATATTCCGCTGCAATATTTTGGGGGTGTTATAGTTTTAATTTCAAAAAATCTTCTGCAAATAAAAATAAGTCAAAAGGAACAAAATATATGCAAATAAAACACACAGAAAAAGGAGCTAAAGTGAAGACAGACTCTAATCATGCGGTAAATAAAGAAAACAATAAACACACAATCTTGTCGATTACAAGTTTTTGTTAAGGCCCCCAGTTGCTATAAATAACAAGTAGAACACATACATCGAATACCTCAATTGCAAAAGCCTTATGCAAAAGTACCAAAGATACTCAGCATGCTGATAGGAAATAATAGTGCACTTTAGGCCCCAACCAGACAAGGAAGAAGTCTTCCCCAATCTTAGCAGTAAACTACAAAGTTGTAGCCTAATGAGATGTGGACCTATCATAAAATTTTCAAGTCCTAACTCTTTACGGAGCAGCGGGAATTAATTTTTTAGTGCAACTATGTCACAAAATCAGCAAACAAAAATAAATCACGCAAGTGCCAAGTATCAATTTTATTTAGCGTTTTAGTTCGTCTAATCAATTAACTCATTAATATATGCTAAGAACACGAGATTTACATATTAGTCATGACAAGTATGCATGTAGTTGTCATGAGAATCAAATAACCTAGTAATTATGTCAAAATAAGACAAAAAACGATGATTTAAAAGCACGTAAAAACACATCGTTTTGACAACGTAACAAAAAATGACATAGGGTTTTCTTCTACTGAATTTTAAAGACCCTAAGGGTCGATTTTTTTTAACAAAAAATAATCCATAGGGTGATTTTAAAAATACCTCAAAGAAAAACACATGAAGCAAGCGTTTTAGGTTATTATTAATGTTTTTTAGTGTAACCCGTAACACCAAACGAAGGCTCGTGATGGTACTGTTGGGATCTAATAGACGTATAACAATTATAAATGAGCAAAACACAACATATAACGTCCCAAAGGGATCCTGTTTGGTGTATACAAATTAACACGTAAGACACATAATTACTAACCTCGTATCAATTGAATTACTAAGAAAAGTGATGTTCTTCATCTTGAATCTTGGATCTTGATCTCATGAAACCCTTATAGTGACTAAAATAAGTCACCTCTAAGGAGTGCATACACTATACGTGTTTGTCCCAAATAATGTCGTTTGACGTAAAACATTTGTTTAAATCAATTTAGGATATAATACAAAATGTAACTTTTCAACGTATAATTCTTTATTGATAAGAATAAAAGAATTACAAAGTGTTATGCTGAAAACACTAAATTGAATGACAATGTAAAATATACTCTCTAACATGCAAACTTAAATTTCTAAGTTTGCAAGTGAACTTATATTCTCTATGAGATTCTTGTAAGTTTAATCAGGGAGTGAGTGTGCTTCACAAGTTACAATAATGTAATATGAAGTCACACCTTAACACTTCGACCAACATTCCTTTATATACTAGTACGAGGTAGTTGCCAGTGGGATTAGGTAAGTGCGTGTCACGAATCTAATGGACGAGGTACAGTAAGGTACCTCGTACATTTTATGCATCTTCATTGGAAAATGCTACTTCCTTCCTTTTATGAACAGTTCTGCCAACTGTTCACAGCTCTAGTACTAACTCGTCTTAGCTTGACTTTTCACTAAAGTTCACTTTGTCCCGCTTCAAACGTAAAAGTGAAAAAGTCCCGCCTAAAGCTCAGAGGACGAGAGCTGCGCTCTGTTGGTCTAATTAGAGAGTTGAGAGGTTCATCAGGGTATTGCCACCCCTGATGAACCTTTGCACTTCAGCTAGAGTTCCTTCTATATACTGGCTGACCCGCATCAACTAGAGAGTATGCCTTCAAGTGAACTTGACGATGTCTAAGACTTGAACTTTTGCTAGAGCTGCTCGATGACTTCATTGTTAGCGAGTCCTCTTTACTTAGTTTTAGTTTCTATTCAGATCAAATACTATTGGGCACTCAAATGGCCCAACAACACGTTATAGGAGAACGCTAGGATGCTAGTACTTAACTCACTAACGAACAAACATGGCACGGTTGCTATTGTTCTTGAAGTTTGGATCAAACCCTAAAGGTCAAGGGGTGTCGATCGATTTTCAAAGGGAGAGAAAGGTGAAACAATTTTATTAGGGTTTAGATTTTGAGCATTAGTAAATAATGAACAAAGGTGTTCATTATATAATATTTGCATAACTTAGTAGACTAGTTAGAAAACCTAACACCCCCCCCCCCAATTGCTCCATTCGGCCGACCCATCACCTCCATGGGTTCTTTGGGCTTGTTTGGACTTTTACTAATTAACCAAGTCCATTACACATTAATTAGTTTAGCCCGTTAGTTAAATATGCATCTATCGTTTAACTAACGACCGTTAAATCATTTCATGAATCATATTAATATAATTAATATACATACAATAAATACATCAATTACATTAATAAACGTTCCTTTGGTGTATACGTGTGTGCCCCAATAGGCTTACGTATTCCCGACCGTATAGTTATCGATTAGACTTGAGCATAACCAATATAATATGTGTTTTAACCTTTGTTGTTGTGGGTTTTATGAATTTGTTCTGATGTAACCCTTGACGCAACACTTGAATGTTTCATTTGTAGTCATTGCGAAAAACAAGCCTACGAATTAGAAACAAAAAATGATCAAAACTTGAGGATTAAAATAAACTTAAACTATTAATTTAATGGTTGATGTTATTACTATTTTTAATGGGAAAATCATCTGAAAAGGCATCATACTTGCCACCTTATTCTTTTGTAAGCATCAAACTTTTTTTTTTCTATTGTGGGCACATACTTGCCACCGTTAAGTTTTTTTTTTCTATTGTGGGCACATACTTGCCACCGTTAAGTTATTGTAGCTACTCCGTTAGATTTATTTACAAAAATCGTCCTAAATTGCAACGACAGTCCTTAACGGTCGTTAAGTTATTTGCATAAATCGTCCTTGTTGGTCAAGGGTCAACGGGTCGGGTCGGGTTGCCACGTGTCACCACCTGAGTGGTGCCACGTGTCATCGGGTCGGGTTCGGGTTGCCACGTGGCATGCACAAATAAAACCCAACTTTTGTCTCAGCCGAGATTCGAACTCAAGCCATTTGTGTGGGAGTGAGGGTGATACCCAGCTAGGCTGGGCATACCCTCAATTATGTTAGTGCAAAGTTTTTTATTTAACCCCATTCAACAAACTCAAAACTCAAAAGATAAACTAAAACTGAAACAAGCATCCTTTAAAGCATCACATTATCAGTCACACAAAAAATTCATCATTCCCAAAATCATATTATCAGTCCCAAAATCTGCTTCACCATCATCACAAACCGCTCATAAATCGAAACTCAAGAATAGATCCGGTCTAACACACAAAAATCCAACAACCGATCAAAATCGATCATCATCTTCAAAACAACTCTCCTTCAAACACAGATCTCAAAAAGGGAGATAATGACGAAAAAAAGGCTAGAAGAAGTTGGTGCTTTTATGGATGTTAAATCCAATTTCCCCTCAGAACCACCACAACTAATCTCAATAATCATAATCTCAACACCGTCATGAATGATTCAGGTGATGATAAGAAGGATGTTAAATCAGGTGATGTTGTAAAGGATACGTCGGAACCGATGAAGGTATCGGAAAAGTTACCTGAGAAGTTGCCGGATCCGCCGGAGAAACCGTTGGCGGGAGATTGTTGTGGAAGTGGTTGTGTAAGGTGTGTTTGGGATGTTTATTATGAGGAGCTTGAAGAATATAATAAGATTGTTAAAGATGTAACTGATTCCAAGGCTTCGTAAATCTTTTCGATTTTTTAAAATGATTTATTTGCTGTTGTAACGAATATGAATTGCTTGTGATGCTTTAAAGGATGCTTGTTTTAGTTTATCTTTTGAGTTTGTTGAATGGGGTTAAATAAAAAACTTTGCACTAATATAATTGAGTGTATGCCCAGCCTAGCTGGGTATCACTCTCACTCCCACACAAATGGCTTGAGTTCGAATCTCAGCTGAGACAAAAGTTGGGTTTTATTTGTGCATGCCACGTGGCAACCCGAACCCGACCCGATGACACGTGGCACCACTCAGGTGGTGACACGTGGCAACCCGGCCCGACCCGTTGACCCTTGACCAACAAGGACGATTTATGCAAATAACTTAACGGCCGTTAAGGACTGTCGTTGCAATTTAGGACGATTTTTGTAAATAAATCTAACGGAGTAGCTACAATAACTTAACGGTGGCAAGTATGTGCCCACAATACTTAACGGTGGCAAGTATGTGCCCACAATAGAAAAAAAAAAGTTTGATGTTTACAAAAGAATAAGGTGACAAGTATGATGCCTTTTCAGATGATTTTCCCATTTTTAATCAAAGGTTTATTAGTAATTATATTTTTCTTGTTTTAAGAATTTAAGCACATTATATACTCTTTTTATGTACTAGAGATTAGCCACCAATTCTCCGCCTTCTCCCCACCCAATATGCATCCAAAATAAATCCAACAAACTCAATTTTAAAAACACAAAACATAGGCTTACGTACTTGCCAACCTTCTTTTTCTGATGTGGCTGTGGGTGTGTTTGACAATGGGTTAAGGAGTGTTGTGGAAGATATCGTTGCTTGTGGGGGACCCTTTTTTGGGGATCTTCAATGGAGGGTTGCCTCCCTCCCTTCTCGCTATGGTGGGTTGGGGCTCCTTTTAGCGAAAGATGTCTCCTCCTATGCTTTTGTAGCTTCCAGGGTTCAATCATGGGAGTTGCAGGATCATATCCTGCGTAACAGCGGGGTTTCTAGCCTTGACTATGATTATGGGCAGGCGTTGGGGCATTTGCATGCGTCCCTCCCAGATTTTGATTTCGGCGGTTTCACTAGTAAGGACACCGCCCCCCAAAGCCTCAGCAAACTTTGGCGAGTGCCCTCTACTGTAAAATCTCCCAGAATTTGGAAATGGACTTTGGTTTGTCCCCGCGACAGAAGGCTGTTATGGAATGTCTTTAGCAACCGCACGCACAGGATTTTCTTACCGTCATCCCCATTGAGGGGCTAGGGCAGCACATGTCTCCAATCGAATATAGGGCGATTCTTAAATATCGTCTAATGATCCCGTTGTTCCCAGTGGACGAGCCTTGCCCTGTGTGTCATAAGGTCGTCTTGGACAAGTTTGGGGAACATGCGGTGCACTGCAAAGAGCTCCCCGGGTTTAAGTACCGTCACGACTTGGTTCCGGATGTGTTGTTTGATGTCCTTCGGAGGGCGGGGATTTCGGCGAAAAAGGAAGCTCCAGTAAATTTCCTTACAGACCCTACTGAGGGGAGGTCCTCCCTGCGGCCCGCTGATGTTTTGGTTTTTGGATGGGCAGGGGGGAAACATGCTTGAGTGGACCTCACTGGTGTGTCCCCCCTTGTGGATCTTCGGGGTATTGGGTTTACGGCTGGACAAGCTGTTATGAAGGCTGAGATGAAGAAAGTGGACAAACATGATAAAGCCTGCTCCGAGAATCAACACATGTTTGTTCCCTTTGCATTTGACACTTTCGGTTCCTTAGCCCTTGAAGCTGTGCGTTTCTTGGATCGGGTTCGTAAGATTGTTCGCAGCAATGTATCGGCTCCGAATGGCCACGAATATGTTTTTAGTAGAATAGGTTTTGCTATCCAGAAAGGGGTGGCGACGCAGCTTGTTGCCCGCTTACCTACCACCTTGATGTAAATTATAATCATATTAAAGGATTAGATATAAGGCAAAAGTTCTTTATAGATCCAACTTTTACGAATCATATATGATTCTTTCTGGGCGGAAATTAAAAAAAAAAAAAGTTCGTCGAAAAGAAAAAAAGTCGTCGAAAGTATATAACAATGCATATCTATAGAAAGATCATTTAATTCTCGTGCGATGGTATTTTTTTTGTAGCTTGAAGATTTACCGTTTGCAAGATATGTTGTTTTAAAAAAAAGATGAAAAATAAAAATGGGTGGCTATGATTGGTCCATTGGTTCTATGGCAAATATGAGATCTATATTGATCTCATCTCTTAGATATAATGATAAAAAATGTATTAAATTTGTGAAAGTAAATTAATTTTTTATTTTTTATTTTTGCTATTCTTTTATTATATATATGAATAACTAGCTTATAGCCCCGTGGCATCCACGGGATTTTAGAGGGTTTTTGTGCAAAAAAAGGTAAGTACGTGAATATAGTGAGAAAGAACAACGTACGTAAACGATATAATATTTTCTTTTAACCGAAAATTAAGTTATAAGTAAGTCAAAGTATGAAATACAATGCTTGTAAATATGTGTCTAATAAACGTTGATTGCCTCTTAGTCTCCAATGTGTTTGTCTTGAGAAACAAATCCATGTGATGAACATTCTACCATTTGCAAAAAAGGTCCATTCTGTGACCACCGAATAAGTAAAAAAGAAAAGTAAGCAAAATATTGTTGGAAGTTATAATAAGTGAAAATAAGAAAAATGCGACAAAACATGTCATTTGTATATTGTACATACCTGGTCAACGTGTGATCATAAACCTTAAAGAACTTCTTTATATACAACATTTGTAGTAGTGTTTGATAGGTTACCATCCGCATCTGAAACAACAATCTTCAACGTGTGATCATAAACCTTGAAGAACTTCTTTATATAGAACATTTGTAGTAGTGTTTGATAGGTTACCATCTGCATATGAAACAATAATCTTCAAACCTTTTTTGCTCTTGACACGTGAAAGAGCCACATATAGCTGTCCATGTGTGAAAATAGGACGTGGCAGATACAATCCTACTTTTGAAAGCGATTGCCCTTGGCTTTTGTTTATTGTCATTGCGAATGACACCGAAATGGGATATTGTTTCCTCACAATCTTTAGAGGTAAACGTTTATCAGATGGACTAATTCTCAATCGTGGTATGATTACCTTATTTCCAAAATGTGTCCCATTAATGATCTGTGCTTGAATAGAAGACCGTGATAAGCGTAAAACCTGAAGTCGTGTTCCGTTACACAGTCCATTTGATTGGTCAATATTCCTGAGCAACATTATCGGGACACCAACTTTTAACACCAACCTATTATTTGGAACACCTGAGAACTTTAGTCCATTGATAAAATCTGTTGAGAAAACAGATTCATCGATTGATGTGCCACGGTCTGTTTTATCAACACTATCGCAACTATAGCTTATAGACTCGTCAAATTGACGGGTTTTTAGAAGAATGAATGCATCAAGAAATTAAGTGTATGAGTAAAGTAAGAAAAAACAACGAAGGTAAAGATTTTGAATTTTTTTTTTAATGTCATATTATATAAAGTCAATGATACAATTAAGAAATATGGATGCAACTATTAATCTAATAAACATTCATGCATGCGGAATACAATCTTCATGGTCTTGGAAAGCAAATGTATGTATTGAGCGCGAATTAAGTGATAAGCCAATGAACATTTGTTGAGCACCTAATAAGTGTAAAAAAGAAGTGTAAGTAAAAGGTGTTTACGATTGATAATACATGTAAATAAAAAAATGGCATAAAAAATATCATATGTATATTGGTACGTACCTCTTGAAACTTTGTCAAAAAATCGACGGTCTATTATTTTAGCTTAAACAATTAACGATTTAAACTAATAGTAAAAGAATATTAATGAGCACTATTTTTCGTCATATGCATATAAATGATCAACTTCAAAACAAACAATAGTCAATAGCAGATTACTCATTTCGTAGTTATAAAATTCATCTATCGAAACATGGCGCAAAGCTCTTTTAAGACGGTGTTCTTGGTCACACTATTGCTTTCCGTCTGTAGTAATCTTCGTCTGTATACCCCTCTTCATTTTTATATACAACACGTTCATAACTTATATATTGCTAACAAAATAATGTTACAAGTTTGCAAATACCAACTGTTATTGCATACGTGCGGGTAATGACTGCTCACCAAATTACTCTGATGTAGTAACTGCAGGTTTATTCTGACTTAAAGACTCGGTTTTATCAAAAATAAGTGACAACACATAGTTTCAGCCATGTCTAATGTATCTCCTCATTCATGTTCAGTTGGGACGGGTTTGTGATATATTTTACCAATTAGCAAAAGACCTGAATAAAACAAATCTATATACATAAGTCACACCACTACTTAGCAAAAAAATGCATCAAATGTTTTAGAAAAGGACCTACATTCAAACATCATACACAGTAGGAAAAAAATGCATCAAATGTTTTAGAAAAGGACCTACATTCAAACATCATACACAGTAGAAAAAAATGCATCAAATGTTTTAGAAAAGGACCTACATTCCCATCTTTTGGCGGCAAAACCGAGTTGCAAATTTACTTAATATATTCTGATTCAAAGAAAAGTGTTTCTATGCTTCCTTTATTGTTAATCTAATTTAGATACATGATCTGGTAATTCTACACTAACTTCATTGATGTTGCATCCCACTTTATTAGAATAGAAACTTGAGATGGTATCCTAATTAAGATCAATATTGAACCACTAAAATGAAACATGCAAGTCAAGAGGCAATTCAGATTCATATGAAGGCTAAATACCATAATTTGGTGTGACTAAACAAAATAAAATGATGTTTGTATACATGTCAAAGTGTGTAAAGTTGAGACCTAAAAGTTCAAAACAATAAATACAATGACAGACTATGCATGCCAGTTTTGCTGGAATATATATGCCCAGGAAGGAATGACATAAGTTGCTCGCAGTCATCACTTAAGGCCTTCATTTCTGATGCAAACCACACAGAACCTGCACATAACATTCAACGTTTATAAGATTCATCAATAGCACTTTATTTGCAAAACAAAAAACAGAATCTCAAACACCAAACTGACATTTTAATCATTGGTTAGCAGATGCACAATTTCTAGCGTCCCAACAGTAAATATGCATATAATAATGAAATTTAGTCTACCAAACTTATCAAGTACATATAGGAAGGCTTACTTCTAGATACATAGATTATCACAAAGGAATAGATACACTCATGTTTCCTTGACACCCTAGTAATATAGTATATGCGCAATGGGAAAGAATTATACAACGCCAATGCAACTTTCATGCATGCATACAACATATCCATATACTATAAACAAAATATCCATATATGCAACTTTCAATGCAGTACATGTACAATAACCCCCACCCACCCACACACCCCTTTCCGCAACCCATTGTTATCCATATGAAAAAAGTTTTTTTTCAGCCGATTGGTCAAATAACTTTCTTGAAAATTTGCAGCCATTTACAAAGTGCCCCAAAATAGATGTATGTTAGCCCTACTGCAATAATATTAGTTCTGTAAATACAGTTTCTTTTAATTCACCAAATTACTCTGATGTAGTAACTGCAGGTTTATTCTGACTTAAAGACTCGGTTTTATAAAAAATAAGTGACAACACATAGTTTCAGCCATGTCTAATGTATCTCCTCATTCATGTTCAGTTGGGACGGGTTTGTGAGATATTTTTTTTACATTGAAATCAACGTGTAAACTTGGTACCAGCCTTTAGCAAGAAGGAAGGTTATTAATATTTAACAAACTCGAATAAAAAAACATCGATACTGATGTAGATACTAACAGGTGCACCCAATATTACAAAAGTGACCCAGTGACCCATTTTAAACCAAACCCAACCCAACCAGACCCATTTAAACTGAACCCGACCTAAACTGAACCGTAGTACAAAAGTGACCCTGTAAGCAAGTTTAGTATGAAAGTAATAGCAAGTTTAATGAACTTTGCAAAACAAATGGGTCAAAAGGGCACCCTCTTAATATGGGTCAAAACAGACTGCATCGATTTGGGTTGACCCAAAAAGCCTTTTTGCATTTTCATGACACACAATGCACCAATCATGATAAGAAAAAATTACAGCTATAATATTAAAAGTTTGAATCTTCGAAGAAAGTGAATTAGAATATGTTATGATTTAGAGCAGACTTTGGGTGAATTTCAACCTTTTTGATGTTATTTTTTATCGCTAACCCGTTTGAGATAAGACAGAACCCAAATCCACCCATTCAGAAGTAAAGTGGTTAAAACTGTCACGCTGCAACTTTATTATAACAGATACTAAACCAATGTCAATTTCAAAATTATTTGGCATTAGCTCCACATTTTTTACTATAATATCTCAAGTATGACTGTCTCAGCTTAATACAACTTTATTATAACAGATACTAAATGAATGTCAATTTCAAAATTATTTGGCATAGCTCCACATTTTTTACTATAATATCTCAAGTATGACTGTGTCTCAGCTTAATACAACAGACCACAATTTTTATATTCAAGAGAAAACATAATCAATTCAACAAACTAAAGAACATTAAACACTTACTAAGATCGCTTAATCTCCGGAGGAATCCTCTGTCCGGGATCTGTCCCATCAGCATTTTGATTACCCTCATAAGCCTTTTGAGTCATCAACATATCATGATGAGGTCCTGTGCGAAAGTGGGATACAGTAAGTACATATGATACAGGGTATAAAGTAGAAACTTATAGTGTTATGAAAACAAAAGACAAACGATTTGAATGTCACCTGGTTTGCCACCATTTAACACATTGCTTTCTTCAATCCCGAGTCCATAGGTCTTCAAAGAAAAACGATTTGAATGAAAATTATCTAAATATCAGCAAACATATCGCACACAGTACTCTATTTTATTAGGTGGCACATATACTAATTGATTAAAAGGGGTGTTTGGGTAACCTTATGCTTATCAAGTTAAGAGTTTTCAAAAATTCCCAATCCAAAGGATTATGCTTGGTTGCATACTTCCTTTCCAAAAATGATACAATCCTTTTACCATTAGCTTAAACCAACACCTTCAAATTGCCTAATAGTTTTTTGAGTATACAATAAGCCACTAAGAGCTCGATATAAGCTTTACCCAAACACTCCCTAATTATTATAGTAAATGTAATAGTGCAGGTTGTATCAGCTTTTTAGCTAATAAGAACATTTAAACCCCGTAATCTAATTAGTTATGAAATTATGATCAAAGAAACATTACCCTTTGATCCAAGACCAAAGATTTATAAATCACAGGTACATACGCAGTTACATCACTTATTTGCTATGTATGAATATATCATAAACTAATTCCTCTGTACTTGATGCTCAAATGGTAATGGTCGTATGTCAGATTGTACCTGTAGCTTTCTGCCTATGCGGATGAGCAGCGTCATTGTACTTGTTACACATCGACTCTTTCACAGCCTCTTTCACCACTTTAATGATGCTGCTTCACAGCAGCCCGGAACACACAGTAAAAACATTCAATCTTTTTGCAATGAAGTGTGGATGCTGACAGGTGACTCCGTATCAACCTTGACAACAGACAAACTTGGTCCGGCTTAGTTATAAAAAATGCTGAGCACGTACAATAACAGTAGCAGCTAAAAACGGCCAAACAGATAAAAGTAACAATGGGACAACTTAAGTACATAAATAATAGCAAGGCCATTTACCCTCGGGCAACATCTGTATGTGATCATTGTTATTGTTCCCTGTGAGCGCATGCCACTTCTTCCAGCACACGCGCCAACATCTGCAACAAATAAATGTAAAAAGGTCAGCATGCCACTATTTTCGCCGGTCCAAGAAAACCAAAAACAGAGGTGAGAACACGCAATCCCGAGTACATAGACAACAGGTGTATATATTAAGGTGCCAATTTTAGTCATTAAAGTTGGTGGAATGTTTCATTTTAGACATTTTGTATGTCACGAAAGAGGTTTGTGCAATTCTTAGTTGTTCATACCGCAAGAAATTCGGCTCCTGGTTTCAGATCATACTCTTTCGATTGATGAAATTTACTAATTAGCAAAAGACCTGAATAAAACAAATCTATATACATAAGTCACACCGCTACTTAATTTCACTGGTTTATATATATTAATAAGTTGAAGACTTTATTATTTGAAAAGTGGGTGAAAGCATAAAAAAATAGCATGTTAATTATTTTGGTTAATAATCTGTGAATAGACAAACTAAGAAGTAGGTTGGTTAAGAGGTTTGTATCCCTTTTCTAAACAATGTAATTCCATACCATTTCGCCCTAGTCGGAATAGATTTCATAAAAAAACAACCATATTCATAACTCTGACATGCAAGCAAAATTTTGAAATCTTGGACTATTCAAATTGTATAGAGCATTAAAAGAACAAACATACCTTGCTTAATAGTGGATCAAATTTGGTCTCAAGCAGCTCAACCGCTTTATTCAGCTCCATCAACAAACCAACTAATTCTAGAGCTAAACTGTGGAACCAAAAATTGTTCAAATGGAGGTTAAAACATGATCAATTCATATAAGAAAATACAAAAGGAATATCATTTAAATACAAACCGGGAGAGAAAAAAACATGGATACTATTCTGAGTTTAGTGCATGAAAGAAACATTTCAAGTCGCTCATAAACTTCCATTAAATCAAATAATGTAAGAAACTAAAAATAGGAATTGTGTTTGTGGGTCAACCCAGTTCCGACCATACTTAAAAGACACCTTTCGAACCAAATGGCAAATATTAACTACCTTCGAGTTTGCCATATCTCTTTCCGCTCCTCGTATATACTTTTAGGATCAAAACAACCGAGTGGAAATTCCCATACCTCTCCTCTAATTGTTGCATGTATCCCCTGATTTATCAACAAAAGTTCGTTCAAAAAAATGCATCAAATGTTTTAGAAAAGGACCTACATTCAAACATCATACACAGTAGAAAAAAATGCATCAAATGTTTTAGAAAAGGACCTACATTCCCATACCTCTCCAACTGCCGCACCAACACACTCCTATGATAATGAACCATGCTTTTTATGTCTTTTTAGCATCAGTGAGATCATATTCCAACTAACTTATGTCCTAAATAACCAAATCAAAATTCAATTATTCCCTTGACTTATGTAACAACATTATAGCGCAAGAAACAGACAATGACGAAAATGAAAGAACCCCTGATCCAAAAGCATACACTGGGTGAACCTGAACTTAAAATCATAAAATAGACGGATCATCATCATTCGAAAGGAGATATTAAAAAAGCCCCAATTTTTAAAAACCCTAAAAATTTAAAACGATTCATTATAAAATACAAATAACACAAACTAACCATTAAATCCCGGAAAACATGTTTCTGGGTAGGCATCGCAACAACCTGAAAAGGAAACACAAAATGAAAAAGAAAAAAAAAACACCCAAATCATATATTAATCATATATAAATTAAATAACAGGAAAAAAAATCAATTACCTTTCTTTATGAGTATTGAAACAGATTTTGGTGAATCGTGTAGAGGAAGTTATTGTATACCCTAATAGCCCTAAATTGTAAAATAATATTAGAAAACTGGTAAAAATCATATGAATTCGAGATTGGATTTGATTTCAATCAATTAAAACTCAAAATTATTGACAAAAAACGTAAAAATTAAACATTGGCGTTTGAAAAAATTCAATCAATTAAAACCTTTGAATTGATGACTTACCAAATTAACAATTCCGCATTCAATACTTACCAATTCAAGATCCGAGGATTACTACTGCAGCATAGGAGTTGTACGGCATTAATACACAGCCAATGGGAGAGCAGACACGCCAGCGAATTGATTGCAGAGGGTTCTTCAAGGGGTTTGTACATTATTTTCGTTTATTAGATAGTATAGATATAGATATAGATATAGATATAGATATAGATAAATATGATTTTTTCGATAGTTTCTAAAGAATAAACGATGATGATTGGCTACTATTCTAAGACTATTGATGGCTTTAAAGCCTTTAAATGAAACGTTGAATGCTCAACCCAAAATGTTTCAATTGCATAAAGTCAAATACTCCTAACATCAAATAAAAAAAATAAAATAATAATAATAATAAAATAATAATAAAAAAAAAAAACTTTTAAATCTTCTAGATTACCAAATTGATTTATAAAATTTGAGTTTTGCCAATCTTACAATTAAGAGTCATCGTTAACACTTAACAAAATATTTTTTACAATAGTTTAATGTCAAATTGATTCATCCAATGACAATAAATTGTTTGTTAATTACTCGTATCTAATTTTTTAGAACTTATATCCGTTCTTCAAGTTTGTATCCATTTTTAATTTTTTTTTTAGACTTTCATTAAACTATAGTCGTCCAATTGTGCTTATTTAATAAGAGCTTTTATTAGCAAAACTTTTAAATTTTAATAAAATTAGTAAATAGAAATTTAGCAAATCACTCAATAATATTTTCCTCCTTTATCTTTCAATCTTGTAATAACTACAAAATTACGACCAAAAATAAAAACAATAATCCATATCCTTTCATTGTACCAAAAGGCTTTGGCTCAGCTGGTACCCACCTCAAAAAAAAACCCATAAGCCCACTGAAAAGATTTTATGGATAAAAGGAAGGGTTTGAATCTCGGCTCTTGCTCACTCCAATTGGCCCACTCGAGTTGGTGCCCAACTGAGTCAGGAGAGTTGCCGGAGCTAATTCTTGTGAGATCAATTCACAACTTTTGGAGATACCCCTTCATTGTTAGGCCTACTAATCAAGCCTACAAATGAACCTAATGATTTGATTGGTTGATTTCAAAAAATGATTGGTGAAAATTTAGAGAGAGAAAGTACATAATATAATTGTACAAGTGATTTATGCATTAGGCTTGTTTTTAGGCTTGTGTTGTAGATCTAAATAGCATTACTCTTTGGAGATACCCCTTCATTGTTTTTCACTTATCCAAAATCTTTTATTCCATTAATAAACAAAATCAAATCAAAATACAAAAATACAACAAGACAGTATAATAGCCGGTGCATGTTAGCAAGAAAAGTACACAAATCACACGTCAGCAACAACAACACATACAAGAAACCAAACTCATTCTTGTTAAGCCATCCATCTATAAAAACCAAAAAAGGTTCAATCTTTATAAAATAAAAATCCCATAAAAAACATTTTTCAAGAAAAGTTATTTTTATATAAAAAAAAATAAAAAAAAATGTCAAAAATTGGTCTATTTGATCTTGAAAAACACTTTGCTTTTTATGGAGCATATCATAGCAACCCAGTGAATGTTTTTATTCATATGTTGTTTGTTTGGCCTATTTTGTTTACTGCACTTGTGATTTTGTATTTTACACCACCTTTGGTTGATTTTTCATTGGGCAGTTTGGTTTTGAATTATGGGTTTTTGTTTACTGTGATTTATGCTACTTTTTATGTTTGTTTGGATAAAAAAGCTGGTGCTTTTGCTGGTTTCTTGTGTTTTGTTTGTTGGGTGTTTGGGAGTTTTCTTGCTCAGCATTTGGGTTTCAGTCTTGCTTGGAAGGTAATTTTTTTTTTAAAACTTTCTATTAAGTTTATGGTGAATTTAAGGTTTTATATTAGGATTAAAGGTTGTTTAGTTTGATATTCAGATTGGTTTAGATGTAATTCTAGTTAATTAGGGGGTGTTTGGGATTGGGATTTTGATAAGGCGTATAAACAGTTCTGAAGTTGTTTTGCTAATATGATTATTTCTGAGTGAGTTGTTTGTTTGGCCTATTTTGTTTACTGCACTTGTGATTTTGTATTTTACACCACCTTTGGTTGATTTTTCATTGGGCAGTTTGGTTTTGAATTATGGGTTTTTGTTTACTGTGATTTATGCTACTTTTTATGTTTGTTTGGATAAAAAAGCTGGTGCTTTTGCTGGTTTCTTGTGTTTTGTTTGTTGGGTGTTTGGGAGTTTTCTTGCTCAGCATTTGGGTTTCAGTCTTGCTTGGAAGGTAATTTTTTTTTTAAAACTTTCTATTAAGTTTATGGTGAATTTAAGGTTTTATATTAGGATTAAAGGTTGTTTAGTTTGATATTCAGATTGGTTTAGATGTAATTCTAGTTAATTAGGGGGTGTTTGGGATTGGGATTTTGATAAGGCGTATAAACAGTTCTGAAGTTGTTTTGCTAATATGATTATTTCTGAGTGAGTTGACTTTTATTGAATAAGCAGTTTACATATTTCAGATAAATATAAGCAGATAAGCAGTTTTAATAAGCAATCCCAAACACTCCTTTTGTTTTATGCACTGGTTATTTGGGGGTCAACCATGCAGTGTTTCTTCTGTTATTGTTGTTTTGTCATATATCATTATGCAGTTTGCTGTGAGATTAAGGTTTCAAAGTTGGATTAATTTTATTTTCAGATTGGTATTGAAGTCAATCCAGTAATTGAAGCTTAACCTACCTTAGTTTAAGCTATTTTTTAGTCAACTATGGTGTTCTTTTATGTTATTCTGTCATTTGGAAATTAATTATGGTGATTTGTAGAATCAATTATAAATCGCTTGGTTTAATTTGAGATTTTATCCATTTTTAAGTCTAAGTAGACATTAACTAGACAGAAATGATGATAATCAAAGGGTAAAGAATAAGGGCTAAAGTCTAAAAATTAGGTATAAGGTTGTGACATTTTGTCACAAATTCTAGGCTTAAGTATATATGTTTTTTTTAGTAAATTATATTTTTTTTGGACTTATGAACATTCGTTTTTTTAACTAATTATCGTGACTCGTGGAATCACATAATCAGATAATGAGTTGTTTTGGAATAGTTAGGTAATCTTGCATTATTTGTATCAGTAATCAGTTTGCTAAAGGCCTGCAGTAGACCATAGGGAGTAAAAGTATGAAAGAATTGCATGAGTTGAAGCTTTTTGGACCAGTTTGAACCATTATAGCCTGCATTAAAACATTAGGAAAATAATTTTGTTATATACGTTTGCTGAGCCAATTTAGTATTGTCACCATGGCCTTATGAAGTTATCTGCCTCAAGCTTCCATACAAGTGATTAGTTGGTTGCTAATTTTATAAACACAGGGGTCTTGGCATTAGGTTTTGGATTGCTTAGTTTTGGGCATTTACACCTCTTTCATTTACTTCTTCTACGGTCTATACACAGTAGAATATAATGATCACGTCATGAGGGGTTATGGTTCATCTTTGGTTTTACTTCCCCCTAGTAATTCGTGATTGGGGCATTTGTGTGTTTGCCCTGTAGCTTGTAACTAGAGGTGGCAAGATGGGTTGGGTAAATGTGTTTGTCCTATAGCATATCATTTGCATTTATTGTTTAGGAAATAGCAAAAAAATCATATTTTATTGTTAGTATAATAATAATAAACTTAAATTCAAATTGGGTACACGTAGAACAATTAAATTGTTTAAAATTGTGGCCAAACCTTACGATTTAAGTTTTCTTGAAAAAGAGATTAGCTATCAAGCAAGCTATGATTAGTCAAACATCATGAATAACATTTTTCTTACATATAGATGTCTCTAAACTAGTCCTTATCTAACTTAAATGGTGTCACCTGAATGTTTGAAAGTTTTTGCTTTTCTTATTACTAAATAGTAATATATACGAGTACTTGTTGGCCAAAATACCTAAAATCTGTTTTATCATGTGAAAATTGATGAAATGGGTATGTTTTACTACTGGTCAAAACGGGCATTTTTCGGTACGGGTCAAATGCGCCATTTTTTCAGTATGGCTCAAAAGCAGGCCAGGCCAGATTCTGTGAAGCCGCAAACCCTTTTTGTCCAACAAAAAAGATAATGTGTTGATTATAAATTTATAATTACAGATACAATTCTATTAATATATGAATCTTTGAATGAAAAGATTTAGGAGGTTGAAATGCACTTATAATAGACTTGTGTGCGACTCTCAGCATGTTTGGTCAAACCTGTTCCCCTTTAACTTAACTTTGTTATTTGAACTGTTTGAGAAACAAAACAATCCAAGAACTAGTTATAAGTTAATGGCGTAATTGCCAGTACTTCTCGCTGAGTCATAGAGTACACTACTTGCTAGATTGGATAACGACTTCCAAAAACTAGCAGCATACACATTGGTTATTTTTTTTGTAAAACATAGATGATGTGATTGCATAAATGTATGTTGATACATCACCATATGGTAATATGCTTCTGTCCCACATTTTCAGGTTGTTCTAGCTGCTCAGTTATTCTGCTGGATAGGACAATTCGTAGGACATGGCGTATTTGAGGTAACTATATGAAAATCTTAGCACTTTCTTGTTTTGTATACCATTTTCTTGTTCACTGTTTCGAAATGAACTCCTTTCTTTTCTTTGATTTTTTTTTAAATTAGAAACGTGCTCCGGCTTTGTTGGATAACCTAGCACAAGCATTCTTGATGGCACCTTTCTTCGTGTTGCTTGAGGTAATTCTCTTGTGCATTGATATATACGAATGTATCTCTGTGTTATGGGTAAAAACTGTGATCTTACAAATTCAATATTTGTTGTTGATGCTCACAGGCACTTCAAATGGCAATCGGTTATGAACCATATCCGGGATTTCATTCTCGTGTTAAAGCTAAAGTAGATGCCAACATCAAAGAGTGGAAGGAGAGTAAGCAGAAGAAAAAGTTGTAAATCAGATGTCAAGTTACAAAGGACTTATGTGTCTTACAAATCGTATTAGAGTTGTATTGTAACTGTGCACTGTTCTTACTGTGTATAACAAATAAATCGACTCTACTCGTGAAAATGGCATATTTTGTTTCACCAAGTTTTGCGTTTGACAACCTTATGTTTTAATGATCGATTAATAGGTCTATTAATATTTAAAGAGTTTAGTATTTCACTGGTGTTTGCAATTTTCAGAAGGTTTTATGCGTTAAATATCAACGTATTTTTGCATCGTTCATTGTATTTATGTACCGTATAAAATTGATAGACTTGTCTACAGTCTTCAAGTTTTGTAAATATATATTAAGAATACTACTGTACCTGCAAAAGGAACCCAAATGGAACAAAAAAAAAAATGTATAAAAATGACAAATGAAAAATAACATTGGTATTTTGTGTGCCGCAATGAATGTTAAAAGATGCTAAATTTCCAGCCTTGTGATGCTCAGACTTAAACCTCACTGTAAACCAACAAGACTGTTTCCAGGGCTCGGTTTTTGAACTCCTTTTGCCGTCATTGATCTTCTTACTCTCGATACTTGGTTCCAATCTTCTAAACTTGCATATGTGTTAGCTAAAAGAACAAAATCGCTGCTATGATCCGGGTCCACCTCAAGAAGATCTCGTCTCACATTCTCAGCTAATTCAATATTCCCGTGTACACAACAACCAGCCAATAACGTCCTCAAGACTATGGCGTTACATTTCATCGGCATATTCTGAACCAAATCATAAGCTTCAGTAACTAACCCTGCTCGAGATAACATGTCTACCATGCACCCGTAGTGTTTTATTGTTGGTTTTATACCATATTCGGGGGTCATTTTATTGAAATACTGCCTTCCTTTATCTATCATTCCTCCATGGCTACACGCAGTCAGTACCCCCAAGAGAGTAACGTCGTTGGGTGGTGTGTAATTCCTGTTTATCATTAGTGAAAATACATCTAACGCTTCTTGAACATGACCATGTGCAGCAAGGCCTAATATCATCGTGTTGTATGTCACTATGTTTTTATCAATCAATTTACCAAAAATTGTTAATGCTTCTTGAACCTCTCCACATTTTGTGTACATATGAATCAACGAATTCGCTATTGACACGTCTTTTATAAGTGAACTCTGGCTGACAATAGAATGAACCCATCTCCCAAGCTCCAAATCCCCTAACGCAGCACAAGCCGATAAGACCACACTCAATGTAGCATCATCAGGTCTTACACCAACATCCTGCATACGTGAAAACAACTCCAAACCTTCCTTATACTCCCCACAACAAACATAACAATCAATAACCGTATTCCACGCAACCAAGTCCGGTTCAAGCATTTCATCAAACAATTTCCGCGCAAGCCGAACCTCTTTCACCATTCCATACATATGAACCAATGTATTCCTCACATGTACATGCCACTCAAACCCATATTTCACCGCACAACAATGTACTTGTCTCCCTAACAAAACAGACCCACATTCGCCACTCGCCTTAACCAAAAACGAAAGCGTAAAATTATCCACATTTTCACCATTTTGACCCATCATCTTATAATAACTAAAAACTTTTTTCACATCATTTTTCTTACAAAACCCGCGTATCATCGTGTTCCAAAGGAACCCGTCCGGGCTCCTAACGTTATCAAAAACCGACACGGCGTAATCCATTAAACACTCATTTGACATAGCACAAAACATTATAATTTTACCAACAATAAATAGGTTTTGAGAAAAACCAGTTTGTACTACATGTGCATGAAGTTGTGTAACATGTTTTTTAGTGTAACATTTTTTAAAAATACAAAAATATGTTTGTTCTAGTTTTGAATATGTTTTGTCATGTGGGCATGATGAAAAATGATTCAAAAAATTAAGTTTTGGTTTAAATGAAATAAGTTTGTGTTTTAGTGATGGTTTGATAACATTAAGGTAAGTAGATATCATACTGATAAAAATGATGTATTGTTACTTTGGTTTTTGTTGTTTTATAAAACAGAAATTGAATGGGGGTGATGACAAAAAAGTTACTAAATATACAAAAAAGCCTACAAAGTATTAAAAGTTGTGAAAATGCCATTCAATAATATAAAGAGTAAATTGCAAAAATCGTCCTTACAGTTTGGCAAAATTGCAAATTTCGTCTCTAATGTTTGAAAAGTACAAGGATCGTCCCTGTGGAAAAACTTTGGGGCAAAAATCGTCCCTGACCTACACCAAATGACTAAAATACCCTTGTTTTTTTTTTCTTTTTCTATATTTCTTTTCACTTTCTTACACAAATGGTCCTTGTGTTTCGCCAAGTTTGACAAATTTAGTCTTTATTTTTTTTTAAAATTATTTATTTAACTATTAATATTAGTATTATTATTTTTATACATTTTCGTCCGTATTTCTTATGTTTTTATCCGTTTTTCTTACGTTTTTGTCCATTTTTCTTAGGTTTTTTTCCGTTTTCGTCCGTTATTCTTACGTTTTTTCCGTTTTCATACGTTTTTGTCCATTTTTATACGTTTTCGCCCGTTTTCGTCCGTCTTTCTTTAGTTTTTTGTCCCTTTTTATCTGCTTTTGTCCGTTTTTCTTACGTTTTTTCCGTTTTCATACGTTTTTGTCCATTTTTATACGTTTTCGCCCGTTTTCATATATTTTTATACGTTTTCGTCCGTTTTTCTTTAGTTTTTGTCCGTTTTTATCCGTTTTTGTCCGTTTTTCTTACGTTTTTGCCCCTTTTTATATGTTTTTTCGTCCATTATTCTTACGTTTTTTTCCGTTTTCATACATTTTTGTTGGGAATTAAATATTCAAGAAGTTTAATATCGGATTCTATTCAAAGAAAAACATTAAGTGTGATTCTGCTGCTAGTGCATTTGGTTCCTACTGCTAATGTTTGTTCCTGCTGCTAGAACATTTGATTCTGCTGCTAGCGATAAATGATTCTGCTGCTAGGCTTAGCATTCTGCTGCTGTTGATCCTGCTGCTAATGTACATTCTGCTGCTAAGTGGATAAGTATGAAAAGATATTATTTGTATTTTGGTCAACAATATACGGTAGATAATATCTTACCCCATGTGCTTAGTTAACAAGTTGTGTACACAGATACATGTTGTATCTTATGTACTGACACACTCAAGATAAGTTAACAAGTAGGTTGGCTAGACTTTAAGCAATATTGTAAAGATCTTCTTGGACTATAAAAGAAGATCTTAGTCAAGTGATATGTGTGTCCATGTGTGTTATTATTAGAACTCATATAACAGTTAAGACATAGAACAAACACAAGAATATTACAAGTTGTAAAAACATAAGATTCAAGGTCTTTGTAACCCTAGTGATAGAAAGATCACTCGTATTATTTTGAATAATATTGAATTGTTTTGGTGAAAAGCTTTCATTGTTCATTGTCATAGAACAAATCATAACCATTCCATTTCCGCAACACAAATCACCTTCTAAGTGTGGTTAAGTAAATTCCGCGTACTTAATCATATTAACTCAATATATCATACACACAAAGTCACAAGGTTTAACCACCTTAACCGTGTGTCGAATCCTATCAAGTGGTATCAGAGCAAGGCTGATATAGTTGATTTAGAAGCTAAAATATAAATGGATGTACAAGATGCTCAGGTTTCAAATGTTGCTGCAAAGTTGCCCATGATCAAACAGAATGAGTTTGAGTTATGGAGGATGAGAATTGAGCAATATTTTATGGTTCAAGATTATACTCTTTGGGATATCATTATGTATGGTGATTCTTTTTCACTAAGCTATTCTGATGTTGTCCTTGAAGGCAAAACACTTAGGAAAAGAAATACTGGACCAGTTTCCAATGATGAAAAGATACATAAGAGAAATGATTAAAAAGCAAGAAATTTGTTACTTATGACCATTCCTGGTGTGCAGATGCTATCTTTTAACAGGTATCTTGATGCAAAAACTCTTTTTGAAGATATTTGTGTATGGTTTGGTGGTAATGAAACTACCAAAAAGACACAGAAGACATTGCTGAAACAACAATTTGAAAACTTTACTTCTTTTAGCAATGAAACTCTTGATAAGCTGTTCTCAAGGTTGCACAAGCTTGTCAGTCAGTTAGCTGTGTTGGGTGTTGAGATAGAGAAGGAAGATCTCAACATGAAGTTTTTGAGAAGTCTACCTGATGAGTTCCATACTCATGTTATTGTCTGGATGGACAAGCCAGACATTGAAACCATGAAACTCAATGATTTGCACAACAACTTCAAAATTGTTGAACAAAGTCTAAAGAAGTCTGGAAACTATGGTACTAGTTCCAGGAATGCTGCACTCTTATCATTTCCTAATACTAGTAAGTCTAAAGAGGTAGATGAAGTTGAAAGTGTTTCTAATGCTACTTATGGTGGTCCTTCTACTAGTTCACAAAAGGATGTTGCTGGACTTGGAGATCCAACATTTTATGCCTTTATAACCAGTCAATCTAGTGGTTCTCCTCTAAATCATGAAGACCTTGAGCAGGTAGATGGTGATGATTTGGAAGAGATGGATATTAAGTGGCAAGTTGCTTTACTTAGCATGAGGGCTAAGAAGTTTTGGCAAAAAACTGGGAAGCAAATTACCATAAATGGTAATGAAACTGCTGGGTTTGATAAGAAGAAAGTGAAGTGTTTCAACTGTCATAGGTTAGAACACTTTGCTAAAGAATGTAGAAGCCCAAGGAAGCAGGATAATAGGAACACATGGTATAAGCAAGATAAGAGAAAGGAAGTAATAGTTGAAGAGCCAAAGGCTATGTTGGCTATTGATGGTGTTGGATATGATTGGAGCTCTATGGCTAATGAAGAGGATGCACCACCAAATGCTGCTCTTGTTGCCAATGAGATTGCTCAAATGGCCTTTTCTGATTCAGAGGTAAATTCTATCATAAATTGTACTGAATCATGCTCTAATCTTAAAGCTTATGAAGACCTTAGTAAGAGATTTGATGCTCATCGAGAAGAGCTACTTAATGCTCTTTTTAATTTAGCTAATCACAAAAGAGGTCTAGGTGTTCTAGAAAAACAAGTCTTACATTTTAAAAATAATGAATCTAGTTTTGTTAATGACATTAATATACTTAAAAATGACATAAGGATCAAAGATGAGTGTATTGTTGAGCTGAATGATTCATTAGCTAGACACAAAAAGGAAAAAGGAAATGTTAAGATAACTGTAGATGCTTTAGCTCATGCCTCAGAGGGAGTTAATAAGCTTTTTGAAGCTCAAGTAACCAATAAAGCTAATTCTGGTGTAGGTTATAACACTGTTCCTCCACCATATAGAGGTATTCATTCACCTCCATGTATTGACCTAGCACACACAGGTTTAGCTGAGTTTCAAGAACCAATCATGGAATATGGTTCTAAGGCTAGTAAGAACCTTAAGGTAGAAAAGATAAGTAAAAGTTTAGATAAAACTTTACATTATTAGGACAAGGTTTCCTTTGTTAATAAAGAAGATGCTATAGTTGTTGAAGATTGTACAACTGATAGTGATGATGATGAAGAACAGGTTATGTCTAAACCTGAAGTGGTTACAAAAGAAGGAACAAGTGTTCCTAAGATAGTCAAACACAATACTGCTAAGCCTAAATCAAACATTAAGCATGTTAGGCAACCAGTTAGATATTGTGAGCAATATAGAACCACCAACAAGCCCAGAGGTAACCAAAGGAATTGGAACAACCTCAAGTCTAACCAATTAGGTGATGACTTTGCTTTTTATAATAAAGCTTGTTACACATGTGGTAGTTTTGACCATCTTGCAGCTTTCTGCAACCAATGGGTATCTGGATATGAAAACAATAGAGTGAACTACAAAAGGCAAACTCCTAAGTCTCACTCTCACTCTAGTTCTAAGAGAACAAACCCCAGAGTAGTCAAAAACAAGTCTGGCTCAAACTCAGATCCTGCTGCTAGACTAATGGTTCCTGCTGCTAGACAAATTGTTCCTGCTGCTCGACCATTTATGACTATTAACCCAAAATAAACAGCTAAGGGTGCAAAAACAACTTTCAAACATGCACCAAAGTCTGTTCAAAGGCCTATTCAAACAAAAGCAGTGGTCCAAAAACAAGTTTGGAAACCAAAGGGTAGAACTGAAAAGGTAGCAGTTCATTCTGCTGCTAAGCGATCAGTTCATTGTACTGCTAAGGGAAACAGGGCAAATGCTGTTAAGGCCTCAGCATGTTGGATTCTGAAATCCAATGTTGCATCAACTATCCTTAAAAGATTAAACTACATTGATGCAAGAGGCAGATCCAAGTCAGTAATGGCTTGGGTCCCCAAAAGAAACTAACACTCTTATTTGTGTGCAGGAATATTCATCTGATAAACAAGAAGATCAAGGATTCTCAGATAGTGGATGTTCAAGGCACATGACATGCAACATTTCTTATCTTTCAGATTTTCAATCATTCAATGGAGGATATGTTACCTTTGGAGGGGGTGTTCGTGGCAAAATTTCTGGTAAAGGTACAATCAAAACCAGAAATTTAGATTTTGAAGATGTGTTCTATGTAAAAGAGCTAAATTATAATCTTTTTAGTGTCTCACAAATGTGTGACAAAAAGAACAATGTTCTTTTCTATGAGACTGAATGTCTTGTACTTTCTCCTGATTTTAAGATGCCTGATGAAAGTCAAGTACTTCTTAGAATTCCTAGAAAGGGCAATATGTACAGTGTAGACATGAAGAACTTTGTTCCTAAAAAGAATTTAACTTGTCTTGTTGCGAAGGCCACATTGGATGAATCAATGAAATGGCATAGAAGGCTAGGTCATATTAACTTCAAAACCATAAATAAGATTGTTAAGAATGGTTTGGTAAGAGGTTTACCTCAGAAAAGATTTGAAAATGATCAAACATGCATTGCTTGTCTTAAAGGCAAACAACACAAAGCCACTTGTAAGCCCAAGATTTTTAACTTTATCAATCAATCTTTGTTTATGCTTCATATGGACTTATTTGGACCTGTTTCAGTAATGAGCATTATGCATAAGAGATATTGTCTAGTTATTACTGATGACTATAGCAGATTTACATGGGTTTTCTTTTTAGCTACTAAGGATGAGACATCAAGCATCCTTAAGGATTTCATTACACAGATAGAAAACCAAGTAAGCAAGAAAGTAAAAGTCATTAGATGTGATAATGGGACAGAGTTTAAGAATAGAGTTATGGATGACTTCTGCAAAGAAAAAGGTATTAGGAGAGAATTTAGTGTTGCTAGAACACCACAACAAAATGGTGTTGTTGAGAGAAAGAATAGAACACTAATAGAAGCTGCTAGAACAATGTTAGCTGATTCTAAGCTACCTATAACTTTTTGGGCTGAAGCAGTCAACACTGCTTGCTATGTTCAAAATAGAGTTTTAGTTGTGCAGCCTCACAATAAGACATCATATGAACTTTTTAATTGTAGAACTCCTGCAATAGGATTTCTTAGACCTTTTGGATGTCATGTGACCATTCTCAATACCTTAGACCATTTAGGAAAATTCGATGGTAAAGCAGATGAAGGTTTCTTTGTTGGATATTCTCTTAATAGCAAAGCATTTAGAGTTTACAACACAAGAACAGAAATAGTAGAGGAAAACCTACATGTGGAGTTTTTAGAAAACAAATCCAATGTAGAAGGTCAAGGACCAAAATGGCTATTTGATCTAGAGTATCTAACCAATTCAATGAATTATGTGCCTTTTGTTGCAGAAACTAATGATTTTGCAGGTTCTAATACAACAAATGAGGCAGAATTAGAGAAAGATTAAAATAATGTGATAATGCCAATAGGGTCAAGTACAATTGTGGAATCAACTTCAACAACTGATGAATCTTCTTCTAGCAAAGCTAAAGAAGGTGTTGAAGATGAAAGGAAAGAATATGGAACTCAGGAACAACAAAATGTTTCTGCTGGTAGCATTTCTGTTGCTGCTGGTAGTGTATCTGTTCCTGCTGGTAATTCTGCTGCTGAGCCAGAGCACTCTGCTGCTAGGCTTAATGTTCCTGCTGCTGGGCCAAATACTTCTGATGTAGACCCATCACACACAAGAGAAGCAGAATTCCAAGAAGATGAAGTGGATTTGAGTAATCTCCCACCATCTTATCAAGTTCCTACTACACCACACACAAGAATTCACAAAGTCCACTCCCTGGAACATGTGATTGGAGATGTACAATCTGGTGTGAAGACAAGACATCAATTGATGACTTCAGACCAACAAGGGCTTCTTGATGCCCTTTATTCTTCAAAGCAGCATGAGCTTTCAAACTCTTGCTTGTTTGTATGTTTTCTCTCACAAGATGAACCAAAGAACATTCTTAAAGCCTTAGATGATTCAAGCTGGGTAGAAGCTATGCAAGAAGAGCTTCTTCAGTTCAAGATTCAGAAAGTATGGGTGCTAGTTGAGTTACCTAGGAATGCAAAGGTAATTGGCACTAGATGGGTTTTTAAAAACAAAAGGGATGAAAGAGGAATAGTGATTAAGAATAAGGCTAGATTAGTAGCCCAAGGGTACACACAAGAAGAAGGAATAGACTATGATGAGGTTTATGCTCCTGTAGCAAGGATTGAGGCAATTAGGCTTTTCTTAGCTTATGCTTCATTTTTAGGCTTCACAGTCTACCAAATGGATGTCAAGAGTGCATTTTTATATGGTAAAATTGAAGAAGAGGTGTATGTTACACAACCTCCAGGCTTCATTGACCCTGACCATCTGATGTGTTTTTTTAGGTCTATAATAAACTACCAAGTTTTAAATTTATATTTTGCCGAACTAACCTATAGACTCTAAACACTAACGAGCAGTGTACCCGGTCAATGTAGATAGTTTCTAGGTAAGCAAGGGTCGTTCACTAGGAGTGAGATTTCTAATATACTAATTCTAGAGGTATTCGACTCTCCTAAACTAACGTAAAGGGGGGTTCAGCCTGAGAGACTGGCACGGGTTTGGTTTTATTCTAACTAAACTAAGATAAACAAACAATACAAGTATGAAGACACCAAAGATAGGAAGAACGGGTTAGCCAAGTCTAATCCATTTTATAGTTATACATGCTTATGTCTACTTGTTTTAATTCATTCAATTGTTTTGTCGCCAATCCGATTATTAATCCTGTCACGATTAAATAACCTACCATCGTGGTGGGAAAGAGGACATGATCATAGTGACTCGTCTAGCATCAATACTAACTTATTGCTTTAAACCATCTAACCTAGTTCGGTATTACACGCTACTAGTCCTATTAGGTTGTAGACACGTTCCGTTTATGCCAAACAATGATTCCTAATAGAGATTCGGGTTAACACGCATATAACTCAACCTAAGCAACCACAATTACAGGTAGTTAAGTCACATCAATTAAAGTTATAAGGATCATAACCTAGTTACATAGACTTCTACTAGTTATAAGCAATAAACGAGTTTTTATCGACAAGCACCCAATCCAATAACAAAGCAAACACATCGACAAAATCATAAAAACTAATAAAACTTCATAAACATGGCTAACACCTAAGGGTGTTAGCCCATAATCTCTGTAACAAAGTACATAAACATAATCATAACGAATAAAGTATGAAACATAATGAATACGATACGCTAACCGAATGATTAAGTAATATAACAATGATTAGAGATGTTCTTCAAGGATGATTAGGTCTTCAATATTGATCTTCTACTGTTTGGAGAGGCTTTGATCGTCTGGGAATGCCCCTAAGGGTTCCCCAAAGATGCCCTAATTCGTTAATGAGTTCGGTATTTATAGATTCTGAAATCTGGGTCGATACGGCGCATCTATAGAGTTAGATGCGCCGCATCTATAAGTAAACGTACCCTCCAAGTCTGAAACTGACCCAATACGGCGCATCTAAAGACCAGATGCGCCTCATCTCCCAATACGGCGCATCTAAAGACCAGATGCGCCGCATCTCCTTCAGATACAGGTAGATCTCCTTTTTCTCTTTCCGTGGCCGCTTGAATCACCTAAAACGGAGTCCGGATGAAGATTTTATGGCCAAAATACGAAAGCATCTTCAAGTGTCGACTTATAATCTTGACTTCTTCATTAAGCTTCTAATCTCCACTTGATTCCTTGGTAAGGGTTGTGTTTGGCCGATACGGCGCATCGGATTGGTCCGATGCGGCGTATCTGGAGTAGAACAAGTTGGTTCTTCTTCGTTGACCAAAGTTTCATATGCGACGCATGATAAAATCAGATGCGGCGCATGCTTCAAAGTCAGGCAATGGTCTTTACTCTCTTCAACTCAGCAGACTTTTCCAACTTGATTCATTTTGCTCCAATTTCCGTCCGAAATCATTAACTTTCACCCAATGCTTGTTTATAACTGAGAATTACAAAAGTAAACGATTAAATATCAATTCTCATATAAAGTGATATAAAACAAGTCAATAATATAGGATAAATGATGCTAATAATATGTCATTATTTGATGTCATCAAATATCCCCCCACTTGAACTTTACTTGTCCTCAAGTAAACCTTAGATTAAAACTTATGAAAATGTATCCTGAATAGGATGTATTTTTATAATTAAGCACTTATTCGTTTTATCATAATTGCACAACCAAACACTTAACGAATTAGAAATAAAATAAAATATTTCGATAAAAGCAAATCTAATCGTTTAACTGTCCAGTCGTGACGAATATTCTATCATAAGCTTGGCAAGTATACACATCTCCCCCACTAAAGCCAAGGAGTAACAAGTCTAAAGCGGTAAAAAGGGTTTTGAGGCTTATGGGTTAGATCATCCTTTTTAATCTCTATCGATCTCATATTCCAGAAAAGGCGACAAAATCACAAATACATGATCGAATCCACGACCACGATACTTGCAATTGCTCAAATCCTTAACTCGAATAGGCTAAAGATAGGACCAAGTAATCTTCACCAATAATATTATATCAAAAAGGGCGACAAAATCATAAATATATAGCCGAATCCACGACTACGATACTTAAGATTGCTCAAATCCCCAATCTCAATAAATCAAAGGTTTGGATAAATAATGATATAGGGTATGGATAATATTTGGGATATAAATTGGTGTAAAATGAAAAATAAACAAAACAAATAAATTAAAATCCTAAGTGTGGTTAATCACTATCCCAACCATCCCATGAATAAGACTCATATCATTGAATAACTCACGCTTTAACACTTGAAACACACGCTTTAGGTAGACACGAATTATACTCAACAAGATCTTAATCAAAGAATAACCTTAGTTGGCGTTCCCATAACGGCCAACTCCCATTCAATCCATAAATATAATATAGAACAACAAATAGTGGTGATATCGACCACTTAATACAAAACTTTACATAAGTTGGTTAAAACAAACTTCCAACTTTTTTTTTTTTTTTACTTTATTTGAAACATAAACATAGATGTGTAAAATTTCACCACATCACTATAACTTTCTTTCCGGATAATTTTTCCATACTTTTCATACTTTCAGAAATAACGGTAATAGTGAAAGTAGTAAACACACGAAAAATAAACTCAAAGATATACAATATTTACTTTCACTCCAATTTGCATTGTGCAATTTCCCGACCTAACCAAAGATAATGAATTACGCACGCGAACACAGGTAATGTAAGGAAACACACTTTGCCTATAGCAATTAACCAACCACGGATTTTAATCTACAGGGTAGGCTAAGGTGTAAGGGTGTAACGAAACATTTTAAACATTGGTGTAAGAAACGAAAAGAATGGCTCTGAGGGTTTTTCTAGGGGTATCTTACTCTAAAAAAGAGAGTAAACAAAGGGTTTATACGGGGGTTAACTAACCAGTGTAGTTAGTTAATAACACAAAACATATATAGGCTTTTTGGGTGAAATCCTAGAAATTTACCAAGTTAGACAAGTCACTCCAATTATATCAATAATACTCATTATGGTGGTCTCGAATAGTATACAAGCCAAGTTCTAAAGTTTACAAGTCACCGGCACACTCATAGATTTGTGAATTTTGATAAGTTCACAATTTTTGAAAATAAGGTTATGTGTGCAGCTATGCAACTTAGATTAAACAAAAACATGCTAAAAAAAAAATTTTAATTTTTATAATTAAGCATAGATTAAAGCATATTTTTGAAAAATTAAGGACAAGTAACGTTCTAATTCTCCATCCCCCCACTTAAGTTAAACAACGTCCTCGTTGTTTGTATTTGAAATTAAAAACAAGAGAAAGAAAGAATTAGAACGGAGAACTCCCCTGAGATTTGCTCGGTATGATCTTCCAATGTAAGTGTGCGAGCGTATAAAATGCGGGAGTCCATCAACATCTTCAATATTCCGGACCTGTAAAAATATAGAGACCACAGGAAAAACAAATCTCGAGAAATATCTCATTAATCATCGGTTAGAAAACGATAAACAAAACGATAAACAAAGAACTGTATTCAATTCTGGCAGGTCGATACGCCGTATCTAAAAAGATAGATACGCCGCATTGATGTCAGCAAAACAGTTCGGACTAAAGTATTCCAGATGATTCGATACGCCGTATCCATAGGGGTTGGATACGCCGCATCGAAGGCCTGGGACAGACTCGACAGAAAATTAAATTGACATAAATTAAAAGATAAGCATGGGTTGCCTCCCACGAAGCGCTTGTTTTTGTTCGAGTCACGAGCTTGACTGCACCCTTATTTACAGTGTAATAGGGTGTTTTCCCCCCACTTGAAATCAAGTGCGGGTGATAGTGATGTCCGGATCGTCCATCTTCATTATTACCTGAAAGACAAACAACCAAGAACAGCAGTACAAACAAAAAAAATAAAACCTAAAGTAATGAAAATTAAATAAACACAAAAAAAAAAAAAAAAATAATAAAAGAGAAAAATATTTTTGGTGTCACAGAAGATCGATGCGCCGTATCCAACAGACAATGGATACGTCGTATACGACACAAGTTAATACGCCATATCTAACAGACAATAGATGCGCCGTATTATCTTCCTGTAACAGTTTTTTTTTTTTTTTTTTTTTTTTTTTTTTTTTTTTTTTTTTTTTTTTTTTTTTTGGCCACAGAACGTCAATGCGTCGCATTCACAGACAAGAATGCGCCGTATTGAAACCAGAAAGATGCGCCGTATTCACAGATCAAGAATACGCCGTATCTCCCTTCTGAGACAGACACACAGAATATAAACAAACTAACAGGTAAACAAAACAAACACAAACATAAAAATACCAATAAAACTAGTAAAAAGATAAATTCACTCCCCGGCAACGGCGCCAAAAACTTGATGTGTTTTTTTAGGTCTATTAAATAAACTACCAAGTTTTAAATTTATTTATTGCCGAACTAACCTATAGACTCTAAACACTCACGAGCAGTGTACCCGATCAATGTAGATAGTTTCTAAGTAAGCAAGGGTCGTTCACTAGGAGTGAGATTTATAATATACTAATTCTAGAGGTATTCGACTCTCCTAAACTAACGTAAAGGGGGGTTCAGCCTGAGAGACTGGCACGGGTTTGGTTTTATTCTAACTAAACTAAGATAAACAAACAATACAAGTATGAAGACACCAAAGATAGGAAGAACGGGTTAGCCAAGTCTAATCCATTTTATAGTTATACATGCTTATGTCTACTTGTTTTAATTCATTCAATTGTTTTGTCGCCAATCCGATTATTAATCCTGTCACGATTAAATAACCTACCATCGTGGTGGGAAAGAGGACATGATCATAGTGACTCGTCTAGCATCAATACTAACTTATTGCTTTAAACCATCTAACCTAGTTCGGTATTACACGCTACTAGTCCTATTAGGTTGTAGACACGTTCCGTTTATGCCAAACAATGATTCCTAATAGAGATTCGGGTTAACACGCATATAACTCAACCTAAGCAACCACAATTACAGGTAGTTAAGTCACATCAATTAAAGTTATAAGGATCATAACCTAGTTACATAGACTTCTACTAGTTATAAGCAATAAACGAGTTTTTATCGACAAGCACCCAATCCAATAACAAAGCAAACACATCGACAAAATCATAAAAACTAATAAAACTTCATAAACATGGCTAACACCTAAGGGTGTTAGCCCATAATCTCTGTAACAAAGTACATAAACATAATCATAACGAATAAAGTATGAAACATAATGAATACGATACGCTAACCGAATGATTAAGTAATATAACAATGATTAGAGATGTTCTTCAAGGATGATTAGGTCTTCAATATTGATCTTCTACTGTTTGGAGAGGCTTTGATCGTCTGGGAATGCCCCTAAGGGTTCCCCAAAGATGCCCTAATTCGTTAATGAGTTCGGTATTTATAGATTCTGAAATCTGGGTCGATACGGCGCATCTATAGAGTTAGATGCGCCGCATCTATAAGTAAACGTACCCTCCAAGTCTGAAACTGACCCAATACGGCGCATCTAAAGACCAGATGCGCCTCATCTCCCAATACGGCGCATCTAAAGACCAGATGCGCCGCATCTCCTTCAGATACAGGTAGATCTCCTTTTTCTCTTTCCGTGGCCGCTTGAATCACCTAAAACGGAGTCCGGATGAAGATTTTATGGCCAAAATACGAAAGCATCTTCAAGTGTCGACTTGTAATCTTGACTTCTTCATTAAGCTTCTAATCTCCACTTGATTCCTTGGTAAGGGTTGTGTTTGGCCGATACGGCGCATCGGATTGGTCCGATGCGGCGTATCTGGAGTAGAACAAGTTGGTTCTTCTTCGTTGACCAAAGTTTCATATGCGACGCATGATAAAATCAGATGCGGCGCATGCTTCAAAGTCAGGCAATGGTCTTTACTCTCTTCAACTCAGCAGACTTTTCCAACTTGATTCATTTTGCTCCAATTTCCGTCCGAAATCATTAACTTTCACCCAATGCTTGTTTATAACTGAGAATTACAAAAGTAAACGATTAAATATCAATTCTCATATAAAGTGATATAAAACAAGTCAATAATATAGGATAAATGATGCTAATAATATGTCATTATTTGATGTCATCACCATCCAAACAAAGTGTACAGAGTAGTGAAAGCTCTATATGGCCTTCATCAGGCACCAAGAGCTTGGTATGCAACACTAGCTTCCTATTTATTAGAGAATGGATTTCAAAGAGGAAAGGTTGATCAGACACTTTTCATCAAACAGCACAAGAAGGATCTTCTGTTAGTGCAGGTGTATGTGGATGACATTATCTTTGGATCTACTAGGAAAGATATGTGTTTAGAATTTGAGAAGCTTATGAAAGATAAGTTTCAGATGAGTTCCATGGGGGAACTTACATTCTTTTTGGGTTTGCAAGTTAAGCAATCATCTGAAGGCATATTTATTAGTCAAGACAAATATGTTGCAGAGATACTTAGAAAATTTCAATTTGCTGATTCAAAAATAGCAAGCACACCAATGGACTCTGAGAAGCACCTTCTGAAAGATGAAGATGGAGAGAGTGTGGATGTACACACTTACAGATCTATGATAGGCTCTTTGATGTACCTTACATCATCCAGACCTGATATCATGTTCCCTTTTTGTGTTTGTGCAAGATTTCAAGTAACTCCAAAGGTTTCTCATTTAACTGCAGTCAAGAGAATTTTTAGATATCTCAAAGGTCAACCAAGGTTGGGTATATGGTATTCTAGGGAATCTCCTTTTGACTTGGTAGCATATTCGGATAGTGATTATGCTGGTGCTAGCTTGGACAGAAAGTCAACAACTGGAGGATGTCAATTCCTTGGGTGTAGACTTGTCTCATGGCAGTGTAAGAAGCAAACAAGTGTGGCAAATTCAACAACTGAAGCTGAATATATAGCTGCTGCAAGTTGCTCTAGTCAAGTTCTATGGCTTCAAAACCAACTTCTTGATTATGGGTACAATTTCTTAAACACTGTTATTCATATTGATAATAGTAGTACAATTTGTATTATTAAAAATCCAGTACAACATTCTAAAACAAAACACATTGAAATTAGACATCACTTTATAAGAGACTGCAATGAGAAAATGTTAATTCAAGTTCTTAAAGTTGCTTTAGAACACAACTTTGCAGATCTGCTAACAAAAGCTTTTGATGTTTCAAGGTTTCAGTACTTGGTAGCAAGTATTGGAATGCTTAATCTTTGAATTTTCAATCTAATGTGTTTTTGTAAATAAATTTTTGTTTCTGCTACTGGCTTTATATAATACTGCTGCTATTACAAAAAGTTTGTGCTGCTAGTACAAATTTAAAATGTGTTATTCATATAGTTGGTCTTATGATTTTTCTAATGCAAGACAAGTACTTTGTACTTTGTTCTTTTGTTTTTAGACTAACAATTTCAGGTATGAATATGTGAACACAAAGGAAATTTCAAGTGAAATGGAAGCAATAAAATGCTGATATTGGCTGCTGCCATATTATGTTTCTGATGGACTGAGTTTGGGAATTTAAAAATCCTTAAAACTACTTTCTTGAAACCTAGTTATGATATTTCACATTGAATTGATGACTTAGTTGATCAGATAGTAACTGATGCAACTCACTTTCTATCATTTTATACTTTTACGTATAATGTGCAAGTCTAAGGACATCTGATAGAAAGAACAGCTAGTAAAAGTGAATTTAACACTTGTGTTAGAGGTAACAATTAGTATGAGCTGGAAACCCTGTCAAGAAAGCCTTTTGAATAGGTTTATCTTTACACAGGCAGTTATTTATAACTGAAAACATTGGTTCTCACACAACCAGAGGTTGCTTTAAACCGAAATTTTGATTAAGTGTCTGTTATACACTTGATCCTTTCAAAATGGTTGAAAGCAGTATGATTTTTCAATTCTAAAATCATGAACATACTGCTATGTCAAACAATTTCTTAAAATGATTTTCAAGGATTCACAAAAATCATCCATTGATGGATCATGAATCAAATGTCCAATGAATCACCTCTCATAGGAGTTAACATACCTAGAAGTGATGAGGGCAGTAACTTAAACTCTTAAGGAATTGATGGCTTCATGTACAACATTGTCTGACAACAAGTTCTAAATGGCAGAGAACTGGGAAGCAGATTACCATAAATGGTAATGATACTGCTGGGTTTGATAAGAAGAAAGTGGAATGTTTTAACTGTCATAGGTTGGGACACTTTGCTAAAGAATGTAGAAGCCCAAGGAAGCAGGATAATAGGAACACATGGTATAAGCAAGAGAGGAAGAAGGAAGTACTGGTGGAAGAGCCAAAGGCTATGCTGGCTATTGATGGTATTGGATATGATTGGAGCTCTATGGCTGTTGAAGAGGAAGCACCACCAAATGCTGCTCTTATGGCCAATGAATTTGCTCTAATGGCCTTTTCTGATTCAGAGGTAGATGCCATTTCTACTTGTACTAATTCATGTCCTAATCTTAAAAATTATGAAGACATTAAAAAGAGATTTGATGCTTTTAGAGAAGAGTTAATTGATGCCCTTCATAATTTAGCTAATCATAAGAGATGTGTAGGAGTTCTAGAAAAAAAAATCCAACATTTTCAAAAGAATGAATCTACTTTTACTGATGATTTGAATGCTTTAAAAAGAAATGTAGAATTCAAGGATGAGTGTATTGTTATACTGAATGAGTCACTAGCAAAACACAAAAGAGAAAAAGAAAATGTTACTTTAACTGTAGATGCTTTAGCTCATGCCTCAGAAGGAGATAATAAGATCTTTGAAGCTCAAGTAAACAATAAGGTTAATTCAGGTGTAGGTTACAAATCTGTCCCTCCACCATACAGAGGTGTTCATTCACCTCCAGGTGTTGACCTTGCACACACAGGTTTAGCTGAGTTTCAAGAACCAATCATGGAATATGGTTCTAAGGCTAGTAAGAGTCTTAAGGTAGAAAAGATAAGTAAAAGTTTAGATAAAACTTTACTTTATCAGGACAAGGTGTCTTTTGTTAAGAAAGGAGATGCTATAGTTGTTGAGGATTGTACAACTGATAGTGATGATGAAGAAGAACAGGTTATGTCTAAACCTGAAGTGGTTAAGAAAGTAGGAACAAGTGTTCCTAAGATAGTCAAACACAATACTGATAGGCCTAAACCAAACATTAAGCATGTTAGGCAACCAGTTAGATATTGTGAGCAATATAGAACCACCAACAAGCCCAGAGGTAACCAAAGGAATTGGAATAACCTCAAGTCTAACCAATTAGGTGATGACTTTGCTTTTTATAACAAAGCTTGTTACACATGTGGTAGTTTTGACCATCTTGCAGCTTTCTGCAACCATTGGGTATCTGGTTATGAAAAAAATAGGGTGAATTAAAAAAGGCAAAATCCTCAAACTCACTTTCACTCTAAGTCTAAAAGTATAAAACCCTGAGCAGTTTCGACAGCAGTCTCTACTGCTAGGCAAGCAGTTTCAACTGCTAGACCATTTAAGACTGTTAACCCAAAATCAACAGTTAAAAGTGCAAAAATAATTTCAAAACATGCACCAAAAACTGTTACAAGGCCCATTCAATTAAAAGCAGTGGTCCAAAAACAAGTTTGGAAACCAAAGAGTAAAACTGCAAAGCCAACAGTTAAGACTGCTAAGAAAGCAGTTAGTACTGCTGCTTGGAAAAACAGGGCAAATGCTGTTAAGGCCTCAGCATGTTTGATTCTTAAATCCAATGTTGCATCAACTGTCCTTAAAAGATTAAATTACATTGATGCAAGAGGCAGATCCAAGTCAGTAATGGCTTGGATCCCCAAAAGAAACTAACACTCTTTTTCATGTGCAGGAACATTCAAGTGATAATCAAGAGGATCAAGGATACTCAGATAGTGGATGTTCAAGACACATGACAGGCAACATGTCTTATCTCTCAGATTTTGAAGCTTTCAATGGAGGATATGTTACCTTTGGAGGGGGTGTTCGTGGCAAAATTTCTGGTAAAGGTATAATCAAAACCGGAAATTTAGATTTTGAAGATGTGTTCTATGTAAAAGAGCTAAATTATAATCTTTTTAGCGTCTCACAAATGTGTGACAAAAAGAACAATGTTCTTTTCTGTGAGACTGAATGTCTTGTACTTTCTCCTGATTTTAAGATGCCTGATGAAAGTCAAGTACTTCTTAGAATTCCTAGAAAGGGCAATATGTACAGTGTAGACATGAAGAACATTGTTCCTAAAAAGAATTTAACTTGTCTTGTTGCAAAGGCCACATTGGATGAATCAATGAAATGGCATAGAAGGCTTGGTCATATTAATTTCAAAACCATAAATAAAATTGATAAGAATGGTTTGGTAAGAGGTTTACCTCACAAAAGATTTGAAAATGATCAAACATGCATTGCTTGTCTTAAAGGCAAACAACACAAAGCCACTTGTAAGCCCAAGATTTTTAACTCTATCAATCAATCATTGTTTATGCTGCATATGGACTTATTTGGACCTGTTTCAGTAAGGAGTATAATGCATAAGAAATATTGTCTTGTTATAACTGATGACTATAGCAGATTTACATGGGTTTTCTTTTTAGCTACTAAGGATGAGACATCAAGCATCCTTAAGGATTTCATTACACAGATAGAAAACCAAGTAGACAAGAAAGTGAAAGTCATTAGATGTGATAATGGGACAGAGTTTAAGAATAGAGTTATGGATGATTTCTGCAAACAAAAAGGTATTAGGAGAGAATTTAGTGTTGCTAGAACACCACAACAGAATGGTGTTGTTGAGAGAAAGAATAGAACACTAATTGAAGCTTCTAGAACTATGTTAGCTGATTCTAAGCTACCTATAACTTTTTGGGCTGAAGCAGTCAACACTGCTTGCTATGTCCAAAATAAAGTTTTAGTTGTACAACCTCACAATAAGACATCATATGAACTCTTTAATGGAAGAACTCCTGCAATAGGATTTCTTAGACCTTTTGGATGTCATATAACAATTCTCAATACCTTAGACCATTTAGGAAAGTTTGATGGTAAGGCAGATGAAGGTTTCTTAGTTGGATATTCTCTCAATAGCAAAGCTTTTAGAGTATACAACTTAACAACTGAGAAAGTAGAAGAAAATCTACATGTGGAGTTTTTAGAAAACAAATCCAATGTAGTAGGTCAAGGACCAAAATGGCTATTTGATCTTGAGTATCTAACCAATTCTATGAATTATGTGCCTATTGTTGCAGCAACTAATGATTTTGCAGGTTCACAAGCAACAAATGAGGCTGAGTTAGAAAATGATCAATCTGATGTCATAATGCCAATATGGTCAAGTGCAATTGTGGAATCAACTTCAACAACTGATGAATCTTCTTCTGGCAAGGCTAAAGAAGGTGTTGAAGGTGAAAGCAAGAAAGATGGAACTGAGAAACAAGACAGTCAAGTTAGCAGTTCAAAAGCAGTTTGTACTGCTGAGATAGAGCATTCAACTGCTGGCTCTTCAGAAACGAAAGAAGCAGAATTCTCAGATAATGAGGTGGATTTCAACAATCTTCCATCAAATTATCAAGTTCCTTCCACTCCACAAACAAGAATTCACAAAGTCCACTCCCTAGATAATGTGATTGGAGATGTACAGTCAGGTGTGAAGACAAGACAACAACTGATGTCTTCAGACCAACAAGGGCTTCTTGATGCCCTTTATGCTTCAAAGCAGCATGAATTTTCAAACTCTTGCTTATTTGTATGTTTTCTCTCACAAGATGAACCAAAGAACATTCTGAAAGCCTTAAATAATTCAAGCTGGGTAGAAGCTATGCAAGAGGAGCTTCTTCAGTTCAAGATTCAGAAAGTATGGGTGCTAGTTGATTTACCTAGGAATGCAAAGGTAATTGGCACTAGATGGGTTTTCAAGAATAAAAGGGATGAAAGAGGAATAGTGATTCGAAATAAGGCTAGATTAGTAGCCCAAGGGTACACACAAGAAGAAGGAATAGACTATGATGAGGTTTATGCTCCAGTAGCAAGGATTGAGGCAATTAGGCTGTTTATAGCTTATGCTTCATTTTTAGGCTTCACAGTCTACCAAATGGATGTCAAGAGTGCATTTTTATATGGAACAATTGAAGAAGAGGTGTATGTTTCACAACCTCCAGGCTTCATTGACCCATTACATCCAAACAAAGTGTACAGAGTAGTGAAAGCTCTATATGGCCTTCATCAGGCACCAAGAGCTTGGTATGCAACACTTGCTTCCTACTTATTAGAAAATGGATTTCAAAGAGGAAAGATTGATCAGACACTTTTCATCAAACAGCACAAGAAGGATCTTCTGTTAGTGCAGGTGTATGTGGATGACATTATCTTTGGATCTACTAGGAAAGAGATGTGTTTAGAATTTGAGAAACTTATGCATGATAAGTTTCAGATGAGTTCTATGGGAGAACTTACATTCTTTTTGGGTTTGCAAGTTAAGCAATCATCTGAAGGCATATTTATTAGTCAAGACAAATATGTTGCAGAGATACTTAGAAAATTTCAATTTGCTGATTCAAAAGTGGCAAGCACACCAATGGACTCTGAGAAGCACCTTCTGAAAGATGAAGATGGAGAGAGTGTGGATGTACACACTTACAGATCTATGATAGGCTCTTTGATGTACCTTACATCATCTAGACCTGATATCATGTTCCCTGTGTGTGTTTGTGTAAGATTTCAAGTAACTCCAAAGGTTTCTCATTTAACTGCAGTCAAGAGAATTTTTAGATATCTCAAAGGTCAACCAAGGTTGGGTATATGGTATTCTAGGGAATCTCCTTTTGACTTGGTAGCATATTCGGATAGTGATTATGCTGGTGCTAGCTTGGACAGAAAGTCAACAACTGGAGGATGTCAATTCCTTGGGTGTAGACTTGTCTCATGGCAGTGTAAGAAGCAAACAAGTGTGGCAAATTCAACAACTGAAGCTGAATATATAACTGCTGCAAGTTGCTGTGGTCAGGTTCTATGGCTTCAAAACCAACTCCTTGACTATGGGTACAATTTCTTAAACACTGTTATTCATATTGATAATAGTAGTTCAATTTGTATTATTATAAATCCAGTGCAACATTCTAAAACAAAACACATTGAAATTAGACATCACTTTATAAGAGATTGCAATGAGAAAAGATTAATTCAAGTACTTAAAATTGCTTCAGAATTCAATTTTGCAGATCTACTAACCAAAGCTTTTGATGTTGGAAGGTTTCAGTACTTGGTAGCAAGTATTGGAATGCTTAATCCTTAAAATTTCTAATCTTTGTGGTTTTTATATATGTTAAGGTTATACTGATATCTTTGAAAATTGATACTGTTAATAGAACAGTTAGTACTGCTAGTTCAAATTTTGTTTAAACAGTTCATACTGTTGGTCATATATTGATACTGCTATAAGACAAATGCTATGCATTTTGTTTCTTGGTTTTGGACTAACAATTTCAGGTATGAACTTTGAGCAATAAGGAAATTTAAAGTGAAATGGAAGCAGAAGAAAAGTGATTCCAGTTGCTTTCATAACAGGTTTATGATGGACTGAGTTTGGGAATTTAAAACTCCTTAAAACTTTTTTCTTGAAACCTGGTTATCATATTTCACATTGAATTGATGACTTAGTTGATCAGATAGTAACTGATGCAACTCACTTTCTATCATTTTATACTTTTAAGTATAATGTGCAAGTCTAAGGACATCTGATAGAAAGAACAGCTAGTAAAAGTGAATCTAACACTTGTGTTAGAGGCAACAATTACTATGAGCTGGAAACCCTGTCAAGAAAGCCTTTTGAATAGGTTTATCTTTACACAGGCAGTTATTTATAACTGAAAACATTGGTTCTCACACAACCAGAGGTTGCTTTAAACCGAAATTTTGATTAAGTGTCTGTTATATACTTAATCCCTTCAAAATGGTTGAAAGCAGTATGATTTTTCAATTCTAAAATCATGAACATACTGCTAAGTCAAATAATTTCTTAAACAAGGATTTTTCAAGAGATTCACAAAAACCATCCATTGATGGATCATGAATCAAATGTCCAATGAATCACCTCTCATAGGAGTTAACACACCTAGAAGTGATGAGGGCAGTAACTTAAACTCTTAAGGAATTGATGGCTTCATTTACAACATTGTCTGACAACAAGTTCTAAATGATGGATCAGATGATAAGGAAAGATATATTTTGATACATAGTGAGATCTTCCAAACAAGGGGAGGAAACAAAAGTTATTTGTATCTCAGGGGAGGTAACAATCTCATGGGAGGAAATAATAGCCCAGAAAAGGAATATAATCCAATGAAAGGAAGGAGAAGACAAGAGCATACAAGATGATGACATGGAGGTTGAATATGACAAGAACATTCCAAAGGAGAAAGTTCTATCTAGGTCAAACGAAGAAAAGTTTCAATTTCAGTTTACCACGTTTGTTCATCACTTGCAAAGGCATGCTGATAGATGATTTCATTTGTTGAAACAAGCATCCAAGATACACAGCATCATTGCCTCTTATAATTCCTCCATCCAAGGAAATTGCACCATCTTTTAGTCCAAGATTGGAGCAATGTGTTGATATTGTTAAAGTCAATGAACAAAGCAGATGAATTACTGAGAAGATATTTAATCTTGAAGAACAGAAGTATTTGAAAGATCTTCACAATCCATAATTTAATTCAGAAACATGTTGAAATGGATTCACAAGTTTAGGGGAGGATTGTTGGGAATTAAATATTCAAGAAGTTTAATATCGGATTCTATTCAAAGAAAAACATTAAGTGTGATTCTGCTGCTAGTGCATTTGGTTCCTGCTGCTAATGTTTGTTCCTGCTGCTAGAACATTTGATTCTGCTGCTAGCGATAAATGATTCTGCTGCTAGGCTTAGCATTCTGCTGCTGTTGATCCTGCTGCTAATGTACATTCTGCTGCTAAGTGGATAAGTATGAAAAGATATTATTTGTATTTTGGTCAACAATATACGGTAGATAATATCTTACCCCATGTGCTTAGTTAACAAGTTGTGTACACAGATACATGTTGTATCTTATGTACTGACACACTCAAGATAAGTTAACAAGTAGGTCGGCTAGACTTTAAGCAATATTGTAAAGATCTTCTTGGACTATAAAAGAAGATCTTAGTCAAGTGATATGTGTGTCCATGTGTGTTATTATTAGAACTCATATAACAGTTAAGACATAGAACAAACACAAGAATATCACAAGTTGTAAAAACATAAGATTCAAGGTCTTTGTAACCCTAGTGATAGAAAGATCACTCGTATTATTTTGAATAATATTGAATTGTTTTGGTGAAAAGCTTTCATTGTTCATTGTCATAGAACAAATCATAACCATTCCATTTCCGCAACACAAATCACCTTCTAAGTGTGGTTAAGTAAATTCCGCGTACTTAATCATATTAACTCAATATATCATACACACAAAGTCACAAGGTTTAACTACCTTAACCGTGTGTCGAATCCTATCAAGTTTTTGTCCATTTTTATACGTTTTCGTCCGTTTTTCTTTAATTTTTGTCCATTTTTTTTATCGTTTTTGTTCGTTTTTCTTACGGTTTTGTCCGTTTTAATTTGTTTTCATACTATTTTATCCGTTTTTATATGTTTTCACCCGTTTTCTTACGCTTTCACCCGTTTTTATCATTTTCGGCCGTTTTTCTTACGTTTTTGTCCTTTTCATCCGTTTTTTTCATTTTTCCTACGTTTTTGTACATTTTCCTACCTTTTTTTCCGTTTTAATAAGTTTTTATACATTTTCGCCCATTTTCGTACGCTTTCATCCGTTTTTATACGTTTTCGCCTGTTTTCTTACGTTTTTGTACGTTTTTATCCTATTTTCTTACGTTTTTGTCAGATTTTCTTACGTTTTTGTTATTTTTATACGTTTTTGTTCTAGTTTTTATACGTTTTCGCCCCGTTTTCTTACGTTTTCATCTGTTTTATTTCGTTTTTCTTACGTTTGTCCATTTTTATCCGTTTTTCTTACATTTTTGTCTGTTTTTATTTGTTTTTATACGTTTTCGCCTATTTTTTTTCTTCTGATTTTATACGTTTTTGTCTGTTTTTCTTACGTTTTTATACGTACAAAACAGGTAAAATGGACAAGAAATATAAAAACGGATGAAAGCGTCAGAAAATGGGCGAAGACGTATAAAAACGGATAAATACGCATGAAAACATATAAAAACGAATAAAAACATAAGAAAACAGACAGAAACGGAAAAAACGTATAGAAACGGAAAAAAACGTATGAAAACGAAAAAAACGTAAGAAAAACTGATAAAAACGGGAGAAAACAGATAAAAACGTAAGAAAACAGGCGAAAGCGTATAAAAACGGATGAAACTTATGAAAACGAAAAAAAATGGACAAAAACAAAAGAAAAATGGACTGAAACGGTTAAAAACGGACAAAAACGTAAGAAAAATAGGCGAAAACGATAAAAACGGATGTAAGAAAAACAGATGAAAACGGAAAGAAAGTAAGAAAAACAGACAAAAATGTAAGAAAAATGGACGAAAACGTATAAAATCGGACAAAAATTCGGCGAAATCGTATAAAAACAAATAAAAGCGGACAAAAATGTAAGAAAAGCGGACAAAAACGGATAAAAATGGACAAACGTAAGAAAACGAAATAAAACGGTTTAAAACGTAAGAAAACGGGGCGAAAACGTATAAAAGCGAACAAAAACGTATGAAAACAAAAAAAAAACGTAAGAAAAGCTGACAAAAATGTAATAAAAACGGATAAAAACGTACAAAAACAGGCGAAAACGTATAAAATTGGATGAAAGCGTAAGAAAATGGGCGAAAATGTATAAAAATTTATGAAAACGGAAAAAAACGTAAGAAAACGTAAGAAAAATGAACAAAAACGGATAAAACGGACAAAAACGTAAGAAAAACGGCCGAAAACGATAAAAACGGATGAAAGCGTAAGAAAACGGGCGAAAACGTATAAAAACGGATAAAATCGTATGAACACAAATAAAAACGGACAAAAATGTAAGAAAAACGGATAAAAACGGACAAAATCAAAAGAAATATGGACGAAAACGTATAAAAACGGGCGAAAACGTATAAATACAGACAAAAACGTATGAAAACGGAAAAAACGTAAGAATAACGGACGAAAACGTAAGAAAAACAGACAAAATCGTAAGAAAAACGGACAAAAACGTAAGAAAAACGGAAAAAACATAAGAAAAACGGACAAAAACATAAGAAATACAGACGAAAATGTATAAAAAAATAATATTAATATTAATAGTTAAATAAATAATTAAAAAAAAAGGACTAAATTTGTCAAACCTGGCGAAACACAAGGACTATTTGTGTAAGAAACTGAAAAGAAATATAGAAAAAGAAAAAGACAAGCGTATTTTAGTCATTTTATGTTGGTCAGGGACGATTTTTGCCCCAAAGTTTTCCCACATGGACGATCCTTGCACTTTCCAAACATTATGGGCGAAACTTGCAATTTGGCCAAACTTTAAGGACGATTTTTGCAATTTACTCTAATATAAATGTTGAAAAGGTGAATATAATTTTTTGTCCTAAAACTAGCTTGGTGGTTAAAGCATGATATGAAGATTTTGATGAACTCTACGAAAAAGGAACTCGTAGACGAGCGGAAATAAACCAGGGTTGTTGCAGCTCACAAGTGCAAGTAATGAACTTGTGGAGGGGAGAGGCAGTGTTGGTGGTGGTGTGGGGATGGGTAACATTGGTTGGTAGTGGTTGCGAGTCGTGAAGAAGATGAGTTTTTGTGGAGGGGAGAGGCAGTATTGTATCGTGCAAGTCTTTGTTACATGGGTTTATTTTTCGAAATCGAAATTAAATTTTATAAAAGTGTTTTAGTTTCTAAGAGAACCTTGATATTTGTATAAAAATTCTACTAAATCTGAGTTAGAATAGTCGTCTCACACCGAGTTTGGTACAAAAGTATTTGTGGTTTCGTATAATGTTTTGTGGTTTGAGAGCTTTTCTGAAACTTATTTGTGGTTTGATATTTATAAAGTTTTGTTGAAATGTTTGCCTCTAAAATTCCAACTTACACTTTGATGTATGAAAAGGACTGATTAGGTATTCTATTCTTCTTCTTGTGCTTCAAATAAGTCAAAATGCCATGGCTGTATTATGGCCATAAAAATGTTTTATTATGAATCAAATATTCCAGAAAATCACATATACAAATTATTACTAGTACTACTCGTGTAACAAAACGTTTAGCATTTGTACGTTTCAGCTCACGACGTTACGTATAAAAAGATCCTAATATGTGTCCTTCGCTCTTGTTTTTTTTGGTTTCGTCTCACACCGTGTAAGTTGGAATTTTGACTTATTTTTGAAATATTTTGTTCTTCTAGTTCAGTTAAAGGATCACGGTTCCGTTCGGTTTGGTTTGGTCTTCAAATAAACCAAGATTGTTTTTTTGAGAAACATGACCGATAAGTTTTGCTTATTTTTGATTATTTATTTATTTATCTATTTATTATTATTATTATTATTATTATTATTATTATTATTATTATTATTATTATTATTATTATTATTTATTTATTTATTTATTTATTTTTTCCGGTTTAGGTCATTTTAATTGTTTAGACTTGGGTCAATTTAGCCCAAGAAGTATTCTTTTGCTCAATTTAGCCCAAGAAGTATTCTCTTGCTCACCTTATTGTGTTCTCTCATCTATAGTGAAGTTCTTGTTTATTAACTTCAAAAAGAGATTAATTAATACGGTGTTCCATATAGCGGTACACCACTGAATTAAAATATCTTATTACGAATCAATAATTAAAGAATCATGTGGATCCAAATAATTGCAATAAAAGAATATATCTTTAAAAATAGCCAAAAGGCAATTTATAAAGTTTTGTTGAAATGTTTGCCTCTAAAATTCCAACTTACACTTTGATGTATGAAAAGGACTGATTAGGTATTCTATTCTTCTTCTTCTTGTGCTTCAAATAAGTCAAAATGCCATGGCTGTATTATGGCCATAAAAATGTTTTATTATGAATCAAATATTCCAGAAAATCACATATACAAATTATTACTACTCGTGTAACAAAACGTTTAGCATTTGTACGTTTCAGCTCACGACGTTACGTATAAAAAGATCCTAATATGTGTCCTTCGCTCTTGTTTTTTTCTTCAAAATTAAGCAAAATGACAGTATAACAATCCATTTTCTAGACAGATTACAATGTTGTTAAACTCAAGATGCTAAAAGTCATTATAGTACACGAGCAAAAATCTTGCAAGAAACCGTTCTAGCTAGTCTCAATCTTGACGATGATGGTAATAGTTATAAACTTATACATAACTTAAATCGTAACACAACTAACGACCACACGTGATCAAATGTCATGAGAGTATGGTTTAACGAACAAAAGTTATAAGCAATAATTCTTTTAGGAATATAAGAAAAGACTTTACGCTTCCCCTGATTAAAAGTAAACAAGCAATTGTCCAAAACAAGAATAAAAGTTCGTTTTTGACAACCAAAGTCATTAAGGATTTATTTTCTTTCTACGTTAACCCTGACTATGTTATCGTTGCCTACGTCCACGGTCCACACTCCAAAGACCGGCAAGTTTAATAGTGACAGCGGGAAAAAAGCGTGTTATTGCTTGACATAAAATTCGGTCTTTTTGTTCATAGACCTCCCCTTATACCAACAAGTTCTTTACTCGGTTCCAAAACGAAAATTTATAAAAGACAAATATACAGATTATCATCAAGTCACGCATAGATGTAAACAACACGATTGTAGCATATTTTTTTGGTTATTTGCTACTAGTACTCTTATAAGATCATACTGCGCATCTTGTAATAACCGGTGTTCTATCCTTCTATAACTTTTCTATTCATAAAGACACCATTCTAGAGCCGAAAATTATTCATAAATCACACTAGTCTCATATTTTAGGTGCACATCTGTAAACTAATATACATTCGATGAATCAAGATTTATTATAATTATAATAATTAAGATATTACTGGTAGCAATATATTGTGGCAAACAAGAGAATCAGTTAATTGGTATTGTGGGCTCCTTTGTTTGCTTAAGGAAATGGGTTATGTGATGGGGATGAAATGTGAGTATACTTTCTAGTTTAATGACATCAAGTTTTGTTTCATTAGTTCAGGGTTACTTTCTTGGTTCTTTCAGTTCCCCACACATGTGCAAATGGGGTACAATTTGTCATATCAAAGAAAATTCCTTGTAACAATCTATGTATAGTATTTCATAATGATACATTTGTTCTATTGTTGGGGTGCCCAAAGGAGCGAGTCATTGACCCTCAGCGATTTTCAATTTTTCTGTCACCTCAGTTTTTTCTCTCCTACAACTTACATACGACTTTTTAGACACAGTAAGGCGACCGATATCTTTTTTTCTTTTCCTTTTTTGTTTCAACTTTTTTTAACAACAAAATTAAATTTCATTAATAATAAAAACCATTACGTAAAATTCAAATACATTTAAAAACATTACAAATAAAACTTCAAATTTTCAATAAAATTTAAGTTACTTATTAGTTATATGTAACTTATTAGTTATTTATAAATAAGTGACAACAAAAACAAACTTCAAAGGCTTAAAGTGCAACTTAGTTATCTATAAAAGAAAATAATAATAAAAATCAACAAAAGTCGCATCTTCTTCCTAAGACCATGTGTAGTGGGGAGGAAAGGAGAGTGGGGGGTTGTTCGACACGTGGCATGTGGGGTAGGATGGGGCTTTGTTGAAAAAGTGGTGTAATGGAGAGTGGGGGGTTGTTTGACACGTGGCAGTACTTTTTTATTCTTTTTTATTTTTTTTAATAATAAAAACTAATTAATAATAGTAAATAATATAAATAAAAATACAATTTTATTAAAATAAAGTCTAAAACATTACAATAAAAAAAAAATGTCACACATAATTTAAAATAAAACCATTACAAATAAAACTAAAATTACAATTAAAAAAACGAAATCTACTAATCATCGGAATCGTCGTTAACGTCATCGTAATTGTTGTAGTTCTCCTCCTCCTCATCGGACAACATTTTTCGGTTAACCCACGCTTCCTCAATCAAATCCGCCAATAGTGCGTGGTGACTCACGTGGCTTCGTACGTAGGCCGCGTGTTGAACGGCTTCTTCGGGGGTTAATCCCGGCAGTGGTTCGTTTTCTTCGCCCGGGTGATTATCTTGACAAAAGGCCCGTCCTTCGTCCTCTAATATCATGTTGTGTAGAATGAGGCACGCACGCATAACATCCTTAATCTTATCCTTCGTCCATAAACGACAAGGATTCGCCACAAGCGCGAAACGTTTTTTGAGAACACCGAAACATCTTTCTATGTCCTTTCTTGCCGATTCTTGTACTTTTCTCCAGTTATCTTTTTTAGGATCGATCGGCTATGACATCGTTTTCATGATGAACGAGTATTCCGGGTATATACCGTCACCCAAAAAGTAGCCACCTGGATGGAAGTTGTCATTAGCATAAAAACCAAGAGACGGCGCGGGTACCTGAGATGATGTCCTCGAGGACGGGTGATTGCTCTAAAATGTTGATATCGTTAAGAGAGCCGGGGACACCAAAGTAAGCACTCCATATCCATAGATCGTATGAGCAAACGGCTTGAAGAACCAGCGTTGGACCTTTGTGGCTTCCCCCATGGTATTGACCTCGCCAAGCAGTTGGACAGTTAGCCCAGGCCCAATGCATGCAATCTATACTACCCATCATACCGGGTATGCCATGAACCTCTTGGTGCACATCGTATATTTTCATCAAATCACTTTTTGTCGGCTTTCTTAAATACCTCTTCTCGTACAAGGTTTTAATTCCTATTATATAAGAATAACAATAAATATATAACTACATAAATATATAAGAAAAAAAATTAAATTTATACGAAAAAAATTAAATATATAAGAAAAACAATAAATATATAAAATATTTTTTTTTACCTATTGTAAAATGCTCAAGTGTGTCCCGACACGTTTTGTCCGCCATCTTTAAATACTCGTCGTTGATGTCGGTGGAGACACCGTAACCGATCACCCGCATAGCAGCTGTGCACTTTTGTATCGACGTGAACCCCGGGGTACCCAATCCGTCGGGTTTTTGTTTAAAGTAATCGAAATGCGCCTCCAAATCATTTGCGATACGCAAAAATAACCGTTTGCTCATTCTAAAACGGCGCCTAAATGCTCTGTCATCGTACGTTGGCTCCGTTGGGTGGAAATAATCTTTCATCAACCTTTCGTTGGCCTCAAAACGGTCTCGATAAACTTTTGTTCTTCTTCGGATCGTTTTTGGTGGGTTTTGAGCGACGTACGTAGCTACAGCCCCAGCAGTAAGAGACACCGCTTCTAGTTCTCGGTCGGAGAAATCGTCATCCGAACTAGTATCAAAAATATTAAAAGACGACGAAGGAGAACCCATTGAATAAAAACGTGAAAGATTGTATAAAATTTGTTGAGAGTGGATTGTGTTTGAGATTATTGTGGTGTAAAATACATATGTTTTTGTGTGTATATATAGTGAAAAATGAAGGAAAAAACAAATAAAGGAGCGTTGCATTTATTTTGTTACCATTGGTTTGACTATTGCAACGTTCGAATCAGAAACAAGGACCAAATTTGGAGCGCTGTCAGAACAGCTTGGAACGCAAATTATAAGCCAACAGCGCCCTCTGTTTTGGGAAGGAGGGCGCTGTTGGGCTAAAATTTGGGTGCATCCACGCCCACTACGGACGGTCTAAGTGCAAACTTGCAACATCAAAACAAAGTAAATATTGTTCTTTTATGTTTAGGCTGCAACATAAATACACAAAACAAAACAAATTAAAAAGGAAAAAGAAAAGGGAGAAGTGTGTAATATGAGTTTTTGTTTGTTTGTGTTTCGAGGGTCGAGCAGACGGCTGAATGATGGTGACTGATCTACAGCGACCAACACACTGCAATGGTGCCGACCCAGTCGACGGAGGGGTGACCCACATGGTCGACCGACCATTGTGCCCAGCCTTACATTGAAATATTCTTTAAATTTGTCCCTTCACTAACCCTAAGGGCGCAGTCTAATTTTAAGTATTTGGAAATCCCATTGAAAGGTACTAAATTCAAATCCCGATAGCTATGAACATTTTGGGCCAACTGCCCACCGTGCAATCCACAGTTATAGAAAACTAGTGATTCACTAAACACCTCTGATGCGCCACCTTCCAAACACGGTACTGCAACATTAAGGGTGTTTGGTAGCACCAGTTGCCAAACACCTCTGATGCGGCATAAGGGTGTTTGGTAAAGGTGCAGAATCAACCTAACACCCTTTATGTGGTGTTTAGTTAATTATAAAAACCCTTTTCATGATTTTGATACTAAACGGTTCATTTTTGTAACTACACAGTTGGAAATGCTTAGATTGTGACATGAGCGACATGAGGGAGTGAGTACTTCGACTAGGCCTCCGATGACTGATGCAGAAATTGTGGCCCATGTGTTAGGAGGTAAAAAACGTGGACATTACCAGACATGGGTCAACAGTTAGCGGGTATGAGCTTAAGATCAAACATGCATTCACAAAGCCATATGTCATTGTCACTAGGGGCGGACCCAAGACATTAAGTCACCTGGTGCATAATTTTTTTATAAAGAAAATATAATTAAACAAGACATGTATTTATGTGACACAAAATTTCATGACCATGTCCATTTCTCCTTTCGGAGAAATCAATATTTTTAACAAAAATTTACATTAGACGACAAATATCCATCGGCTTCCCGTGAACCCCCGGTAACCCCCCTAAGTCTTCTTGTGATTGTCACAACAAGTTGATGATATTGTGAGGGAAAGAACTGAAAAAGCGGAGCAAGATGTCGCGCAAGCTAGAGGGACGACCGATGCAGCACAAGCAACACTCACTCAACTTATGACTTACTTGAACAGTCACCCATATTTTGATATATCGTTGTTTTTATCCTCCCCAAGCGGGAATAATAACGACGATAATACTAGGTAGGGATTATATATATTTGTCTTGGTGTTTGGTTTGGATTTTAACTTTAAACTCTTGGTATATCTATATTGCATATAATGGAGGAAGCTCATTTTCTCCATTAAATGACAAACAATCTTATTTTTAAGGAATACAGATTAATATCCAATATGTACAACTGATTAATGCTATACATTAAACAATAGTTCTTTTACACACAATTATTTAAAACATTCATTAATGTAACTTTAATGCCAAATTTTTGTTTTGTTATGGACATTTAAATTTTTTTAAAATTACATATTACCCCCTCCGTCCCATAATAATTGCCCACTTTTACTTTTTTGAGTCTTTCTTATTCAACTTTAACCATTAATATTTTTATTTGTGTTATATAATATACTTGATGAAAATTATATCAATGAAAATACATTTAAAACCCAATCCATTCATATATTTTTCATCAAGTATTATATTACAAAAATAAAAATATTTATGGTCAAAGTTGAATAAAAAAGACTCAAAAAAGTGAAAGTGTACAATTATTATGGGACGGAGGTAGTATATAAATATAACATTTGTGAAAGAAAATTGTGTGGAGGAGTGCTCTAGCATGCGATTTGTTGGGAATTGAAGCATCCAAGAGTTGCTGCTGCTCATATTGTTAAGACTGCTATAAGGAATTACAACTGCTCAGGTGTTTAAAAGGAAAATACTCTAAGTGTTTTACTACTACTAGTGAAAGATTTAAGACTGCTGGTAATGCTGCTGAATTTCAAAGAAATACACCAAGTATGTTAGTGCTGCTGGAACAAAGTTAGTGCTGCTAGTACTAACTTACCACTGCTGAAGAGTTAAAGCTGCCAGAGTTATTATTACTACTGCTAGAGTATTTAGTTGATACTGCTTAAGAGATATACTTGTATAGTCGGTTAGATAATTATAGAAAAGATTCATTAAAGATTTATCTTGTATAGAAAGTTATTGTAAGCCGACTAGGACTCCTTAGCCTATAAAAGGAGGTCATAGGGCATAAAGTTTGATATACGTTTTTCATAGAATTTCAAGGTTGTAAACCCTAATACTGTTGAGTATTCGTATTATATCAATAATATTGAAGTGTTTTGTTTGATACAATTGTGTTCTGTGTTTACTTTTATATTGCTATAAAGTTCTTCTTAAGATCAAATACAAGATTCCGCATTGTGTTTGATAAACTTCAAGACAGTTTCTATACTTAGTTGTTTTAGATTTATCTAAGATAACTAAACCTTACAAGCTAAGAAATTCGATCAAGTGTATTGCTGGGTGTAGGACCTTAAAGATAACAACTTTATCACTATATAAGCACGGTATGAATGGTGGCAAGAGATTAGTATGCGTTTTAGAGAGAGAAAATAGAGAGATAAACAAGCGAGAATTGTATTAATAAAACACACACTTGCACACTCAAGCACACACCTCAAATGTGTCATTTGAGGTGTTTATATAGTAACATTAAAATGCCCTAATGGGCTTGGCATGGGCTTCGTTTGGTTTGTGGATTGGGCTTGGATTACATTAAACATAAATAGATTATCTTATCATAACTACTAACCTATTAGCTTAGCCCAATCCACGAGCCCATCGACTAATCTATGACATTTTCTATAACGTCTTACAAAGTTCCTATAACTAGAATGACCGCCACTTTTCATTAATGCTAAAAATCTCCCCCTAAGGGGTGGTCATTCAAAAGATGCTCCACGTGATTAGGTCTTCTGTCTTCTTTGTCTTGAACTTTGTGGGTCGTCATAGAATAATCTTTAGTCTTTGTTCCTTCATGCTTTGTGATCTTTGATTAATTACTTTTGTTCGTTCTTGCCTTTGATCAACATCTTTACAAGTTTTCCGTGTCGTCTTTTCCAACATACTCATACTTTTTGGTAAGACTTTGAACTTCATACTTATGTCTTCCTCAAATGATTCATGAATTTGTTCTTTACTTCTTGATTATCTCTTTGAATTTGACATAACTCATTGTCTTTAACTTGATCCATTTGTCTAGAACGTTCTTCACTTGAGTTTGTTAAGGATGAACTTCATAAGTATGAGTATGTGGAGGTGAAGATGTTTGATATCTGAAATGATGGTGGTAAACGGCATTTCCTCCAAGGGACTATCATCAGTGCCCACATAAAAATGTTAGATGAAATCAGCAATCGATCATCGTGGACTTTTCTTAGAGAATAGACCGCTACGATTGTTTTACTGATGAATGTCTTGATTTCATTCACCTTGATAGATAAGGAAAGATCCATAGATCTCATAAAAGACTCTTATAAAACATGTGTCCTTTTTGGCGAACACAAGTGTATGATGTTGGAAGTGTATCTTAAGAGATCTTTTAATGAATCTCATGGCTCTGGACTCGATTAAGTGCGTTTTGGTTTTAGTCATCGAAGGCATGGAGCAGAGGGCCTCTTTTTCAATATCAACACATCTCGGAGTGAGAGGTCGATAGATTATGCAAGGTTCTCTGTGAGAAATGAAACAAATATCTTTTAAGAGATATCTGAGTGGCTAGGGGGAGTTGTGCAGCACATCACTGGGTCCATGACGTCTTGTCTTCAATACCGGTATCATTTTTGTGATAATTGATAGTAGATGTATTGACCCGGTTTCTGCCCTAAGTTTTCATGGAGGGCTAGTTCTTTTCACCCTTTCATAAACTTTTCTTTTTAATTCTTCAACCCCTTCTTTCTCCTTTCACCACTTTACTCCCTTTTTCAATCATACCTAAGGACTTCTAATTCTAATCTATTGGAATTGTCCTTGGGTAGATCCCTCTGGCTCTGGCGGATCATAGGACATAAAACTAACCATAATCACCTTATTACTCCATGATTATCCTAGGCTCATTGATCACACGCCATAAAACCTTTTGTAAAATCTCTCAAAGTGTTCATGATTATAAAACACATTTTTGTTAACACTTCGAAAGTTTTGCATTTTCGAAAATACTCCCCCTTCATATGTGCTCATAAGTTTTTAAGATAGATTTACACATGTTGGGTAGAGTTTGCAGTTTTTGAATTGATCGATTTTTAGTGAATTTGACCGATTCGAGACACGCTTACATCACTAGTTAGACTAGCTTGAAATTATTACCCGTCCTGGTCAAGTTCAAATAAAGTCTCTTGAGACGGTACACTCTACTTAGAAAAGTCCTATTCGAGACACACTTACAACACTGGTTAGACCAGCTTGAAATTATTACCCGTCCAGGACAAGTCTTTTCGATTACTGACATTTAAGCTTCGTCAATTCGTTGGTTATATCCGAGTCGAGCTCACATGAGATTCCGTCATGATCACTTTTTAATCTCATTTCTCCCTCTAAAAAATAGCATATCCATGGTATTTTTGATACCGATTGATTAAAACCTTTGTTTTTGGATAACTTATGGGGAGAAACGGATGTGTTTTTTTTTAGCATGAACTTTTTGGAACATCTTTTTCTTACTCCCCCTAAAAAATAGAACATTTTTAATAAATATAAGCTTTTAAGGATTTTGAATAGATTTTGCTCAAAATTAAGAAGTTTTTGATAAGTTTTACGTGAAGACTTCTTATTTGTTAGGAATGTCGCACTGAAACTTACAACAGGGTCCTTTCTTTACAAAGAACGGATTATGCACTATTATGTGTACATAAGCCATAATGTTTAAGTCCGGGTTGTAAGCTGAAATACTTACAAGCCATAATTTTAAGCGCGGGTTCTGAGTTGAGTGCATCAGAAGCCATTATATTGAAGGACAAATCCTAAACTGAGTGTTTATTAGTCATTATGAGATCAGATTAGAAAACAACCTTTGGAACCCATTTAAGCACGGCGCCAACGGGTTTACCATATTTTGAAATCCATTTGTAAGTTGTGTCAATCCGATACAAAGAAGTTGAATTCCATCGAGGACTGCAAACCGGTTTTTCATTTTGAAATAACACTCGTGGAATCAACGATGATTTAAAACTCTTTTTCTTGTGAGAATTGTTTGAGAAACCCGATGTCTCTCTTGGAGTTTTAAAACTTGAAGAAGAAGTTTTTCATCCATTGTTGAAACCCGGTGTTTCATTTCGAAAGTTCGTTTTTGAGATGAATGGAAACCTTCCGGAATTTGAAATTTTCAAAGCAGATCCATTCTTTTGTTGTAGCGGAAGCATTTCAGAGTTTGAATATTTCAAAAGTTTTGAACGACTTTGCACTGGTTTCCACACTTTCTTTACCGGTGTAAAGCGAGAGTGTGGAGTTTGAAAACCTTGATTCTCTTCTTTTGAAGTATTTGACCTTGAAAACTTTTGAGGAGTGATTGTTTTGGAAAAATTTAGTCTCTTTGAACACTTCCTTCCTTTTTGCAAAGAATATGTCGTAAATTGAGAAACTTTTTTCGAAAATGGTTTTGAAGATTCACCCATGTAAACCTTCTCCTAAACACTTACTTTTGGTGTTGACTTGTTTGAAATATGAGATTTGACTTTTGATCGATTAAGATCATCAAACTTTGCTTTTAAGGCATTGTATGACGTTCTCAAATCATTGTATTCTTTTTGAATCATAAGATGATCTTGTGATGCCAGTTTTTCATGTAAGGAAACATTTTGATCTTCAAGATGTGCAAAATATTTTTCATATTTGTCTGTTTCAAATGAAAAATTGGTTTTGGCATCATCAAAATATTTGGCTTGTTGTGCTAAGATCTTTTCCAAATCAACAACTTTCTTTTGAAGCACACAATTTTCTTTTTCAAAACGATGATTTGTTGCGATCTGAGAGTCAGATTTGTTTGAAATTTGATTATGAACTCTTGATCGTTTGATTGAATCAAACAAGTTTTTGTAAGTCTGTTTCAAATGCTCATTTTCTTTTTGTAATGATGCTATAGCATGTTCCAATTCAATATTTTTTGTATCAAGTTCCTCAAAATCAAACTTGATTTTGGCATCATCACAATTTTCTTCAAAAATCTTTTCTTTTCCTTTAAGCACCGTTGTCAAAGAGTTTTCAGAAGACATTTTCTTTTCCTGTAGTTTTAGTTGGAAAGAAATACTTTGTGCTTCGAGTTTTGTTAAATCTTTCTCAAACTGAGCAGTTCTTTTTGACAATTCTTCTTTGACTTCAGCTGCTTCTTTTGAAAGGTCTGTGATTTTCTTTTTGAGACAAAGATTTTCAGATTTCATAGAAGATATTTGTTCAAAATTCACATTCTCATACTCATGGCTGACACACACTGACTTGAATGACTCTATTTGATTTGTGAAAAATTCTTTTTGAATATCAAGTATTAAGCATTTTTCATCAAATTCGTCTTCAAGAGAATGGATGTACTTTAAATCTTCTCTCATTTCAGTGACAAAATACTTTTAAAAGTGATCAAAACTTAAGTTGATATCTTTCACACGAGGTTCAATCTCATCTTTTAAAATCTTACAGACTTCTATTTTTAGGCGTGAATCCGATGAAAGAAGATTAGAGTAATCATTATTGGTGTATTGTTGCTTAACACAAATGACTTTTAACGTTTGCTCAATGTGATGTTTAATATTACAAAACTGTTTTCTTGCTTTATTTTGCCATAACTTAGCATCATAAGTAGCAAGTTGAGCTTCTTTGAAATATCTTTTCACATTTGTGTCTTTTCTTTTCAAAGTTCCTTTTGGTATATTTGTCAATTGTGTACAACCATACACAAAGTCGTGGTACGAGAATGCGGTTTTTCTTTGTTTTACTTTCAAACGTTTTTCCTCTTCACATTTTAAAATATCTTGAGACACAAACAGAAGGTCAGTTGACAAATCATTTCCCATATTTTCAGCGTTATACCAAATAGGTGTCAACTTTTGCACTTTGTTTAAAAAACAAGGTTTTTCAGTTTCCAAATTATTTTCCAAATGAGCAACATTCTCAAAACCAAGTCCGGATTTTCCGTGATTAACGTCCTCATCTTTAGGAAGCATCATTTGAAAAGTTTGAACAGGTTGTCCTGTTTTTTGAAGTTTTGCTTCAAGATCGTTTGCTCGTTTCATTAACTCTTGTTTTTTATTCTCAAGTTTTGTTTTAACAATCTCAAAATTTGAAGTGGTTTTCTGAAGCTTTGAATTTTTACTTTTTAAATCAGAGATCTCTTTTAAAAGCACTTCAACCTTTCTGTTGTTAAGTACCATTTGTTCATCCAGTTTTTGAATGAAACATTTTTCACGAAAAACAGCTTCTCTATAACCAACTTCAAGTTATTATTTTTGTTTTAAACGGAGTTTGACAGACTCTCCGTTCATTTCATACTTCCGAGCTTGAGATTTAAGGTTTGAGATTTCAATTTCAAGTTCAGCTTTCTTTTTTTTGGTTATATTTTCAAAACCTTTTTCCATTTCCTTAAATCTCTCAAGCTCTTTGGTGCTTGCTTAGCTTCGCGATTGTCTTCTTTGAACTTATCAAGTTCATGTTTGAAATTATTGATTAATGAAGCAAATAAGGCACGATCTTGTTCATAAGTAGATCCATCCTGGGCAAGCTCACCTCCATTAGGATCCATATCTGGAGTTGTAGAAGTGATATTACTATCAAACCGTTCCACCACATATGTGTCGCTTACGGACTCAGGATGCGCAGGATGTGTCTTATCATGAGCAAACACATTATCGAACACAACAACATTATCATTATCGTTTGAATGTTGTATCGTAGCCAATATCTCTATGTCAAATGAAGGTCTGATATGATCATCCTCGGTATCCCAAACAACTTCATTCCTGTGTATACCATCAGCATCCGAATCATACCTTGGACTGCTGCTTTCATCCTGTTGTTCTGAAGATGTATCACTTTCCATGAAAACCAAACGAGCATCTGATGCTTCACCGTCATTGACTGTTTCCTCTTCTGTTTGTTCATCTTTGTCTGTCTCTCTTTCATTCACCTCGGCTTCCTTTAACAGCATTTCCCTTTCAATTAGCTCTCTTTCTTTTAACTGCATATGTTTTTCAATTTGCTCTCTTTCCCGTTGCTGCTTCTCAATTTTATTTAACTCAGGTTCCTCTGCATCAAGTATCTTTTCGAGTTCACCCATTTTATTGATGCATTTAATTCTGAAGGTCATATAGCTTACCCAAAATCTTTGGTAAAACACATCGATAAACTCTGACTAGTTCAATAACCAAGGGTTAAATATACTCAGAAGTTGAGTTTTGATCACTTTAAGAGCTTCCTTGCAGTTACGCGTATAAAGTTCTTCTTCATTAAGTAGCTTTTCAAGTTGATTCAAGCTTTGGATGAGTTTTTCTTTGAAATGATGAAATTGGACTCTGATGAAGTATTCAAATGCCTGATCGAACCTTGGTTCATATCCTGATGTATTTATGACCTTCTCCACCTGTGACTTGAATACCTTAAACGGTTTCTTTGAATCTCTCTCTTTCATTTGCATTTCCTTTTCCATTAAGTTATGATGTGTGATAAAGTTGTTCTCGGATCGTTTCAACGATAAAGGAGTTGTGTTTAGTGAAAGTAAAGTTCCGTTATTGTAGTGAAATTTTGGTCTAGAAAACTTAAAGTCTTGATAACTTCCATTTGGAGGGGATTTGGGCCTCGAAGGTTGGGTTGACTGAACTTTAGTTCATTCAACGTGTCGTTCTCCTCGTTCTCACGGTCGTTTTGATAGGTTATGGGCTGAAAACGGAGTTACAGTTCAAAAGTTATAGTCGTTTGAAGTTTGGTCCTTAGTCGTAAACTGAGTCCTTACTCATAAACTCTAGTCTTACGCGTAAACTTTGATCTTACGCATAAACTTTGGTGTTACGCGTAAACTTTGGTCTTACGCATAAACTTTGGTCCTTACGCGTAAAGTTTGTCCTTACTCGTAAGATTTGGTCCTTACTCGTAAGATTTTGAAATAGTGTCTTACTAACTTGTCCAAACTAGCGAGATTTCACAAGTCGAAGTATTCCACAAACTTATCCAAGTTAGGGAAGTACTGAGTAATCCTTGATGCACAAAGACTCTTCAACAGGTGCTTACTCGTAAGATAGGTGCTTACTCGTAAGATTGGTGCTTACGCGTAAGATTGGTACGAGTAAGATTGGTGCTTACGAGTAAGATTGGGGTTTTACTAATAAGCTTACTCGTAAGATTGGTGCTTACGAGTAAAAGTGGTGCTTACGAGTAAGATTGGGGTTTTACTAATAAGCTTACTCGTAAGATTGGTGCTTACGAGTAAAAGTGGTCAGATTTTTGAAAATCGAAAAAAAACCCACTTTTTGACCTTTTTGAACCGTTCTTTTTGCCAAATCTCAATTATAATCACTAAAACTTTAATAAAGACAACAACTTTAACATGAAAACACGTAAAAATCAAAACTTTTTGAAGAAAAAACTCACGTTTTTAACAAAAAAACGCAACTTTTATGCAAAGTTTTGACAAAAAACGATTTCCACACACTCCTAAATCATTGTTAGGCGATTGATACCACTTGTAGGACCTTAGATATCAACTCTATCACATATATATGAAGCTTTGAAAGACACGATATGGTGGTACAAGAGTATGTGTATGTCGTATGTATTAGAGAGAGAAGAGAGAAAGAAAGAGAGAATTTCATATATAAAACACACACTTACACATTCAAAGCACACACCTCAAATGTGTCATTTGAGGTGTTTATATAGTAAACATAAAACACCCTAATGGGCTTGGCATGGGCTTTGTTTGGTTTGTGGATTGAGCTTGGATTACATTAAACATAAATAGACTAGCTTATCATAACTACTAACCTATTAGCTTAGCCCATTCCACGAGCCCATTGACTAATCTATCACATTTTCTATAACGTCTTACAAAGTTCCTATGAATAGAATGACCGCCACTTTTCATTAATGCTAACACTGGGATCAACAAGTGGTATCAGAGCTTGTGATCTAGAAGCTGTGATAAAGAAGAACCTATTTAAGCTCAAAGTTGTTCAGATCTTACAGAAGACATGGATTCCGAATCTACACATATGATTACTGCATCAAAGGTTCCAATGCTCAAGTCTGGTGAATATGAACTATGGAGAATGAGAATAGAACAACACATTTAGATGGTTGATTATTCTCTATGGGAGGTTATAGAGAATGGTGATTCATTACCAAAAACTGAAGTCTCTGCTGCTGGTGTTAAGACTATTGTGCCTATTAAAACTACTGAAGAGAAGGCACAAAGAAGATTGGAGGTTAAAGCTAGAAGCACTCTCATGATGGGCATTCCTAATGAACATCAGTTGACTTTCAATCCTATCAAAGATGCTAAGTATTCCCTCCGTCTCATATTAAGTGTCCACTTTTCAAATGCACAAAGTTTTAGGAAATTCCACTAACTACACTCTCCACCAATCAAATATCACTATTACCCACTAAAGTCTCTTCTCATTGGTTGAAAATATTCCCTGGACACTTAATTTGGGACATCCCAAGATTCCATTATGGACACTTAATATGGGACGGAGGTAGTATTTGTTAGCAGCTATTGAGAAGAGATTTGGAGGGAATGCTGCTACTAAGAAGACTAGGAAGAATCTTTTGAAGCAACAATATGAGAACTTTGCTGCTCCAAGTTCTGAGAATCTTGATCAAACCTTTGACAGACTTCAGAAACTTGTCAGTCAATTAGCAATTGTGGAAGTAATAATTCCCCAAGAGGATATAAATCCGAAGTTTCTAAGAAACTTGTCACCAGAATGGCATACACATACTGTGGTGTGGAGAAAGAATGATGATCTAGATACAATGAGCATAGATTATCTGTACAACAATTTAAAAGTGTATGAACTTGAAGTAAAAGGGTCATCTAGTTCATCTTCAAGCACACAAAACTTGGCTTTTGTGTCCTCCTCCAATAACAGTTCTGGCAGTACTAGTGAAGCAGTTAATACTGCTCATGGAGTTAGTACTGCTGGTACTCAAGTTAATAATGCTAGTTCTACAAACTTTGATAACTTGAGTGATGCTGTTATATGTGCTTTCTTGGCTGGTCAAACTAACAGTTCTCAGATTATACATGAGAACTTAGAACAGATTCATCCAGATGATCTTGAAGAGATGGACTTGAAGTGGCAGATGGCAATGTTGACAATGAGGGCAAGAAGATTCTTGAAAAAAACAGGAAGACAGCTCAAAGTCAATGGGCAGGACAACATGGGGTTTGATAAGTCAAAGATAGAATGCTATAATTGTCACAGAAAAGGACACTTTACAAGAGAGTGCAGGGCACCAAGAAGTCAAGATTTCAAGAATGAAGAAAGCTCAAGGAAAGCTGTGTCTGTGGAACCCACAAATTCTACAGCTTTGGGTTCTTGTGATGGTTTGTGTGGATATGATTGGAGTGACCAAGCTGTAGAAGGAGCAAACTTTGCACTCATGGCCTATTCTTCTTCTTCATCAAGTTCTGACTCTGAGGTATCTAATGACTATGGTTGTTCTTATAAATCTTGTTTAGATACTGTTGAGGAACTTAAGGCTAGGAATGAAAAATTATTAGAAGATTTAAAAAGGTTAGAGTTAGATAATTTAGGCTATAAAGTAGGTTTAAAGTCTGTTGAGCAAAGACTTGACTTTTTTAAGCAAAATGAGATTGGGTTTGTAGAGAAGGTTAATGTTTTGAAAACAAACTTTATATTAAAGAGAATGAAATTCAAGAACTTACTAAGAGGTTAGAACAGGCTCAAAGAGAAAAGGATGCAGCTCACCAGGAAAAAGAAAAACATCAATGTAAAGTTAATAAGCTTGAGTTTGCATTTGAAGGTGTAAATAAGATAATTGAGTGTCAACTTATGAGGAAAGGTAGTGGTATAGGTTATAATGAAGTTCCCACTTCTATTACAGGCAAATTTCCACCTCCTTTACCTGAATTGTCTTGTTTAATTGAGTCTGATGATAAGTCTGTAGGTGAGAATAGTAAGTCTAATAAGGAGATGCCTAAAGTTGAAAATTCTGATGCACCTATCATTGAAGATTGGGTGTCTGATGATGATGAAGATCAGGTTGAGTATACACCTAAAGTTGAAAGTAAGACTGTTAAACCTAGTGTAGAAAAGGTTAAGTTTGTCAAACCTAGGTTTGGTGATAAGTTGTCAAGGAAAATTGTTGATTACACTGAGCAACCTAAGAGCAACACACATAGTCCTAGAGGATATCAGGGGAATTGGAATATCATGATATCTCAAAGACTATGAAGTGATTCACAAATGTTTAACAAGGCTTGTTATCACTGTGGTAGTTTTGAACATTTATAGGATAATTGTTTTTACTATCAAAAACCTATTTGAAACTATGCTAGGAGGGTGAATCACCAAATTTTTTCTAAAAATACTCACCCAAATGCTAAGAGAAATATAGTTCTAAGAGCAGTGTTAATAAAATCTAGGCATGTATAAGTTAATACTGTCAAACAAAATGTTTTTAACCCAGTAGTATTAACTAAGACTGCTAGACAAGTTGATACTGCTTCCACCAAAAGAACAGTGAATGGTGCTAAATCCAGGTTACACTTTTCAAATACAGCACATTCATCTGTAAAAGTGCCCATTCAAAAGAATACAACATTTTGTACTGCTAAGGCAAAAGCAGTAGTTTCTACTGCTAAGCCAAAAGCAATAACTGATACTGTTTTGGGAAATCATTTTTATGCTGTTAAGGCCTCAGCTTGTTGGGTCTGGAAACCAAAAGTTAAAGTTTTAGATCATGTCTCCAGACACAGCAGTGCATCCATAGTTTTAAAGAAGTATGATTATGTTGATGCACAAGGCAGATCCAAGTCAGTAATGGATTGGGTCCTCGAAATGAACTGATCTTTTTACTTTATGTGTAGGGGAATCCATAGGTGAAATTAGAGGATAAAGGAGTATTTGACAGTGGATGCTCAAGGCACATGACAAGAAACATGTCATATCTCACAGATTTTGAAGCAATTGATGGAGGATATGTTGCTTTTGGGAGTAATCCCAAAGGAGGGAAAATCACAGGCAAAGTTACAATAAAAACTGGTAAATTAGATTTTGATAATGTGTACTTTTTAAAAGAGCTTAAGTTTAACCTTTTTAGTGTCTCACAAATGTGTGACAAAAAGAACAGTGTTCTTTTTACTGATACTGAATGTTTTGTCTTGTCTCCTGACTTTAAGTTGATTGATGAAAGTCATGTTTTACTTAAAATTCCTAGAACAGAAAACATATGCAGTGTTGATTTAAAGAATATGGTTCCCAAAGAATGTTTGACTTGTCTCTTTGCAAAGGCCACATCTGATGAATCTAAGCTTTGGTATAGAAGACTTGGTCATTTAAATTTCAAAACAATGAATAAATTGGTTAAAGGAAACCTTGTAAGAGGTTTACCTTCAAAAGTTTTTGAAAATGTTGAAATCTGTGTTGCTTGTCAGAAGGAAAAGCAACACAGAGCTTCTTGCAAGACCAAGGCAGTGAACTCAATAAATCAGCCTTTACATTTGTTACACATGGATTTATTTGGACCAACATTTGTGAGAAGTTTAATGAAAAAGATGTATTGCCTAGTTGTCATAGATGATTTTAGTAGATTTACTTAGGTTTTCTTTTTTTCAACTAAGGATGAAACCAGTGGCATTCTTAAGTCTTTCATAACCAGGATAGAAAACCTAGTTAATCATAAAGTGAAGGTAATAAGATGTGACAATGGAACTGAGTTCAAGAATAGGGATATGAACCATTTGTGAGATGAAAGGTATTAAGAGACAGTTTAGTGTAGTTAAAACTCCTCAACAGAATGGTGTTGCTGAGAGGAGGAATAGGACATTAATTGAGGCTGCTAGAACAATGTTAGCTGATTCTAAGTTACCTACTACTTTTTGGACTGAAGCAGTTAATATTGCTTGCTATGTGCAGAATAGAAGTTTAGTAGTTAAGCCTCATAACAAGACCCCTTATAAACTTTTACATGGTAAAAAACCAATGTTAGACTTTTTAAGACCATTTGGGTGTCCTGTTACTATCCTAAATACCATAGATCACTTAAGCAAGTTTGATGGCAAGGCTGATGAAGGTTTCTTTGTTGGATACTCAATGAATAACAAAGCTTTTAGAGTGTTCAATAGTAGAACCAGGATTGTGGAAGAGAACTTACATGTTAGGTTTAGTGAGAATTCATATAATGTTGTAGGAAGTGGATCAAACTGGCTGTTTGATATTGATGCACTAACCAAATCCATGAATTATGAGCCAGTTGTTGCAGTTACACAATCTAATGAGTATGCAGATAAAAAAGCTAATACTGATGTAGGTACACAAGCTAGTAAGGAGACTGAACCTGCACAGAAGTACATCTTGCTACCCATATAGACTGCTGATCCACTTATCTCAACACAAGAGTCAAAAAGTTCACAAGCAGTTGAAAATTCAAAAGATGATAAAGAAGATGGTGTTAAGTCTTCAAATGAGGAGGAACAGCAGACTGATGAACCTCCAAGCAAAGAAAATGTGTTTGATGAATATGTTCAGGATGATAATATTAGCAGTTCTAATGAGGTTAATGTTGCTAGTAATGAAATCAGTACCAATGATAAAATTGCTGATAATGCTGATAAGGAAGGCATTGCTTTTGATGAAGATAGATATCCAATTGATCCAAACATGCCTCCTTTGGAGAATATATATGCTGATACAGATGATGAAACAGTTGGTGCAGAGGCTAACATAAACAACTTGGATGATACTATTCCTGTTAGTCCTATTCCAACTACCAGAATTTACAAGGATCATCCTAAAGAACAAATCATTGGAGAAGTGCAGTCTTCTGTTCAGAAAAGAAGAATGTCAAAGAATTTGTAGGAACAAGGTTTCTTTGCAAGATCCCTTCATCAAAGAAACAGTCATAAAGACCTTCAAAACTGTTTGTTTGCTTGTTTTCTATCACAAATAGAACCCAAGAATGCACATAAAGCATTGCAGGATCCAAGCTGGGTGGAGGATATGCAAGAAGAGCTTCTACAATTCAAGCTACAAGAAGTTTGGACCTTGGTATATTTGCCAAATGGGAAGAGGGCAATTGGTACTAAATGGGTTTTCAGATGCAAAAAGGATGAAAGAGGCATTGTGATTAGAAATAAGGCAAGATTAGTTGCTTAGGGATACACTCAAGAAGAAGGCATTGATTATGATGAAGTATTTGCCCCAGTTGCAAGAATTGAAGCCCTAAGGTTGTTCTTGGCTTATGCTTCATATAAAGACTTTGTAGTGTATCAAATGGATGTGAAGAGTGCTTTTCTTTATGGGACAATTGACGAAGAAGTATATGTCTCTCAACTACCTGGATTTGAAGATCCTGACAATCCTGATAAGGTATATAAGGTGGAAAAAGCACTTTATGGTTTACATCAAGCTCCTAGAGCTTGGTATGATACATTTTCAACATACCTGTTGGACAATGGTTTCTGTAGTGGGAAAATTGACAAGACTTTGTTTATCAGAAGACACAAAGATGATATCTTGCTAGTTCAAATTTATGTTGATGATATTGTCTTTGGATCAACAAACAAGGAGTTATGTGTTCGATTTGAGAAGCTTATGCATGGAAGGTTTAAGATGAGTTCTATGGGTGAACTCACATTCTTCTTAGGATTACAAGTCAAGCAGAAGGAGAATGGCATATTTATCTATCAAGATAAGTATGTAGCTGAAATTTTGAAGAAGTTTGGGTTTGCTGATGTGAAGCCTGCAAAGACAACAATGGAAACTTCCAAGCCCTTGCTCAAAGATGAAGATGGTGAAGAAGTTGATGTTCACTTATATAGAACAATGATTGGTTCATTGATGTATCTTACAGCTTCAAGACCTGACATTATGTTTGTAGTGTGTGCCTGTGCTAGATATCAAGTTACACCAAAAGTTTCACATCTTAATGCTGTGAAAAGAATTTTTAGATACTTGAAAGGTCAACCTAAATTGGTCCTTTGGTATCCAAAAGATTCACCTTTTGATTTGGTAGCATACACTGATAGTGATTATGCTGGAGCTAGCTTGGATAGGAAATCCACAACATGAGGTTTTCAATTTCTAGGATGCAGTTTGATTTCATGGCAGTATAAGAAACAAACTGTGGTTTTTAATTCCACAATAAAAGCTGAGTATGTGGTTGCTTCAAGTTACTGTGGACAAGTGCTATGGATTTCAAAATCAATTACTGGATTATGGGTACAATTTTATGCATACCAAAATATTTATTGATAATAGCAGTACTATGTGCATAATTAAAAATCCTGTTCCTCATTCTAAAACAAAGCATATAGAGATAAGACATCATTTTATAAGAGATTGTTATGAAAAGAAGTTAATCCAAATAGTTAAAATTCATACTGACAAAAATGTTGCAGATTTGATCACAAAAGCTTTTGATGTGGGTAGATTTCAATTTTTGATTGCCAGTATTGGAATGTTAAATCTTTGAAAATTCTTATCTCTTTGTGTTTTTGTATTATTTTGTAGGGATTAGTACTGCTATATATATGTCAATAACTGTTTCTGTTGCTAAGTGTGATTCGTACTGCTAGTTGTACTTAGAACTGCTAGTTTCTGCTGCTAGTTGTGTTTACAACTGCTAAGTATAATTGGTGATGTGATTATTGTGAACTATGTTATTGTTTATGTTTTGGTGTTTTTGGACTAATCTTTTGCAGGATAAGCTGAGAAAAGTGCTGGAGTGCTGATTAATAAGCTGTTAGGAGTGGAAATTAAGTTAATGCTGCTAAGCATAAGTTAGTGCTGCTAAGCCTAACTAGTGCTGGTAGGTTTCTGCTGCTATGTTTGAGAGCGCAGGGTACTGTTTTAGAAATATGAACGATTAAGGGTTTATATCCTTCAATTATTTGCACAAGTGTTTTTATCCGATCAAAACTCTCTCAAACATAAACCCTAACTCGTTTTTATCAATTAATTGCAAAACCCAGGAAAACTCTACACAATTTTTCAAAATTCACAATGTCGACTCTGTCTTTTGCTGATCAGCATAACATGATTGCATTTTTGCAAAAACCCAAAGAAAGTGAAGGTTTTTCTGAAATCATTGATTTTCTTAATGCTACTCATATTAAGTATGCATTAACAGTAAAACCTACCATATATATTTCCAACATCAAACAGTTTTGGGCTACTACTAAGGTCAAAACTATTGACGGGGAAACACAGATACATGCCCTTGTGGATGGGCAGAAGATTCTCATTACTGAGGTATCTGTTAGGGAAATTCTTCATCTAGCAGATGCTGAAGGAATTGAAAATCTTCCAAACTCTACAATTTTTGAAAACCTTGCATTGATGGGGTATGAAAGGAAAAATGATTTATTGAAATTTTCAAAAGGTGTCTTTCCCCCACAATGGAACTTCTTAATTCACACTATCTGACAGTGTCTTAATCCAAAGACAACTGGTTGGAATGAATTCAGTGGTAATATGGCTTCTGCCCTTATCTGCTTGGCTAAAAATCAAAGATTCAATTTTTTAAAATTAATTTTTGGTAGTGTGGTTAAGGCCTTGGATAGTTCTTCAAACAAATATTACTTGTATCCAAGGTTTTTACAACTTCTTATGGACAACCAATTTACAAATAAGAAAGTTCATAACAAGGTTTATACTGTTCTCTCTCATAATAAAAAGGTCTTTTCTAACATGAAGAAAGAGGGTAAGGACTTTTCTGCCATACTTAAACCATTGTTTCAAACAATGTTAGAATTAGGTCAAAATCAGGGTGAAGGTTCAGTAATCCCAACTGAAGCCCATCACACACTCATAATTTTACCATCCACATCAACATCTCAAAAGACCTATACCCGTAGGTTCACCAAAAAGGGCACTCAGCTACCTCAGGCTAGTGCTAGTATGGCTGCAGATGAGGCTGTGCATAAAGAGAGGGGTCACAGATTGGTAAGGGCTGCCACTACTGCTGCTAGCTTAGATGCAGAGCAAGCCAGTGGTAACATAAGTAAGACCCTTAATGAGTCAAGTTCCTCTGGAACCAGCTCAGGTAGTGGTCCCAGCCAATCGGATTCTATGGGGGGTATGGATGCTCAAACTAGGTTTGAGGCTATACCTAACACACCCAATGATGCACCACTCGGGAAAGGTAATACACTCCGAAGTGCTGAGGGTAGTATGGAACTAATTAATGAATTGATGGTTACTTGTACCAACTTGTCACAACAGGTTCTTGACCTTCAACAAACAACTGCTTCTCAGGGTGATGAAATTATGATGTTGAAGAGAAGAGTTAGGTTTCCAGAAGGGGTACAGAGGTCAAGAATCCACAAGCTTAAAAGAATACAAAAAGTGGGTACTGCTCAAAGGGTTGATTCTTCTGAAGATGCTAGTTTGGGGGATGATGCCTCCAAATAGGGGAGGAGTGATAGCAAGGCTTCAGGGGAGGATACTCAGTTGGATGAGCAGGTTGAAGAGTTTGTTGTTGCTGTTGATGTTGCTGATCTTAAAACTGCTGATGATGAGGTTAATACTGCTAGTGAGCAAGTTAATGCTGCTAGAGAAAAAGTTTCAGTTCCTAGGTCTGAAGTTAATGCTACTGCTTCAGAAGTTAATCCTGCTGCTTCAGAAGTTAATGCGACTGTTGCTGAAACAACCAAACTTAATGATGAAACCATCTTAGCTAAGGTTCTTACTGATCTCAAGAAGATTCCTCCACAAATCAAAGAAAGTTCAAGACCCAAAACTAAATGTGTGACTATCAAAGAACTATCAGCAACAACAACACAAACAACACAATCAAAACCACCACTGATTCAATGGAATCAATACGTAAATATTTCCTAGGAAACACAAGTGAAGTATGTGTAACCCGGGTCGTTATCCCCAGCAAAGGTTTGAATGAAATTCGTGATCTCGATTCGTGAAACGTGTTTGAATGGTGAGAATAAAGAGGTTTTGGGTTTCTATGCTAAGGTAAGTGAACATGAACTAAAAACGATTTAATAATCAAGGAAAAACGATAATCTAAAGTACGCGTAACTAAAAACGTAAAGAAAACTTAAAAACGCGTTTAAACCGTGAAATCCCGAGCCTAAACGTCAAAATGATGAAATACTAACTCTACGGGCACAAATATACTTTTCCTAAGTTCTAATTAATAAAAGAAAATTTTACAAAAAGGAATTATATTTTTCTGAATAATATTTAATTAAATATGATTTAAAAACTAAATTAAAAAGAAAAATGAATTAAAAATACTAAATGAAATAGGAAAATTACGAAAAATTTCAGAAAAGTCCTAAATGGTGTTCTAATACTATGAAAAATAAAAGGGAGGTGTCAGCTTATCCAGATAAGCTGGAATAAGCTGTTAAGGGCAAATAAGCTCAAAGAACAAAAAACTGGTTAAGTAATAAATGTGGGAAAGGTAAACCAACAAAGACTCTAGGGCAGTTGGTTATCTGAGTTGTGTTGTGAGGCTTAGCTATGCTAAGGAGACCAGGGTTCGAATCCCAGGTCTGTCAAATTTTTTTAAAACTATTTTTTTTTTCTTTTTGCAAAACTATTAAGCACTAAATAAAAACCAACTTTTATGAAAATACTTTGAATGGAAACTAGAAACAAGCTCAGAAATAAGCTGAGAACAGATCAGTAGGCAAAAAAAAAAGAAGAACAAGCAAAAAGCTATGAATCAAAGGACTAATAAGCATAAAATAAGCTGACTATATACTGAAATGAGCTAAGGCAATAAGGCACCATCCTAATTAAGCTAAGAAAATAAGATTATGCACTAAGCAAAAGAGATGAGCAATGAATAAGCTCAAATAAGCCAACAGAGGTCTGGTGACTGCACAGGGCAGTATCAGTCCTCACAGGCCAACTTTGAGCTTATTTTTAAGCTCAAAACTAGGGGGCACTCTTTGGAATAATAAACTATACCTAGCATACTACTTATATACTGGAAAGCAGGATCTAAACATCACATTTAGGGACTAAATTCTAACCTGTAAATCTGATGCAGACTCCACTTGGTGTTCTGTGTAGACAAGAGTAGCAGTGCACCAAAAATTTACCAATCCAATCTTAGAACTGATCCAACTCTATTAATAACAACTTAATGCACTAAACTAACTCAGAATATACCAAAAGCAATGCTAAATCAATCCATTCCTAAATCAAGCTATTGAGATCAGAACATATCTTTAAACCTATACTATCACACTTAAATTATGAAATCTTCCAAAGCTATCCAAATTAATCTGATGAATGCTATTCTAAGTTTCTCTAACCCATTTCAAAAGTTACCCAAGACACACATGAATAGTGAAAAATGGCTTTGATCCGTTTGACTCTAGTGCCAAACAGTCCTAACTTTGACTGTTATAAAATTTAAACTAGATTAGACCTCATTAAACTAAGATTTATGAAAACAGATTAATATCTAACTGTATTTAAACTTAAAAAAACAATAAGCAACCCTAAATAAGCACTGAAATTAAGCAATAAGCAAAGTTTGACTTCTGTTGACTTTTATGACTTTTTGAAAATTAAAATAGGATAAGCAGAATTAAATTCAAATTAAGCTTATAAAAGCTTAAATGAGCTGACAAGAACAGAAAATAGAGCTTATGGAATTTAAACAACAACTGATATGAATTACTGAATGAGTATTAAACTTGAATTAAGGGTGAAACAATACAAGGCTAATTGAAATTAAACTGAGAGTTGAAATTAAAGTTACAATAGCATGAACTTAAGCTAAACTATCAAACTTATCTAAATTCGGCTTTAAAATCTACATTACACTACTCCTACTCTAAATTAACTACTAAAATCTACTGACCATCTACTACCCTTCAACTTTTGCTTACAAATGCTTATTTATACTAAAATACTAGGGTTTCTTTTTCTTCTGTGCTTCTCTGCTCAATCTTGGACCATTAGATTAGCTTCCTTTTAATCTCAGCCCTCATTTCAGTTTTGGCGGGAAAAGTTGCCAAGTGGGTTTCCCACGTGGGGGGTGGTGTTCTCGTGAAGCTTGTACTAGCTAAGAGCTAGAGGAGGGGGGAGGCGTGTTTCAGAAAAAGAATGGTGAGGGTAGATGGTTTTGTCAGTGGGATTGGTGGGGGGTAATGGTTTTAGTTTTGGCGGTTTGTGGTTTTAGGAAGAAAGGGTTGACCCTGGGTTTGACCGGGGTATTAGCTAAAAAAGGGTGGATTGGGTTTTTTGGTTATTGGTTGGGCTTTATGTTTAGTTGGGCTGGGTTAAGGGATTTAGGATAAGGGTTTGTTTAGTTTTGGGTTTTGTTTTGGGATTTGGTTTAGAGGTAAGTTTAGGGATCATAAATGTATAATTCGAAAGTTAAGGGACCATTTTTGCCAAATAGGAAAAATTAATCCAAGGGTCAATCTTGACATTTTAATATTCTTTGAGGTTGATTTTGACAACTTGATCAATTTCTTGGTCCAAACTCATGAATTTCTTCCCCGTCCTCGGCTTTTCACGATTTTCCAATCTTGTGCTCGGTTTTGTCCGTTTTTGCCCTGTTTTCAATCCTTTTGTACCTGAAACACATAAAAACACAAACCACGAATATTTGCAACAATATTTGGTCTATTTGGGTGTTTTTGGTCATTTTTGTGTCTTTTATGGGTATAAAATGATGAGTATTTACACACTCATCAACCACCACAGAGCAAAGGTAAGGCTATTATGATAGAAGATCATGTGGTGAAACATTTATCAAGGAAGAAGTAAGAGATACAAGATGCAGAATTTGCTAGAAAGCTTCCGCAAGAAAAGGAAGAAGAAGAAAGACTAAGACTTCAAATAGCTCAAGAAGAAGAACAAGCTACTCTTGTAGAGATCAACTCATGGGATGACATCCAAGCTAAATGTGAAGCTGATCACATGTTAGCTCAAAGGATGTGGCAAGAAGAGCAAGAGGAGCTATCTTTAGAGGAGAAGTCTAAGATGTTCATGAAGTTTTTAACTGACCAAAAGAAGTTCTTTGCCAAAAAAAGATCTGAAGCAAAGAGGAATAAACCACCTACTATGGCACAACAAAAGCAGATCATGATAACCTATCTGAAAAATATGGATGGATGGAAACAAGCTCAATTTAAAGGGATGAGCTATAACAACATTAAAAAGGAGTTTGATATTGTTTTCAGAAGGATTAATACTTTTATTGCCATAAATGAAGATGAGGTGGTAGGGGGTTCAAAGAGAGCTGGAAAAGAGCTGGTATCTAAAAGCAGCAAGAAGCAGAAAACACACGAGCAAAGAGAGCAAACACAAGAGCAAACATAGCAACTCCAAGAAAGTGATGCAAAAGAAATAGCTGACCTACAACAATTGATAGAAATTGCAAGTGATCATGATGATGAAATTGTTGATGTTTTTCCTTTGAAGACTAAAGTCCCTATCATTGATTGGAAAACTAGTTATCCTGGACAAACTGCTTGGTGGGAGATAATCAGAGTTGGTAGACAGTCTCAAGGGTTTGTCACTTTTGCACAAATGCTCAGAAACTTTGACAGGGAAGATTTGGAGACCTTATGGGCATTAGTCAAAGACAAGTATGGAGATTCTAGACCAGAAAATATTTTGGATAGAGTTCTCTGGGGAGACTTGAAGGTTATGTTTGAAACTTATCATGAAGATAGAGTTTGGCATGATCAATACTCCAATAAAGTTCAGCTTTGGAAGCTTTCTCAATTATGTGGAGTTCGCACTGTGATGATGGGAGGACTTCAGATCTACATGTTAGTGGAAAAAGACTATCCTTTAGCTAAGCGTACACTTGACATGATGCCCAATGGTTCTATCAAACTTCAAGTTGATTATTGGAGTGAAATGGTATATCAGCTTCTCAAGAAAATGGAGAAACAACTTTATGGGGCTGATTACAAGAAAATGAGGGAATAGTGTTTGGAAACATCCTCCTGGTGAAGGATTATACTTTGAAAGAAACTTGATGATTTTAGATAAAAAATATCAAGTTTAGGGGAGGATTATTGGGAATTGAAGCTTCCAAGAGTTGCTGCTGCTCATATTGTTAAGACTGCTCTAAGGAATTCTCAAGTGTTTAAAAGAAAAATACTTTAAGTGTTTTACTACTGTTGGTGAAAGATTTAAGACTGCTGGTGTAGATTACTACTGCTGGTAATGCTGCTAAATTTCAAAGAAATACACCAAGTATGTTAGTACTGCTGGAACAAAGTTAGTACTGCTAGTACTAACTTACTACTGCTGAAGAGTTAAAGCTGCCAGAGTTATTCTTACTACTGCTAGAGTATTTAGTTAATACTGCTTAAGAGATATACTTTTATAGTCGGTTAGATAATTATAGAAAAGATTCATTAAAGATTTATCTTGTATAGAAAGTTATTGTAAGCCGACTAGGACTCCTTAGCCTATAAAAGGAGGTCATAGGGCATAGAGTTTGATATACGTTTTTCATAGAACTTCAAGGTTGTAAACCGTAAAATGTGTTGCAAAAAAAGGTCTACAAGGCCGATTAATCTCCGATTAGGTGCTACAAGGCCACCGACCTTGCCGATTTATGTAACTGGGTCAAACAAATAGGTCAACCGTGGTTAACGGCGATCAATGGCGGTCAATGGTGGTCAAACTTTCCGGAAACCTATAAATCTTGCCGGAAGTACCCAAAACTCACTGTAAACTTATTTTGATCACTTATAGTAACTGTTTAAGTCTATTACAAGTTGTTTTTTAGAAAATACCTTGCCAAAAATACCTAAAACTCACCGAAAATACACAAAACTTGCCGGAAATAACTAAAATTTGTCAGTAATGCCAATCCGATTAATCACCGATTAATCCTGCCTAGACCAATTACAAGTTACAAGGTGGTCGACCGCCCGACTACCGATTCGCTATTTTGGCAACCTTGACCGTAATACTTTTGAGTATTCGTATTATAACAATAATATTAAAGTGTTTTGTTTGATACAATTATGTTCTATGTTTACTCTTATATTGCTATAAAGTTCTTCTTAAGATCAAATACAAGATTCCGCATTGTGTTTGATAAACTTCAAGGTAGTTTCTATACTTAGTTGTTTTAGATTTATCTAAGATAACTAAACCTTACAAGCTAAAGAATTCAATCAAGTGTATTGCTGGGATCAACACGATTACTGTTTCTAATACTCTCACATTGTTACTATTCATAAGCAAATAAGATTAAAAAATGTTGTGGTGTTGCACCATCCCATTATCTTCCGCTTAGGATAAAAAAATGGTACCCCCTTTTATTCACACAGTAGTATCCCACCAAACTTTCACAAACCAAATTATCCCACTAACCTAATACTCAGTCGCTCTCTAGAAATCACTAAAACGAAAGCTCTAAATCAATTATCGCTCCTCAAATCGACCTGGTCACCTATAAATCATCTATGAATTTGCATCCCCAAAACAGTAGAGAAGTTGAGGAGCTATTCGTGTTAATGAAAGCCAACATGATGAACGACATAATTGCAGAAGTCAAAGTTCTAACTGCATGTAAGTGATGTTGCTTTTTGAGATGTGGTTACTAATTGATGTCTTTATAAATGAGTTTTTTTAATGTATATAAAGTTTGTGATTTAAGTTTCATTTTAGTGTTTTGTGTTGTTGGTTAATTGGTATGCCGCTATTCAGGATGAAAATGCTGGAATTGGGTTTTAGTTGGCTGTGATGATGTTTGGAGTTTGTTGTCCTGCTGCACAAAATGAAAGAATGGTTGAGTGCGAGATTGAATTGGCTTTACAACCTCTGTTGTCGAAGCCAAAAACAATGCACAAAATTAAATTGAAAAATCTCATAAGCAAAAAATCATAAATCTAAAGCACAATACATTTATCTACAAGTTGAAAAAAGTGAGACCAATATTTTTATGCGGAGACTCAGGATGAAAATGCTGGAATGAAGCTCACTTTGCAAGTATGAATGGGTACTGGCGTTTTATAACCTGAAAACCAAATATGAGTTTTCATTTTCGTGAAAAGAAGTTTCATATGGATGGTTTAATTGTTAATAGATTTATACTTCTTTTTCAACCAAACTACAATTTATAAATTCATGACCAGTTAACGCATTGCCAAAGAAAGTTAAAATTGGTTTTAATGGTGTTGTTTAGTAGACATGAGAATTTACTGTTTATCAAATGTATTCGGTGTTGTGTTTTAGGCCTTTCGCGACTGGGTTGTTTTTCTCAAACCGTAATGTTTCGGCTGACTAATGCCTTTTGGCGGTTATGGTTATAGAGATGAACGAGTATAACCACAGTGGAAGATATGTGGTTAATGAGCTTTGTAATTTTAAGCAACTGTGATAATCTTTATAGCGTGTTGTTTTTTTTAGCAAAATGGAAGGATGGTTAAGTCTGAGATTGACTTGGCTTAGCAACCACTGTTATTGCAGTAAAAAAGAATGCCAAAAAAAGGGAAAAATCTCGTAGGCAAAACATTACGTGTTTTATATAAGGTGTGTATAATCTGTGGTCATAAGTGTATAATATAAGTTGTGGTCATATGCGTATAAACTGTGTATAATTTTCTATAAGCTTCGTGTCATAAGTGTTGATTTTATGTGGCTCAGAAAAATGCATACAGGAGTGCTGAATGGGCTATTTTTTTTTTTACTAATTGCATGCTTAACACCTGTAAGTCACTATAAAAAATCATACTCTTTTTAGGTCATCTAATACAAAGTCTAGAATCCTCAATGCATTCATCTAAACAAATTGGTCTGACTATTTCGACTTGCAGATATGTGTTTAAAAAAAAATTGTCCAAAACTTTATGGTGTATGAGCGCTTTGTTAATGTTTATTCAAAGAGATTTACCAAATGTATTTAGGAGTACTTATTGCATTTTTAAACAGTTTTTATCAGTGTGGAGAATGAGAGATGGAGATTAAGATGTAGGGATTTGGTGGTCACCCGTACGACTATAAAACATGCACTGCGGAAAATAAACACATAAATCCGTGCAAACCAAAACCCTAACAGTCAGATCTTCTAATCAGTGATATAACCTAATCTAACATATAAAAAGGGTATTCAAGATTACTTACTTGTTATTCCTGTTACGCGTAATCTGCTTGACCTTTCTTCCGCTGCACAGAACGCCTCCTTCTTGATCTTGATGCTTCACGAGCTCTTCTTAGGGTTTCTTGGAATATCACCACTTGGAAAACGTCAGGTATCCACCGGTACTACACAAATAGAATTATGGCTCTGAACATATGCAAGTTAGGCGAGAACGAAATCGGGTAAACCTCTAAATTGACGGGAGTCGATTTAGAAAAGTCGACGAAATGCAAAGAGAGAAGAGAGAGGGGAGAGATTTCGGGTTATTCGAAGAGTTATGAGGATCCCTAGAATTCTCTTGGTATATGTAGGGTATGAAGAAAAGTTCTAGTTGGATTCTACTTATCCTCCAAGTAATTGGAGTTTGACAAGAAGTCCAACTCACCCCCTCCTAGGGGTGATCGTCTAATACAACCCTTATAGAGTTTGTATTTTTATCGTTTACCACTCAAATATTTATCCCGGATAAATATTATACTTAGGGTAATTACCGTTTAGCCACTAAATGGAAATACCACAATATTTTCATTTCCTCGCTTCTCTCATTTCATTTCGTAACTCGTTTCTTATTTCCACTTGCTTGTTCTATTTAGTGTGCATTGGTGTGACCCTTCGGCATTTCTATAGTTAAGTGTGAAAGCCGATCTATGTAGGCAGCTTCAAGAATTTAGACATATCAACAGCTACAAAACATAAAGGATGAAAGGCTGGTTAGATGGAACATAAATAAGCTAAGATTATTACAGTCAACATGAAACAATAAGTATTACCCTGCCCTTCAGCATCATTAAGAACTAGACGAAACCCAGGGTTGCGGAACATTGTCGATAACCAATCCATATACAAAAGGCTTGTAGTAGGTTTCCGAAGGAGAATTATATGAGCACTAAGCTATGTGGCATCCCTTTCCCTATAGTTGGTTTCTGGAAAATCATCGACAACATTGGATTTTTTATGTCTCCAATCCATACTGGATAGCCCTCTTGTCAGTAAGAAAGAACCTATCTTTCCAATGCTTGAGGCTGGTGGTGGTTTCTTTGACACTTTTTAGCCCTTTTGTCACTACGACTCTCAAAGGAAAACCAGTGGCCGTGCTTACACAACTTATAGAACACCCAGAACAAAGGAATGGATGGTTGAATTTCAAGACTCCAACAACGGATCTCAAACATTGTTGTCCGGTTTAATCCTATTGGAACTAGTTGTGAAAAATGTATTTTGAAATGTTTTATCACTGCTAATAGGAAGGTTGAGAAAGGTATGTGAATGCCACCCTGTTCAAGCTGTTTAGGGTAAACTCCTATGACATCTGCTGACAGCTGGTTCATGGTCATACCGGAAGGTGGGAGTCGGGGGTTTAGATCTAATGGGATTCTGTATGTACTAACTATTGTATCTAACACTTCTTGTCCCATTAAGGACATAAATATGTGCATGTCAAATTTGGGGACGACAGTTGCCATCTCGCCTGGTTCACTTCCGGACATTTTTAAAGGATACTGAAGGTCTAGATTTGAGAATAAATAAAAGAAAACAAGATGGAACTCACTTTAAAAGAAGAAACGAAGCAAAGTATTTCGTTCGGCAACAAAATAAAAGTAAAGGTGAAACTGTAAAATGATAGAAATAAGGTATATATAGGCAACTTTGGGAAAAGGAAATGCCGCGTCGTACCAGACACGTGACGTGGAGCAATTTGACCCATACGATCCCTGGCATGACGACACATGCCAGCATTTCATCGCTTGAGGTAAATCATGACAATTTAACTTATTAATCATTAATATGCCCATGGGTTACTTTATTTATTTATTAGCCCATCTGGGCCCATCGGGTTCAATCCTCTACGCAAAATAAAATAGTATTGCCAGAAGAACTAATCAAGTATTGCATCATCAGTCTTCAACCGATAATACAAGACTGGGAGGACATGTTGGTGTATATGTCTGAAGGACACGTGTCGGATGACAACCGTCTCTACATGTCCGAAGGAACATGTGCCGGACGACGAGAATAGAAGAATATCACTCTTTTACCCAGAAGGTGTTAGTTTGTGGATATATTTAATATACGTATGACCGGATTCGAACACGAGACTATGGGATTGCACACTTTACGTATGAGAATCGATATCTAAATAATTAATATAATAGTTATATTTAATTATTAATTCACAATAACGACTAACGGACGTTAGGTACTTAACGAAAGTGACTAACGGTCGTTAAATATTGAAGGAATATGAATATAAGGAAGCAAGCCAAGAAGGATCTAGAATCTCTCTTGAATTGTATATTCGGCCGACTAGGGGTACACAAGGGGTAATCCTAAGCTAACTTGGACTCTAAGTTAACACACTATAAATACAAAGGCTTGTATTCATTATTTGTTAATCTTGGTTCACTTTAGCTAACCCTAACTTCTCTTCTTCTCCCTCCTTGCTCTTTGGCCAATCGTATACCCTAAACCATTAGGGATTCGATTTTTCTTGATGAAACAAAAGTGTTTTGGTTAGTTATTATGATTCAAGGAACCTAGCATTCGCATCGAATCTCTACCAATACGTGTGTACAAGAACATAGGACAAATCCCACTTGGATTTGTGTTGATTACCATTCGACTTGTGTAAGAGTCAAATTGCATAAACCCTAACTTTAGGGTTTAAGTTTCTTGGTTGATTGATTGCTTGGAATTGCTAAAAGGTACACTTACGATTTAGTTTTCGGTTAATTAATTACAAGTATTTGTTTAATTCTTCCGTTGCGTGCTCTATGTGATTTAGGTTGATAATATACATGTTATGATTATTAAATTCCAACAGTGGTATCAGAACCGTTAATGTTGTGTAATTAATTACCGAAACACATAAAAATCGAATCTTCAATTGATTATTGCATGTTTCTTGATTTTTAGGGTTTTATAAAAATCGAAACCCTAATTTTTTATATAAGGCCAAATGCCCTTTTTTTAAGGTTTTGTAAAAGGTTTAGAAACACTAGGTTGCATGCAATGTTTTTTATGTGATTAATTCATGAATAATACGTGTTATGTCATTAATAAGTAAGCGATCTTGGAACTTGATTATTTGATCATAAGTGTTTATGTGAGATCCATGATGAAAACATGCATGTTTTATCATGGATCAATGGATTAATATGTGTTAATTGTTAAGTGGTTTTGTTTGCATGCTGATTGTACGATATATATGAACTAATTAGGGTTATTAGTAATTAAATTGTATGACATGATTAATTCACTAATAGGTTAATTAATTATTAAATTAGGGAAGACCTAAGATTGGGAAGACCCCATATGTATCATTTTATTTTATCAACTATGTGTGTTATTGTATATATTTATCGTAGGACTTACGCTACCAATTATTGGTGTGTGTGGTCCATTGGGTACCTCGCTCGAAAGGGTAATTCACTAATTTGTTTATTTATTATTTGACAAGTTGTAAGCAAAGGGTAAGTTTTTGAATAGAAAAATAAACCGGACTAAACAATGGTTCAATTTGATTTGTTTTTAAGAGTTAAATCTTAAACTTTTAGTCGATTGATGTTTAATGTACCAATAGTTAGAAAGGCTCATCCATATTGACAAACTATAAGAGAGGTATAAGCGTAGTTGCAATATTATGCAACCTAAAGAAGAAGGTTTTTAATAAGCTTCGTGATGACCCGCTTCTCCGCTTCTTTGTGCGTCAATATGGAGTTACCTAGGACTATTTTATGTACAATAACATCTTAAGGGTGAATTGACCTTAATTCTACGCGCCACTTTATGGTAATTATCCGAATAACTTGGGTCTTTTGACTCATGCAGTAGTACTATATAGTGGGTGATAATTGAAGGTAATTCTTTGATTGGTTTATCCAATACCTGGATTAAAACTTTGTTGACTTAATCTGAGTGAAAGAAAACTAATGAGTAAAGTTTTGTTAAAACCTATGATACGAAGATGTGTGCATGCTTCTTCATACATATTTTTGATTACACGCATCAAAATTAGTACCCTTTAAAATTTAAGTTTATGCCATCTAATTAAAGAAAAACTTGTGGTTGCAATTTACGTTATGTGACACTTAGCTTGATTGCAATCTCAAGGTAAATCTCCACGTTGCGTGAGATGTAGCTGGAATAAATTTACAGTTTTTTAAATTAGACAACTTAATTGAGTTAGATAGTGAAATCTAGTAACCCAAGGCATAAGATGGGATGAAACATGCTTACATTGCAAACAGTTTTGGCAATTGTAAATCCCATAATGAGCTAGGAATTGAAAAATGTTTGTCAATTATTGTTCGGCAATTAACTTGTTGAATACTTTCATTACTAGTACATCAACTGATGTAATGAAACTATGTCAATTTGGATCCTAGTTTTAAGAAAATTATATGGTTATATGAATATTTACCAAGGGTATTTAATTTTCTTGAAAGGTTGAATTATTGAAAGTACTAACTTTTGACCTTTTTTCTGTAGAAATAGCTCAATCCGATAACAATACACTAGGTTCTACGTTCAAATCTATGTTTGATCGAGAAAATTTGACTGGCGTAAATTTCAATGATTGGTATAGGTTATTGAGGATTGTCCTGCGAGTGGGTAAAAGACTAGATTATTTGAGTAATCCTATTCCTCCTTCTCCTGCTGCTAATGCACCAACTGATGAATTAGCAGCTTGGAACCTTGAGTATGATAGACACAATGATGTTGCGTGTCTAATGCTTGGAAGTATGATCCCTTCATTGCAAAAGCAATTTGAGAGTCATTCTCTCATGGATATGCTCAATGAACTCAGGCGTATGTTTGAGAAACCAGCAGCGGTAGAATTATATGATTTGATTGATGCTCTACACAGCTGTAAACAGGAGGACGGTAAATCCGTGAGTGCTCATGTCTTGGAAATGAAAAGTTACATGGACCAACTTGAGTAGCTCAACTATCATTACCCGCAAGAAGTATGTATTGGCCTAATCAATAGATCCCTTAACAAGGAGTTTGCACTGGTACAGAAAGTGGCTTTCGTCACACCAAAAATATGTGACGATATGCATATAGTCACACACCTTTTTTTGGGTGTGTGTAGCGAAAGGTCGCGCCACCGTAGGTAGCATATGGTCACATTGTTTAGTTTGTGGCCGTTTTCATTGAAAAAGAGTGACCAAAACCCGAATATGTGTGACAAATTAGGCACAAGTTTTGTTGGATTTATTAGTTTTGTGTGACCGTAAACACTTTATAGTCACACAAATGTTTTTTGAGTGTAACTATTGTTCGTCCTTTGGCCACATAAATATATAATATATGTGACATTTGAGATGATTTATTCAAGTAAATATGTATTTTGTATGACTATTTCCCATCCTATGGCCACATGAATATATAATAAATGTGACGTTTGTGATGATTTAGTCACACAACGTGTGTTGTTTTTTTGGAGTTAGTCACATACAAATTAAAAAACAGTGGCCAAAAGTGTGAATAAGTGTGACCATATGCTGTTTAAAGTGAAGAAATGTGTATTTTGTGTGACTATTGTTCATCCAATGGCCATTTCAATTTTATGTTTGTGTGGCCTTTTGTAATATTTAGTCACACAAAACATGTTTATTTTGGGTATTTAGTCGCATACAATTAAGCATAAAGTGGCCAAAAGTGTTAATAAGTGTGACCATATGCTGTTTAAAGTTAAGAAATTTTTATTTTGTGTGACTATTGATCATCCAATTGCCACATGATTTTTTTTTGTGTGGCCTTTTGTAATATTTAGTCACACAACGAATTAAGCAAACAGTGACCAAAAGTGTTAATAAGTGTGACTATATACATCTTTTAGTCACATTTAAGAAATCAATATATATCAAAACAAATTCAAATACAATAAAATTGGAATGTATATAACTGAACCACTAATACATATCATATAAGCAGTACTAACTATATGAACCAACAGTACTAACTTATAACTAACAGTTGTAACTAATACACTAGCAATACTAACAGTTGTAACTAACACACTAAGCAGTACTAACTATATGAATGCAAGATCTATCTGATCTTCCTGCTTCGGTCCATAGTTTTTTATGTGTATATATGTAGCCTGGGATGCAGCTCCAAGATCCCTAACTTGTTTCTCAGCCAACCCAGCTTCACCTGGAACTCGCTGATCCGATATTCCAATATATGGTAACTACAAAGAATTCTTTTGTGGGTGGTGATTATAAATTACCAACGATATGAGTTTTAGTAAGTCTTTCTCGAGTATTCCCAAGGGTAATTGATTCGATGGAATCAACACGTTATTTTCTCCAAGGATTTACAAAGGAAATATGTAAACCCGAGTCGTTATCCCCAACGAAGGATTGAATGAAATTTGTGATTCGGTTCGTGAATACGTGTTTGAATAGTGGAAACAAAGAGATTTTGGTTTTTAAGCTAAGATAAGTGAACATAAAATAAAAACGACTTAAGAAATAAGGAAAACGATAATCTAAGGAACGCGAGGCTAAAAACGTAAAGGAAAACTGAAAACGCGTTTAAACCGAGAAATCCCGAGCCTAAAACGTCAAAACGATGAAATATTAACTCTACGGGTACAAATCTATTTTTCCTAAGTTCTAATTAATAAAAGAAAATTTTAGAAAAAAGAATTATATTTTTTTGACTTTTATTTTATTTATTATGAATTAAAAACTAAATTTAAAAGAAAAATTAATTAAAAATATTAAAACTATTCTGAAAATTCTGAATTTTTTTATGAAATTACTTAATGCTATTACAGTACTTTGAAAAATGCTACAGTGGTATCAACTTATTTAAATAAGCTGATAATAAGCTAATTAGCTCGGATAGCTTAAATGGAAAACAAGGTATAAAAGATTTAATTGTGCAAACTGATTAGGACAAGTCCCAAGGGCGCGTAAGGTTAGGGTGTTGTGTTGTGAAGCTTTGGAAGGCTGAGGTCTCAGGTTCGAATCCTGCCTCAGCCTTTTTGCTAACTTATTTTTTTTTTTATTTTTCTTTTTTTTAAAAAAACTAATTAAGCACTAAAGAATAATCAATATTTATAAAGACAACAATTTTAACAAACTTGAAATAAGCCAGAAACAGCCAAGGGGAACAAATCAGTTGGCAAAAAGGAATGAAAATAAGCTAGGAAAATAAGCAATGGACAGTTTAAGCTACTTTTTAAGCTAAAAGAAAACTGAAATAAGCTAAATATGACTAAGCACAATCTAATTTAATCAACCATCTCTGAATAAGCTATAACCACAAGCAATTAAGCACTTAAATGTAAGAACAGGCAATAAAGGGTACTGAGGTGCAGGGGAGATCAGTCAACAAAGGGGCATTTTTGAGCTTAATTATAAGCTCAAATAAGCTAAGAACTGTGATTAACTTTTTGTAATAGAGAACTACACCTAGCTAATTACTTGTATACTAAAAATCAGAATCAAAACATAACAATTTAGCTATAAATTCCAACCTGGAAATCTGATGCAGACAGCAACCCAACCTTATTTGGCTACTGATGTCTGAAGTGGGCTAAAACTGCATCAAACTCAAGTCAACCCACACTATCTCTTGAACATCAATTTGGCAACCTAAATTGAAGATAAAAAACGCCACAAGCAAGAACTGAATAAGCTTGAACCATAGCTGGCTTGTTGGAACAGAACTGAACCTAAGCTTATACTAACCAACTAAAAGACCTCAAAATACTTCACATTAACTAAAATCCTCCTATAGACAACTTATAACAGCTAGTTTAGACAAGATTAAACTACCCACAATAGCACATGAACAGTAGACATAATATTTGACCCGTTTTGACCTTTAACCCAAACAACCCTTTATGCAACTGTTATGAATTTTAAGCTAAAGAAAGTTACTTTTAAGCTACAAAGTTAAAAAGACAGATGCATATAAGGCCATAACAAAATTAAATAAGCAATAAAGACTGATAGCACAGTACTGGAATAAGCTAATAAGCTAAAGTTGACTTATGTTGACTTTTTTGAAATTTTGAAATCTAAACTGAATTAAACACCAATTCACTTAACCAAAGCTATAATTAACTGAGGATAGCTGATGAGTGTCTAAATACTCATCATTTCTGTCACATTTAGACTACAAAAACATTTAAAAACATGCAGATATGCTTCAAAATACAGGAAATATCATTTGATTGTGTTTTTATCTGTTTCATGTGCAAAAGGATTGAAAAAGTTGAAAAACGAACATAGTTTGCATAATTGTCAAATTCAGTCCTTTAACTTTCAGAAATTGGCAAAAATAGTCCCTGGTGTTAAAAATATCATTCAAGGTCCCTAAGCTATTTAACTTTTACAATATTGGTCCTTGGATGAAAGTTTTAAAGAAATGGCAATTTTGGTCCTTCAAGTTTCAAAAATGGAAAAAACAAGTCCCCGGATTTTAAATATTGAAATTTAACATCTTAAGTCCTTGGGGAATTGAAACTTGGCATAAATGGTCCTTGTAATAATCTTTGGAAAATTATCACTTCAGTCCCTAAAAATCCAAATGTTACAAAAATGGTCCTTGTGCTTATTTAACAAACCAACCGGACCCTTTATTAAAATAAACCCAAACCCATAACCTATCCCATAAACCCAGCCCACCATACACCCAAGCCCAACTTAAAATAAACCTAAACCTGACCCAAACCACCCTTAGTTATAAAACCGGAGTCAAAACCCAGTCAAACCCACCCTTTAATAGTTAAAAATAGTTTTTAATTAATAATAATTAATTAATAAGTCTAATAAATAATTTTCTTTTTCTAATAATTTTCTTTTATCATTTGGATTCCAAAAATATAATTTTCACATCCGTGGGAGTTATATTGGACAGAATTCACTTTTTATTTTGTACGTTTACGTTTATTTAAATTTAAACGTACGTTTCTAGGTTTCTAAACGTTTTTAAGTAATTTGGTTTCCTGTATTTATTCTTATAGCTTGTTTAAAGCTATTCTCTTTTATTTCCTTAGTCCAATAATTTAAAACCCCCTTTTCCATTCAATATCACCAGATCACAGATTCGCTTTACTACAGAATTCACATCTCGCTGGGACTTAACGACCCGGGGATACACTAAACTCCTTGGATAATTGCATTGTGCCCTAGATTGTTTGACTCTTGTTGACCATTTACTTGGTCAATTTTAGCAGACGTTTTAGCATCGATCAAGTTTTGGCGCCGCTGCCGGGGAGGTGTGCTGCGTAAAAACGTATTTGAAGAATCAGTGTTGTTGAATATACATCCATTGTATATTAACCATCCTTGTCCATATTCTCTTATTTTCAAATAAAAACCAAAATTATCGTGAAGTTAATTCGTTTGACGGATCGATAAGCCAAAAATATCGTATTTCAAGTTTCAATAAACAAATAAAATCCAAAAAGAATCTTCTTGCCCCTTTTCTAAGTTTCCACCACTATAAAGGATTCTTAGACTCGTCTTAGTGCATGCGCACTCGTTCTTCTAGGTCTTCAAGCCCTTTTCGTGAGCTTGTAAACATACCTCGAAGACGTCGTAGACGTTCTGCCCCATCAGTCGTATCTGAGGTACGTACTGACCCTGTCATCATGGCAGATTTGCCGATGAATGAGCTTCTCCAAGCACCCATCGAGGGTTATGGAGATGCCATTGTTGTTCCAGCCATCGTGACTGATAGTTTTGAGCTCAAAACCGGGTTACTGAATCTTGTAACCTCAAGTCAATTCTATGGTTTAGAGAGGGATGATCCTCATGCTCACATTCGATGGTTTAACAAGATTACATCTACCATCAAATACAAGAATATCCCTTCTGAATCAATCAAGCTTCTTCTATTCCCATTTTCTCTCGAGGGACAAGCCCGGATATGGCTTGAAAAACAACCCCCTCGTTCAATTGAGACATGGGAGGACTTAGTTACAAAGTTTGTAAACGAATTCTTTCCACCGTCTAGAACGACAAGTCTTAAAAATGAAATCATCAAATTCACACAAAGATTTGATGAATCATTTAGTGACGCGTGGGATCGTTTCAAAGAATTGCTTCGTAAATGTCCTCATCATGGTTTCACCGAGTTGATGCAAATCGACACTTTCTATAATGGTGTGAGCCAATCTGACCAAGATTCTCTCAATGCCTCCGCTGGAGGTAACTTTTTGAGCAAAACCACAAAAGAAGCTTTAGCGATTATTGAAAATAAGTCTAAGGTCCGTACTGCACGAACAAAGCCATATCATTCTCAGGCTATTGCTGGTCCTTCTACTTCATCTCCTGTGAGTACTTCTAGCACCGATGCTAAGATTGACAAACTCACGGACGCTATTCAAGCTTTGGTTCTCTCAAACCAAAAGAAAGTCACTTTCACACAAAATCCTTCACATGCTGAAGTGAAGAAAGTAGAAGTCTGTGTTACTTGTGGTGGCCCTCACGCATACTACAACTGTACTGCCACCGATGGTAGTCCTTTTGAAGCTAATGCTATAGCCGGTACTTCAAATCAGGGAGGTAATCAATACCGTCCTCAACTGGAACCAAGTTACCAAGCTAACACCTACCAAGGACCACCCGGTTTCAATCAGAACCAGAATTTGCAAAACCGAAACCAAAACCAACCTCGAATGAACCAAGGTTATCAAAACCAAGGGAATTTCAATTCTGGACATAATCAAGGTTTCCAACACCAAGGAAACTTTAACCGAAACAATTCCAACCAGGGAAATCATTTTCAGGGAAATGGTAATCCAAATCAAGGGAATTTTCAACATCAAGGTTATAATCAAAATAACCGAATCCAAAATTTCCCTAATCAACCTCAAGCCATTCCAGCCCCACAACCATCATCTGATGAGTTATTGAGGCAATTCATGAAAGCTCAAGAGGACACAAACAGGTTGTTGGTCAGCCAGATCTCTGAGATTAAAAAATCTTTAAATGATCAACCTTCGGGCTCAGGAAAACTTCCGAGCAACACGATCGCTAACCCGAAGGGCGATGTTAAGGCGATCACAACCCGAAGTGGTGTTTCATATGATGGACCCACTATTCCTACTACCACTTCTTCTTCTTCCCCCAAGGTAGTGGAAAGTGAACCTGAGGTGACTAAGGACAAGATACTTCCTACTAATAACGGAGGTACCGACAACGTCCAACCTCAAGTTGTCCCGAAACCCAAGACTAAACCTGGAGTTGTCTTTGAATCACATGAAATCCCTGTTGAAAACCCTAAATCCAAACCTTCTATTCCTTACCCATCACGTTTAAATGAGCAAAAGCTCCGCGAAAAAGCTAGTCAACAAATGGATAAATTTTTCCAAAATTTTCAAGAATTACATTTTGACATAAGCTTTGCGGATGCTATCATTCTGATGCCCAAGTTTGCATCCACAATCAAACACTTGTTAAGCAACAAGGAAAAACTGTTTGAAATGGCAAAAACTCCATTAAATGAGAACTGCTCAGCAGTTATCTTGAAAAAGCTTCCCGAGAAGCTTGGAGATCCTGGAAGATTTCTAATACCTTGTGTCTTTCCAGGAATGGTTGAATGCTATGCCTTGGCCGATCTTGGTGCAATCATCAACCTGATGCCTAAATCAGTATGGAAGAAACTTTCTCTTCCTGAACTTACTCCTACCTGCATGACTCTTGAGCTTGCAGATCGTTCAATATCTCGTCCACTTGGCATTGCTGAGGACGTATTTGTGAAAGTAGGAAAGTTCCATTTTCCAGCTGACTTTGTGGTTGTTGATTTCGATGCTGATCCTAGGGTTCCTCTCATTCTTGGAAGAGGATTCCTAAGAACGGGCCGTTCTCTCATTCATAATGAGGAAATCAAATCAGTTGAGAAAACCGATGAATTTCCTGAGGTCGAACTCAAAGACTTACCGCCTCATCTTGAGTACGCATTTTTGGAGGGTGATGATAAATTACCCGTCATTATTGCTAAAGATTTAAGTGATGAGGAAAAGACTGCTCTAATAAAGGTCTTAAAGTCACACAAGCAAGCCATTGCTTGGAAACTCTCCGACATAAAGGGTATCAACCCTGAATTTTGTACTCACAAAATTTTAATGGAGGATGACTTTAAACCAGCAGTCCAACACCAAAGAAGGGTGAATCCTAAAATCCATGATGTTATCAAACAAGAGGTCCTCAAACTTCTTGATGCAGGATTGATTTATCCCATCTCTGATAGTCCTTGGGTTAGTCCCATTCACTGTGTTCCAAAAAAGGGTGGCATAACTGTTGTCACAAATGATGAAAATGAGTTGATTCCAACTCGATTGGTCACGGGGTGGCGTGTTTGCATTGACTATCGTAAGTTAAATGATGCCACCCGTAAAGACCATTTTCCTCTACCTTTTATGGATCAGATGCTTGAGAGATTAGCGGGAAACGAGTACTATTGTTTCCTTGACGGTTTCTCAGGTTACTTTCAAATCCCCATTGATCCACAAGATCAAGAAAAGACTACCTTCACGTGCCCTTATGGAACCTTTGCTTATAAACGTATGCCTTTCGGCTTATGTAATGCTCCAGGCACGTTCCAGAGGTGTATGATGGCCATATTTACCGATATGATCGGGAAAACAATGGAGGTCTTTATGGATGACTTCTCGGTCATTGGGGATTCGTTCCAAGCATGTCTCTCCAATTTAGAAAACATGTTGAAACGGTGTAAAGACACCAATCTTTGTCTAAATTGGGAGAAGAGTCATTTTATGGTCAAAGAGGGCATTGTCCTCGGCCATAAGATATCAAAGAATGGGATTGAGGTTGACAGAGCTAAAGTTGATGTCATTGCTAAATTACCTCATCCCACTACCGTCAAAGGTATTAGGAGTTTTCTGGGTCATGCCGGTTTCTATCGTAGATTCATACAAGATTTTTCTAAAATCGCCCGGCCTATGACTCATCTCCTTGAAAAGGATGCTCCTTTTATCTTCTCACCCGAGTGCATCAAAGCTTTTGAAATATTAAAGAAAAAGCTTACTGAAGCACCCATTCTAGTTGCCCCCGACTGGGATTTTCCCTTTGAGCTCATGTGCGATGCAAGTGATTTTGCTATCGGTGCAGTCCTGGGGCAACGAAAAGCCAAACACTTTCAGCCTATCCACTACGCAAGTAAAACTATGACTGAAGCTCAAACTCATTACACCACTACAGAAAAAGAATTATTAGCTGTAGTGTATGCCTTTGAGAAGTTTCGGCCATATTTAATCTTGACTAAATGTGTAGTGTATACGGATCACTCGGCTCTCAAATATCTCTTTGCAAAACAAGATGCAAAGCCGAGATTGCTCCATTGGGTTCTCCTCCTGCAAGAATTTGATATCATTATACGTGATAAAAAAGGAGCTGAGAACCTAGCTGCTGATCATCTATCCCGATTAGAGAACCCACACCAAGATGTTTTCGAGAAAAAGGAAGTAAATGAAACATTTCCTCTCGAGACACTCAATGCGGTTACTTTTCGTGGAAATTCTACTACCCCATGTTTTGTTGACTTCGCAAATTACCATGCGGGTAACTTCATAGTGAAAGGGATGTCGACCCAACAGAAGAATAAATTCTTCAAGGATGTTAAACATTACTTCTGGGACGACCCCTACTTATTCAAAATCTGTGCGGATCAAGTCATCCGACGGTGTGTTTATGGATAGGAAGCTATTGACTTTCTCAAAGCTTGCCATGCTGGACCCACTGGGGGCCATCATAGTCCAAACTACACCGCCGAAAAGGTGTTTGATTCCGGGTTTTATTGGCCCACAATCTATAAGGATGCCCATGATCTCATCAAAACTTGTGACGCTTGTCAACGTCACGGAAATATTTCACAACGAAATGAAATGCCACAAAATGCTATTCAAGTTTGTGAAATCATTGATGTCTGGGGCATTGACTTTATGGGGCCATTTCCATCATCTCGAGGAAATAAATACATTCTCGTGGCTGTTGACTATTTGTCAAAATGGGTTGAAGCGAAAGCTTTACCCACCAATGATGCCCGAGTTGTTGTAAAATTCCTGAAAGCTCTTTTTACCCGTTTTGGAACTCCACGTGCTATAATCAGTGATCGTAGTACGCATTTTTGCAATGACAAATTTGATAAAGTCATGCAAAAGTATGGTGTAACTCACCGTCTTTCTACTGCGTATCACCCACAAACAAGTGGGCAAGTGGAAGTTTCAAATCGTGGTATTAAAAGAATACTGGAACGGACTGTAGGAGAAAATCGTGCATCCTGGTCGGATAAATTGGATGATGCACTATGGGCCTTTCGTACAGCTTACAAAACACCCATCGGGTGTACACCATACAAGCTTGTGTACGGAAAGGCATGTCATCTTCCGATCGAACTAGAGCACAAAGCCTACTGGGCCTTGAAACATGCTAACTTTGACCTCCAAACTGCGGGTGATCACCGTAAAGTTCAAATGAATGAATTAAATGAGCTACGTGATCAAGCTTACGAGAACTCTTTGATCTATAAAGAAAAGACAAAGAAGATTCATGACTCTAAAATCAAGAACCGCGTTTTCAACGTTGGTGATCGAGTCCTTCTTTTCAATTCAAGATTGAAGATTTTCTCGGGAAAACTCAAATCCCGTTGGTCTGGTCCATTCACTATTACAAAGGTTTATCCATATGGTACCGTTGAGTTATCTCAAAATGACGGTCCAAATTTTAAAGTGAATGGTCATCGTTTGAAACACTACTTTGGAGAGGATATACCACCCATGGTTATCCCGGATCTTCAAACTTTCCCCATGAACCAATGAATGCGGGGATCGAGTCAAGCTAGTGACTCGGTGATCAAAAACATTAGCACAACATGGGTTTTCACCCATGTCTCTGACTTCTTTCTCTTTTCTAACACCCAAGTGTGGGGGAGATGCCCCACATGTTGTATATATGTACATTTCAAGTTAAAAAAAAAAAAAAAAATAATAATAATAATAATAATAATAATAATAATAATAATAATAATAATAATAATGATAATAATAATAATAAAATAAAAAATGTGTGTGTGTGTGTATATAATAAATAATGGCTATTAGTATTACCTTTTCACGTTCTAAGTGTTGGTTTAACAACCGGTACTTTGAATATTGAGGGCAATATTCAATTCTAAGTGTGGGGGGGAATTCTGGCGAATTTGATCAAATATGTACCTTTTAGTGCCCTAATTCCCCCATTTTGGCCAAAATTTAATTTTTTTTTTCATTTGGTGGAAGTGCTTTGCACTAACACAACAAATGGTTATCAGTCCACCATGTCTAACCCACATAAGGATTGGCTAATCCTGAGCAAACGGCTGCAGGTAAAGATATATCAAATCCGTTTATGGCTGACAATTTGCCAAAAATTGTATGGTATTCGACTCACCATATCTTTATAAGTGAAGAGTTGGCTAGCCCGCAAGGTTATGGCTTGTGGTTAAGGCAAGTGGAAAAACCATAATTGGTAATCAGCTCACCAAAGATAATAACTGTATTTTATCTAAGAGTTGGCTAGTCCAGAAGCAAACGGCTTCTGGTAAAGACAAATCAAATCCGTTGACAGCTGATGATTTGCTCAAAATCATTTGGTTATCATTGTACCAAAGTATCACATACTAAAACATTGGCTACTCCAGAAGTAATGGCTATCTGGTAAAGAGTAAAATGCATTAAATTTTCAAAAATATTGCTAGGGACTAGCAATAGTTTAGTGTGGGGGATTGATGAGTGTCTAAATACTCATCATTTCTGTCACATTTAGACTGCAAAAACATTTAAAAACATGTAGATATGCTTCAAAATACAGGAAATATCATTTTATTGTGTTTTTATCTGTTTCATGTGCAAAAGGATTGAAAAAGTTGAAAAACAAACATAGTTTGCATAATTGTCAAATTCAGTCCTTTAACTTTCAGAAATTGGCAAAAATAGTCCCTGGTGTTAAAAATATCATTCAAGGTCCCTAAGCTATTTAACTTTTACAATATTGGTCCTTGGATGAAAGTTTTAAAGAAATGGCAGTTTTGGTCCTTCAAGTTTCAAAAATGGCAAAACAAGTCCCCGGATTTTAAATATTGAAATTTAACATCTTAAGTCTTTGGGGAATTGAAACTTGGCATAAATGGTCCTTGTAATAATCTTTGGAAAATTATCAATTCAACCCCTAAAAATCCAAATGTTACAAAAATGGTCCTTGTGCTTATTTAACAAACCAACCGGACCCTTTATTAAAATAAACCCAAACCCATAACCTATCCCATAAACCCAGCCCACCATACACCCAAGCCCAACTTAAAATAAACCCAAACCTGACCCAAACCACCCTTAGTTATAAAACCGAAGTCAAAACCCAGTCAAACCCACCCTTTATCCCCTTCCTCACAATACTGCAAAACCAAAACCACCCTTCCACCTCCATGGTTTTCACCACCACCTGTCCTCCACCTTTCCACCTGTTTACCTACTCTTACCACCACCTCCTTCCACCTAAACACAAGCCCACACTTCATTTAATGCTTTCCCACAACTAAACCTTCCCCTATACCATCTCACTTCCCTTGTTTTGCTACTAAGTACCAATTTGGCTATAAACCTTTCCTTTCATGTCCCCTCCACCAATACAAACCTCCAAAATTCTTTAATTGCAAAAATACGGCTGCAAGTTACATAATCCACTTTTGGCGCCAAAAGTGGATTTGAAGGCCAGGATCACTTTGACTCATCCAACGGTTGTTATTCTTGATGGGAAATGTTCAGAAGCGTGTGGGGAGTGCAAGAAGTCTATAAAGAAAGAGAAGGATGAAGCATTGTAGAATATCTAGTGTAATTTTAGTTTCTTAGTGTCAAATTAGTCAAATTTTAATTTCCAGTCTTAAATTAAGCTTTCAAGAACCTTTGTTAGTATTATCAGTGTGTAATCAATCTTTTGTAAGTCTCAATTACAGTGTTAATCATCAATATCAGTTTATGCAATTTTCTTGTTCAAATTTCATGTTACCTTGAAATGTTGTTTGTAGTGTTGTTATTGGACTCATAAGCTCATATAAGCTCCATATATAGCTTTTGAGAGCTATTAGAAACCTTAAAAATCAGTTTAGAGTTAAAAACCAAAAATACAAAAAAAATTCACAAATATTAGATAAAAAATCAAAAATGACAATGAAGATGGTGATCACAGCTGGAGCAGGGTAAATTTTGGATGGCCTTGGGTTAGAAGCTTAGTGGTAAGCTATTAGGGTTGTTCTTGGTTCTTGGTCCTATGTTTTCAGCTGGATAGTCTCTTGTAAGCTTTTTCATAAATTTTTGCATTTTACTGTATGAGTAGTTTGTTGTATGAATCTTTGTGTTTTTATGTCTCTGTGGTGTTGTTAAGTGATAACATGGATTAAAATAGGTTGGTTGTTCTTTGATATTGGTTATTGCTTAAAATCTCATTATCACAGTTAAATTAGCAAATTGTCCATCTCTGTGTTTTATGCTGCTATTGTTGGTTTATCATGCTTTATTGGTCTGATATATTTATAAAATAAAGTTTAGAATCAGTGTTGAGGTCCAAATCATTTATTTGCTTTGAAAATCACAAATTCAGTTGGTTAAAGGGTTGTTTGGATCATACTGTGTCAACTGTGATTGAGGTTGTTTGTGGTGTTGTTTGTTGTTGTTATAAGTCATAATAGTTCATAATACCTCAGTTAAACCATAAAAACCAGTACTCATTTGATAGAAAGTCAAAATGATCCTTTGATTTCCATTTCAGCTTAACTGTTAGGATTTTGGATTTGCATAATCATCCATTTTGGTTCATTAGTGCTTAACATAGCTTAATTTGGTCTCATTGAAGCTTAATACATCATTTTCAGTAAGTAGAGTAGGATCAAAGTTCATCAAAGTCAACTATTTGGTTTTACTTAAAAAGTCAAAATTCCTAGTTGTCAGTTTTTGATCAAACTTGTTAATTTTCTTGTGATCTTATTTTTAAGTTTTAGCTTGTCATCTTTTGGGATATTAGTATTTTGCTGCTCATCTTCACTAGAATAATTTTAGTTATTTTTATTACATTAGTTAAACTGCTTAATTTATAGCTTTTTGTTAGCTCTTTTTCTCAAAATTGCCCTGTGCACAGATCTGGTAGTCAACTTCATAAGCTTGCACAAGCTTTATTATTTGGCTTTAGTTTATGCTAATTGGTTTTTTGTGAAGCCCTTCTGGCTTGCTTGCTATTAGTATGCTTGTTTTTCCATGTATTGCTTATTCTCTGTGCTTATCATGCTTATTTTGTTTGCTCAAACCAACTCCCTATACTGAGTCATCAGTATAGGTGAGCCTTTTTCATAAGCCCATCAAAAGCTCATCAGTAAGCTTGAGCTTGTGTGCTTTGGCTTTTTCTAAAGCTAATCCACCCATCTCAAAGGTTCAGAGCTCATCTTTGGCTTTGCAGCTTATTTGATAAGCCTGCAAGTAGCTTTTAGTTTGTCCCATCTCTCAGCATATACTGAGTAATCAGTATATTTGTGGCTTTTTCATAAGCTCTTCATAAGCTCATTAGTGGACCCCATACTGTGATCTTTGACTTTTTGGAAAGACCACCAGCCTAACTTGCTAGTTCCAGGCTTATATTTGGCTTTCTAGCTTATTTGATAAGCTTAAATTGGCCTTACATTTGCTTGCAGGCTTGTTTGGTTGACTGTGGGAATTGGAATTGCTTATTTGCTTATTTCAAGCTTATCAGTGAGATCCTTTGTGTCCTTTAGCTTATTCCTAGTTCCTTTAACTTGTCTTCATCTTATTTTTCCTTTGGTTCTACCCTGTTAGCTTATTTGATAGCTTATTAAGGCTCAAAATCTCATTTAGAGACAAAAAGCTCACTGATAAGCTAATAAGCTTGCATTCTGCTTATTTTTAAGTTTTAAATTTATTGTCTTTGTAAAAGTTACTTATTTTCAGTAGTGTAATAGGTCTGTAAAATAAAAATCTAGAAAATCTAAACATAAAAATAAGTGATAGCTTCTATTTAAGCCATTTGGCTTATTTTCAGCTTTTTCATTAAGCACTTTTCATTTTTATATTTTTCTTATCTTTCTGTCACCTTAGAATATTTATAGAAAAAGTTTCAGATTTTTCTTTGTTTATTTAGTATTTATTAAAAATCAAAATAGTTTAAATAATAATTAATTAGTAATTAATTAATAATAATTAGATAAAAAGTGTAATAAATATATTTTCAGTTTTAAAATAAGTTTTAGGTTATTTTAGATTTATCTAAGTCATAATTTCATTTTTCTATGTTTATTTCTTATTTTCTTACTTTTTAGGTTATTATTTAATAGTTAAAAATAGTTTTTAATTAATAATAATTAATTAATAAGTCTAATAAATAATTTTCTTTTTCTAATAATTTTCTTTTATCATTTGGATTCCAAAAATATAATTTTCACATCCGTGGGAGTTATATTGGACAGAATTCACTTTTTATTTTGTACGATTACGTTTATTTAAATTTAAACGTACGTTTCTAGGTTTCTAAACGTTTTTAAGTAATTTGGTTTCCTGTATTTATTCTTATAGCTTGTTTAAAGCTATTCTCTTTTATTTCCTTAGTCCAATAATTTAAAACCCCCTTTTCCATTCAATATCACCAGATCACAGATCCGTTTTACTATAGAATTCACATCTCGCTGGGACTTAACGACCCGGGGATACACTAAACTCCTTGGATAATTGCATTGTGCCCTAGATTGTTTGACTCTTGTTGACCATTTACTTGGTCAATTTTAGCAGACGTTTTAGCATCGATCAATTGCTTAAATAACAGTAAAGTGGGCTTATAAAGATTAAATGACAACTGATTTGAATTACTGAATTAATCATAAAAC